>CM054058.1:484022579-484243752 GCA_028641055.1 Alopecurus myosuroides
CATCTCGACCGGCACCCTCCAAATGCCCCCCCAAAGGTTCAATGGGGGGTCCGGACCAAAAAAACCGCCGCAGCGACACCCCCAAAGGTGTCCACCCGCCAATTTTGTGTCCGGGTCCCCCAGCCCACCCGCTATACTTGGGGGCCTGACTGGGGGCGCCGGACATCGTCCGCTCAGCCATCCGACAGGCGGGGCCACCCGTCATAGAGACAAGGAGGGGGGCAGCCGCAAGTTATTACGCCGTGCTGGAGGCCGCTGAGGAGGCCGGTGACCGCGTTATTGAAAGTAAAGTATGGGCATCTAGAGGGGGTTGAATAGGTGTTACGACTAATTTTCATTTTTCTTTAACAATTAGGCTTAACACAAAGGTAAATTCTCTAGATAATGCGACTACGGTGAATTTACCTATATGACAAGGATAACAATAATCACAATGCAAGTAAGTAAAGGGAGTAAGGGACGAGGTAACCAAAGTGAAGCACGCAGAGACACGATGTAATCCCGAGTTCCTCCTTGTTAAGGGAGTACGTCTCGTTGGAGGGGTGTGACCTCGCCACGAAAGCCTACTCAACGCCACAAAGGACTTACCCTATTCTCCGATGAACCCCGCCACAAAGGCCTAGTTCACCTTCCACTATTGATCCCCTTTGAGGCGGGAATCGAGTCATTTACAAACAACTTGGGGCACACACCCACAAACAAATTGGGGGCTCCAAACAATCCTTGAATCACCAACAAGTAGCAAGATGCCTAGGTTCTCCACAAGAGGAAACCCTAGGCTAGACCCCTCTAGCTAGAGAGGGGGGAATGAAGAACGAGTCGGTGAAGATGTAGATCCGGGTCTTCTCCTTTAATCCTCCAAGAATCAACGAGTTTGGGTGGAGGGGTTGAGATAGATCTAAATTTGGAGGCTCAATAAATGCTTGACTTAAATGCTGGAGTGAGCAACCTCTTGGGGAAGAAGGGGATGGGGTATTTATAGCCCCCTCCCCAAACTAGCCGTTTTGACCCTTTTCGTGCTTGGCGGTACTACCGCTGGAGCCAGCGGTACTACCGCTACCTGGGTATGCACGCGGTACTAGGGAGGCCCAGTCGCAAGGCGCAGGCGGTACTGCTGCTGAAGTACCGTGGTACTCCAGCAGCGGTATTACCGTTGGCCACTATCTTTGAATTAATTCGAAGTGGCTGGCGGTAGTACTAGGTCACTACCGCTCTAGTACCGTGCGATACAGAGAGCAAACTTATCCAGCGGTACAAGAGCCGCTACTGAGGGCGGTACTACCGCTTCCTGTAGGGAGCGGTACTACCGTCAGCCAGTAGCGGTACTACCGCTGAGCAAGGTTTTGCTCAAGATCGAAATGAGTACAGCGGTACTACCGAGCCACTACCGCTTCAGTACCGTGCGATGCAGAGAGCATTTTCTCCTGGCGGTATTCTAGCGTTACTGGGCGCGGTACTACCGCTCGCTGTGCGGAGCGGTACTATCGCTGCCAAGCCCGGTACTACCGCTGGACCAAATCGATCTTGGTGGCTTTGTCTTGGAATTCTCTTCACCTTTTTGGCGTCTAGTTGATGTAACCTGAAATACTTGATGCACTGTTAGAAGCTAGTGGTGTTGTTATCAACTCCAAAACCTAAGAGAGATCAAAGATGCAAAATGCACTTTCAATCTCCCCCTTTTTGGAGATTGATGACAACACAACTAAGAGAGGTACAAAAAATTTGGACGAGCACTTCGAGAGAGTGATACATAAGGAGTTTTTTTTGCTTATGAGGCAAACTTTGTTCTCTTTTAGAAAGTGTGCTCCCCCTAACTCTTTGAAACCTAGAAAGGGTACAGTAGATATGATAATATGAATGCTTTCTTAATGAATAACGATAATAGCCATAAAAACCAAATCCATAACATCAAATGGTTCAACCACACAAACTTAACACCAAATAGTTCAACACACAAGCACACGACACAAAGTTTGACAAACGAACATAAACCCAAGAAAATGAATCGATCCTAATAGAACTCTCCCCCCCCTTTGGCATCAAGGCACCAAAAAGGGAAGATGCGATGCTAGCGTCCCTGGAGGTCACTCGTCGGAGCTAGAGGCACGAGCCGGGCTGCCAAGATGACGCTCATCCTCCGAGTTCACATCTTCAACCTCCTCGTCAGTCTCACCACGAGTCAAAGACTCGCGAGAAGTAGTGGCATCATCTAGAAGATCTGGATCAACCCATACATTGCCTTGCTTGGACTTCCACTCCCTAGAAGTCGTGATCCTGTCCTCAGACCCAACACGAACAGGCACCCCCAAATGGGCAAACCTGTCACGTGTAAGCTGTCTCTCCTCCTTGCTACGGACATGATCACGATATGCCTTGTCCTCCATATCAATCTGGCGAAAGAAGATCTTTTTCAAGGTAGAAGACATCCACTTGCGAAAGCCTTCCTTCTGAGCTCTCCCCTCCATCTCGAAATTCGAGTCACTCGAGCCATCGGTGTCCGGACCAAGATCATCCGGACCAAGTAGAGGAGTGGCATGCTTCTTGACACGAAGATACTTGATGGCATGAGTTTTCAGTTCCTGGTCATTATCCAGGAGAGCCTCAGCAAACTTGGCATTGCGCCAAGTGGTGGAGATGAGCTTGTAGACCAAAGCAGCAAAGACTGGCACTCTCCTCATAATGCAGTTGTACATCTCATTCCAAAGAATGTCCATAATATCAAGCCTCAGGCCATCACCACGACGCCTGTGAGAGTACACCATCAAGTCAACGAGCGAACCATAGATTTGATCAAAGTTTCCAACTCGAGGAGTCAAGGTGTTCGTGAAAATCCTATGGAGAATATCATAGATAAGCAACATATGCTTGGACTGACCAACCACAACACGTCCAGGAATGTAAAGATCATACATCTCAGTGAGTGACATGGACTTCTCCGGATAAGGAAGCCTGAAGTAAGTGGTGTGAAAATCAGCATCTGGGGTCTCTCCAAAGTCGTGCAAGCCCAGAATAGTGGCAAACTGACTCCATGGCGCAGAGAACTTCTGATCCTTTGTCATCCAAGTGATCTTCCTCTCATCAGTGTGGAAGTACAGTGTGGCATAAAACTGGCCCACAAGATGCTCATCGTAGTCCTCGTTGAGCTCAGCGAAATCTAGAAGCCCAAATTCTTCACACATCTCCAGGGCTTCACCAAAATAGTCCATCTTGGATCTCAAATATGCAACATTGCTCGAGAATTGAGTAACCACCTTATTCTTATTAAGTGGGTACTCCTCATAGAAGATCCTCTCCTGAAACCGTGCCCAGAAACACTCATTGGCTTGAGCTTCCCTAGGATGATTATAGGGATTGGTCCTCCTTTCCCTACGAAACTGCTCATGTGACATATTAGCAATGGACTTATCACGAGATGCCTTTGATTTCATGTTCATAGATCTCTGCCTCCTTGTCAGGTTTCCTTGTGGCATAACCTCTGGGTTTTCATCTTCCTCGGGGTTCTTACGGACTCTCTTTGCCGCACGCTTGCGACCTCCACCCTTCAAACCACTAGCACCTGCTCCTAAGAAAGCAACATGGGATAGCACAAGATAAGCGAAACTTCAATCAAAATGATCCGTGAGAGGGAATCAAACTAGAACTCAATGTGTTTCGGACTCCAGGAAGCGGTAGTACCGCTTGGGGGCCACAGTAGCACCGCTGCTGCCAGCGGTTCCATCCATAGTGGTAGTACCGCTGCTGGCGGATTCGGCCATGGCGCCCAAAGGGACTACCAAATCCATCACAAGTCAAAATCACAAGGAGTGCTAATATGATTTCATCTACAAAGGAAACACAACGAACTACCCCTAGACTAGGAGATCTCTAGACCCTAGGAATCGTCATCTCTCAAGATTTCTCGAGGGAGAGAGATAGGAAGGGTACCGGAGCTCATCGTCGAGAAGGAGGAGGAGTTGGGAGTGGTCCCCGGGCGTTCTCCAGCGAGAGAGGAGCGTTCAAGGACTGGAAAGAGCCCTCCCCGGTGAACGGAGGGCTTGGCGGCAGCGAGATCCGAAGTGGGGAGGAGACGAGGGATAGTGGGGGTTATGAGGGTAACCCCCGTTTCCCAGATCTCTTTTATCCCCCCAGATTTTTGCTGCAGCGTAGTACCGCCCACCGGAACTACCTGGGACGAGAGGTAGTACCGCCGCTGAGTCTGTGCTGAGCACGAACTCCTGCAGCGGTAGTACCGCTCGTATCCAACGGTAGTACCGTGCGCTGGGTACTACTGACAGTTACAGCGGTAGTACCGCTCGTAACTGGCGTTAGTACCGCTAGCCAAGTCTTCATTTCACCAAGGGATCAAAAAGATTGAAAATTTCAGAGAGAGAAATGTCTAAGGGGGAATTGTTTGGGCTTGGGATTAGAACTCCAGCTGAGATGGTACCACACACTCCAACTTTTGCAAACAAAATAAAAAATCAAATAAGGAAAAGAGGGAGTGTGATTCCCAAACCAACACCGACACAACAAAACACAAAACAGCACAACGAAAAACACCACAATGAAACCAAAACAAGAATCAACTCTTCAAGAGAAGAGGTTGGTGGCCTAAGCCACCATGTAAGAGATCATGGTATGTTACCGCGAAGATATATCTTGGGTACATTGCCAATTCTCGACATTGAAGCTCACAATTCAACATTAGAAAAAAAGAGATAACAATGAATATTTGCTTTGGGAATAATGGGGAGGGAGGGAGAACCCAATGTGTTAGGATAACACTCCCCCTATGTACATGCCTACACCTAAGCTCAAACACGTTTCATCTATAGGGGTGTGTGCAAGATCCTCAAGGAAAACTCCTAGAATCAATGACATTTAGTTCATTCCTCAAGAACATGAACCTTGCATCATCAAGTGGCTTCGTGAAAATATCCGCAAGATTATCCTTGGTGGGAACATATGAGAGTTCAATATCCCCTCTTGCCACATGGTCTCGGATGAAATGATGGTGGATCTCAATATGCGTCGTTCTTGTATGTTGCACGGGGTTGTAGGCGATCTTGATGGCACTTTCATTATCACACAAAATAGGCACCTTATCCAAATGAACGTCATATTCCTTGAGAGTTTGCCTCATCCATAGCAATTGAGTGCAAGCACTTGCGGCGGCTACATACTCGGCATCGGCGAAGGAGAGAGATATGCAATTTTGCTTCTTGGAAGACCAACTCACCAAAGACCTACCAAGAAATTGGCAAGCTCCGGAAGTAGACTTCCTATCATCTTGATCACCCGCCCAATCGGAATCCGTGTAGCCCTTAAGAGAAAATTGTGCCCCCTTTGGGTACCACAAACCAAATCTTGAGGTATGAACCAAATAACGAAAGATCCTATGGACCGCCATCAAATGGCTTTCCTTAGGAGCCGATTGATACCTTTCACACACACCTACACTCAAAACGATATCGGGCCTAGATGCACAAAGATAGAGCAAAGAACCAATCATAGAGCGATACAACTTTTGGTCCACATCTTTACCCTTCGGGTTACGTGATAGGTGACACTTGACTTGCATGGGAGAAGACTTGATCTTTGCATTTTGGAAGTTAAACCTCTTGATCATATCTTGGGTATTCTTGGCTTGAGAAATGAAGATTCCACGAGCCAATTGCTTGATCTCAAAACCAAGAAAGAATTTAAGCTCTCCCATCATAGACATCTCAAACCTGTCAGTCATAAGCTTAGAGAACTCATTATTGAAAGCTTGGTTAGTTGATCCAAAGATGATATCGTCCACATATAGTTGGCATATGAAAATCTCTCCCTTTACTCTCTTGGTGAAGAGAGTGGGGTCAATCTTCCCAACTTCGAAACCACGGTCATCTAACAACTCCCTAAGGTGCTCATACCAAGCACGAGGTGCTTGTTTGAGACCATAGAGAGCCTTGTCAAGTTTGTAGACATGGTTAGGAAATTTGAGATTCTCGAACCCCGGAGGTTGCTTAACATATACCTCCTCTTTTAGTGTACCATTCAAGAAAGCACTTTTAACATCCATTTGTTGCAATTTGAAATTATGCGAAGATGCATAAGCAAGGAGGATACGGATGGACTCAACGCGAGCCACGAGTGCATAGTTTCATTAAAGTCAATGCCTTCAATTTGAGTGTAACCTTGAGCAACCAATTTTGCCTTGTCCCTTATGATAATGCCATGCTCATCTTGCTTGTTCTTGAATATCCACTTAGTGCAAATAACATTGTGGCAATCTTTGGGCTTCTCAACCAATCTCCAAACTTTGTTGCACTCAAAATTATTGAGCTCATCATGCATTGCTTCAACCCAATCGGAGTCCTCAAGAGCTTCAAACACTTTCTTTGGTTCCACCATAGAGATATGATCTTGATGCTCACTAAAATGTGCCAATTGCCTTCTTGTGGATCTTCTATCTTGAATATCTTCCAAGACCTTGTTGTCTTGGGCATCAATATGCTTCAAAGCTCTTCTTATCCTTTTAGCACGACGGGCTTCGATCTCCGCATTGTTGCGCGGATGGATCACTTGATCATCTTGATCATTTGGGTCCCCATTTGACCAACTTGGCCTTGATAATCATCATCATCATCATCAACAATATCTTCAACACTAGCTTCAACTTGAGGAGAGGATGAAGAGGATGGTTGATCTTGGCCTTGACCTTGACTAGCATGAATGATAGGAGTGGTTGCATCTTGCGTACTGACTTGGTCAATAAGAGGAGGGTCTTCAACATGTTCTTGGTTAGGTGTAGCACTTGGCTCCTTGGCTTGTTCTTCTATTGTAGAGGAGGGCTCTACTTGAGTAGAGCATAGTCCTTCTCGAGTCGCCATAAGGTGTCCCTCAATGGGGCGGAAAAATCCCACACCCATCCTTCCTATGGCTTCTTGAGATATTTCAATATCTACATTAGAAACATGAAATTGCGCCACTTGGGAGCCATCATTTTCCTCAAAAACCACACTACAAGATTCTATGACAATCCGTGAGGATTTGTCAAAGACTCTATAAGTGTGGGATTCGGCACCGTAACCAACAAATATACCCTCAATAGTTTTGGATTGAAATTTAGATAACCTAACACCCTTGATCAAATAAAAGCACTTACAACCGAATACACGGAAGTAGGAGACGTTGGGCTTGTTGCCGGTGAGGATCTCATATGGAGTCTTGTCCAAGCCTTTGCGGATGTAGAGGTGGTTGGAGGAGTGGCATGCGGTGGATATGGCCTCGGCCCATAAATATTGGGGAGAAGTGTACTCCGCCAACATGGTCCTTTCCATATCCAAGAGAGTGCGTTTCTTCCTTTCGGCAACACCATTTTGTCGAGGAGTGTAAGTGGCGGAGTGTTGGTGAAGAATGCCTTCTTCACTAAGGAATTCATTCAAAGTGTAGTTCTTGAACTCCGAACCATTATCACTCCTAATAGCCATGATTTGCACATTGTGTTGACGTTGCACTTCGTTGGAGAAGTCGATGATGGTTTGTTGAGTTTCACTCTTGCACTTGAAGAAATAAACCCAAGTGTATCTTGAATAATCATCGAGAATCACCAAGCAATACTTCTTGCCTCCAAGACTTGCCTCGGGCACGGCACCAAAGAGATCAACATGGAGAAGCTCCAAGATCCTCTTTGATGAAATAATAGTCTTGGCCTTGTGCGCCTTATCATGCATCTTTCCTTCAACACACGACCTACAAACGCGATCCTTTGAAAATGAAACATTTTCTTTTAGTCCGACAATAAGGCCACCTTTGTGAAGACTTTGCAGAGTTCTCATGTTGACATGGGATAAGCGGCGATGCCACAACAATCCCACGTCCGCCTTTCCGAAAAGACACATTGTTTGAGAGTTGGTAGACTTCGAAAATTCCACCATGAACAACTCATTTTCAACATGTCCCAAGTAAGCGACGTCAAGAGTCTTGCTCCTCAAAAGGACCACAATATCAACATAAAAAGGGACGGAGAAACCCATATTTCCAAGAGAGCGGACGAAAAGTAAATTGTAACCAAGGGATTCGACAAGCATGACGTTCACGATAGTGATATCAGGAGAAACCACAACCTTGCCGAACCCGGATACCTTAGACGAGGACGAGTCTCCATAAGTGACGGTTGCTTGTATGTCATTTGGGCGCAACTCCGTCACAAGTTCTTTGCTTCCGGTCATATGGCTAGTGCATCCACTATCAATTATCCATTTAGTCCCACCGGAAGCATAGTCCTGCAAGAGATCATTGACTAGAGTTAAGACCCGAGGAGAGTCCCTTCATGTTAGCAACAAGGGTCTTTGGAACCCAAATAGTATAGTCAATGAAACCCTCAATAGGACCAACATATTTAGCATGCACAACACCATAATAATCAACATATAAGAAATGGTGTGGATTGTTAGTTCCCGTGGAGGTGCTACGAGTAGTGTTGTCCCTCATGACACTACTACTCGAGGCAACATTGCTTGCTTGTGCGGGTGTGCTACGAGTAGTGTTGTCCCTAATGACAATACCACACGAAGCACCATTGTTGGTCTTCTTCTTGTTCTTTTTCTTGGCAACATAGCAAGACCTTGCTTGCCCACTTGTGGCCTTGGAGCACTCAATTGTGGTCTAGCAATGACCACATTTGAGCTAGGGGCCACCACTTGTGGGGTAGAGACCACAACCTTCTCAACTTGAGGGCCTTTGCCCTTGAGCCTTGCAAGCTCAACCTTCAACCTAGCATTTTCCTCAATAATATTTGCATGATCACAAGAAGAAGTAGAGGTTCTAGGGTTGTTAAGTTGAGTTTGGAGTTGTTCATGCAACTCTTTGAGGGAAGAATGTTGACTCTCCAAAGCTTTGTGAGCCTCGGTTAGTTTTTCAAACTCCTCGGTTAGTTTACCATGACCAACCCCAAACTCGGCCTTATCCTTTTTGTATTTAGCAATAGCAAGATCACGTTCCTTAGTGATATTAGAAACAAGTTAATTATGAGTTTCTTCAATAGATTCAAGTTCCTCCTCAAGAGAAACTCTACCATCATGCTCTTCCTCAAGAGTCATAGAGAGGGATGCAATTTCATCCGCATCCCTTCTTTCAACCTCACCTTTCTTCTCAAGAGCTTCTTGGGCCTCTCCCAATTGGCTCATGAGATGCTCAAAGTACTTCTTGGTCTCCCCTTGCATGTTAGACATAAAAAGTTCCAATGATAGACTCTCATTTTCTACTCTAAGACTAGCAAGATGTTCTAGTTCACTAGGGGTCTTAGAGTTAGAGGAAGGTGTTACCTCCGTGGCCTTAGCCATGAAGCACTTGGCATTTCGTTGAGGATGATTGTCATTGGGGGATTCAAATAGAGATGAAGATGATGGAGTAGAAGCAATAGCTAGAGAGGCCACTTGATTTGGGGTTTCTTCTTCTTCATCACTCCCAGAATCATACTCCTCTTGAGTTAATAGCACAAACTTGGTGGGAGACTTCTTGTTGAATGGTTTCTTCTTGAAGTGAGGTTTCTTGTACTCAACCTTGGACTTGTCCTTGCGAATGAGCTTGCCACTATGGAGTTCTCTATTTTCATAGGGACACTCCGCAATAAAATGGTGCTTATCTTGGCAATTGAAGTAAGACCTCACTTTTTAAGCCCCATCATTGCCATAGCGAGACTTGGTCTTCTCCTGAACAAACTTCTTGCCCTTGGGAGGATTCCTCCAAAACTTTTGCACGGTGAGGGCAATGGGATCATTTAGCACGGGATCATAGTCTTGTTCCTTCAAGGGAGGCAATGCCTCTTCTTCTTCTTCAACATCAACCTCTCTTGACACAACCTTGGCCTTCAAAGAAACCGATGCCCCTTTGTGCACTCCAATGGCCCTAGCACGGTTGTCAAGAGCATTCTTGGTTTGCACTTGATAAGAGCACATTTCTTGCATCACTTGAGTTGAGGTCATGGAAGAGAAATCATGTATTCCTTGAATGCTCTTCAAGTCCGCGCCCTCAAATGGCATTAGGGCAATCATGTACTTCCTATTGATCCAAGCATCATCAATGTACTTGGCACCAACATTTGAGAAGGCGGTGGCAAGAGTCTTGAGTCTTCGGTACATTTCTACATGGTCCTCTCCGTCATGCATATAGAACCCTTCGGCCTCATTGGTCAAGGCATCATATCTATTCCTTTGCATACTCTCATTGCCCACAAACATGATGACAAGAGCGTCCCATGTTTCCTTGGTGGTGGAATATTGTTGAAGATGCGGCATGTGGTTAGGACCCACGGCTTGTTGAAGAATTGACAAGGTGGTGTAGTTGAGTTGACAATCTACGGCTTCCCTTCTGTAAAGATTCTTGGGGTCATGAGGTTTGTATCCATGACGAGTGACCCTCCAAATCTCTATACAAGAAGAGTTCAAGTGAGTCTCCATGTAATATTGCCATTCACGAAAAGAAAACGCATAAATTTTAGGTGGATCTCCCCTAGGGATTATATGAGGATGAGGGACGGGGGGATCAGGAGAATATTGTCCTTTGACGGAGTGATATTCTCCATCTCCATCCGTGCCCTTCTCGGTGGAGTTTTCGGCGGAAGCATTTTTAGATGGATCACCATCTACAACTTTCTTGGCGCCATCCGAATTAGTTTCCGGAGGTGTAGATTCGGCGACCTCCGGTCCTTTGGCTTTGAGGAGTTCCGCCAAGGCTTGGCGCAAATCATCAAATTTGGTGTCTATGGATGAGGTCAATGAATTTCTCAACTCATTGAGACCATCCATGGTCACCTTTTCCACGGAACCTTCGGCGTCCAAATCTTCACCCATACTAAAACTCTTAGGCGGTTAAGCCCGATAGAAGAGCCGAGGCTCTGATACCAAGTGAAAGTAAAGTATGGGCACCTAGAGGGGGGGGGGGTGAATAGGTGCTACGACCAATTTTATTTTTTCTTTAACAATTAGGCTTGACACAAAGGTAAATTCTCTAGATAATGCGACTACGGTGAATTTACCTATATGACAAGCATAACAATAATCACAATGCAAGTAAGTAAAGGGAGTAAGGGGACGAGGTAACCAAAGTGAAGCACGCAGAGACACGATGTAATCCCGAGTTCCTCCTTGTTAAGGGAGTACGTCTCGTTGGAGGGGTGTGAGATCGCCACGAAAGCCTACTCAATGCCACAAAGGCCTTACCCTATTCTCCAATGAACCCTGCCACAAAGGCCTAGTTCACCTTCCACTATTGATCCCCTTTGAGGCGGGAATAGAGTCCTTCACAAACAACTTGGGGCACACACCCACAACCAAATTGGGGGCTCCCAACAATCCTTGAATCACCAACAAGTAGCAAGATGCCTAGGTTCTCCACAAGAGGAAACCCTAGGCTAGATCCCTCTAGCTAGAGAGGGGGAAATGAAGAACGAGTCGGTGAAGATGTAGATCCGGGTCTTCTCCTTCAATCCTCCAAGAATCAACGAGTTTGGGTAGAGGGATTGAGAGAGATTTAACTTTGGAGGCTCAATAAATGCTTGACTTAAATGCTGGACTGAGCAACCTCTTGGGGAAGAAGGGGATGGGGTATTTATAGCCCCCTCCCCAAAATAGCCGTTTTGACCCTTTTCGTTCCTGGCGGTACTACCGCTGGAGCCAGCGGTACTGCCGCTACTTGGGTATGCACGCGGTACTAGGGAGGCCCAGTCGCAGGGCGTAGGCGGTACTGCTCCTGAAGTACCGTGGTACTCCAGCAGCGGTACTACCGCGAGTGCACGCCGGTACTACCGCTGGCCACTATCTTCGAATTAATTCGAAGTGGATGACGGTAGTACTAGGTCACTACCGCTGTAGTACCGTGCGATACAGAGAGCAAAACTTAGCCAGCGGTACAAGGGCCAGTACTGAGGGCGGTACTACCACTGAGCAAGGTTTTGCTCAAGATCGAAATGAGTACAACGGTACTACCGAGCCACTACCGCTTCAGTACCGTGCGATACAGAGAGCATTTTTCTCCTGGCGGTACTTCTGGCGGTACTGGGCGCGGTACTACCGCTCGCTGTGCGGAGCGGTACTATCGCTGCCAAGCCCGGTACTACCGCTGGACCAAATCAATCTTGGTGGCTTTGTCTTGGAATTCTCTTCACCTTTTTGGCGTGTAGTTGATGTAACCTGAAATACTTGATGCACTGTTAGAAGCTTAGTGGTGTTGTTATCAACTCCAAAACCTAAGAGAGATCAAAGATGCAAAATGCACTTTCAGTTAATGCCGGCTTGGGGCGCCAGTTTCCAATGCGACATGACGCGACGCCGGCCTGCCGTTACACCGGCGACACGACGCGATGCTTCCGAGGCCGGCGTTGCGCGTTTCCCACGCGAAGCATTTACGGCGTCGCCGCCCTTCTGCCTAGGATAAAAGGCGAAGCCTTTTACCTCGCCGTGCACATCCGCATGGTCTCGCCTCGTCTCACCAACCTCGCCTCGCCATGCACAATTGCCTCCCCGCCCTCGCCGTCGCCGCCATGGCCAACAACTGGGAGGACGAGTCATCCGCGGGCTCCAAGCTGACCAGCGGGCGCACCACCAACACGGACGACGCGTAGGAGTTGTATCGGTACGGGCTCCTCGCCCCTCCGGATTGCCGCATCCCGAAGGACTGGCGCGTCTCCGACGGCGGCCTCGTGATGGCTAGGTTGAGACTCCAAGTGCAGAGTGTGTAGCTAGTGGCAAGCCTTCTTCCCCACGAGGGTGACTCGAGGGTTTATATCGAACTCTTGGGTAGTCAGTATTTCAGCAGTTGTCTTCCAAGCTTCCTCCAGGATTCTGCAAACAAGTAGAGAATTTTGTGCCCTCAACCTCACCAAGTGGTTGTCAAGCACAAGGTGTGAGACTTCTAAATTGCAATGCAAAACTGAAAGTAAATGTGCAATAATTAAATCTACTACTAAATGCAAATGAGAAAATAAATATGCAATTGATTGTTTTTGTATTTTTGTGATGCAAGTGGTGATGGAGATAATGTAAATTCGAATTGGAGATGCAAGTAAAGTAAAGTTCAAGTAAAGTAAATTGCAGCAAAGTAACTAGAGTGTTTTCTTATAATTAAAATAGGACCGGGGTTCATGGTTTCACACTTGCATTCTCTCAAATAAAGTGGTAGACGGTGGACATCAAGAATTACATGTGAGATTACAATAACATGTTTAACATTGAGTACTTTCATATGGGCATCACATCCTAGCATAGAGATCTATACGGTCATATTGATCCCTCTTATACTCCACCAAGATGCGAAATAAATCATAACACCTCGATAATTAAGAAAAAACCAGAGTATAGCTTTAAGCAATGTGACATGAAGTTGAAGTAAGAACTTGCTAGATCTAGTCATGGAGATTGATTAGTGTCACTTCAAATCCCCGGTAACAAGGTACTCCTTTTTATCCCTAGTGAGGTAACTAAGAAAGGTTTAACAAAACCTAAGTGGATCGCTGAACTTCTGTCACTTTCACAGTACTAGCCACCCCCCGTTACTCCAACTAATGCACCCATCACCCCACACACGCTCTCAAGAACTAGATTGATCAAATCTAGCAAATAAGAACGGGGTACATAAGATACATCTACTCAAATAACTCAAGAGAAACAATTGCAATCTCAGATTCAATAACTCATAGAAAAGATCCACCACATAGGAATTACAACGGTGCCCGTAATCATGTGAGGCAGCTCATACGGATCTAATTAGTGAAGCACATAGAGAGAGAGATACAAGTGCTACTTCCACAAACCCATAGCCCTGGGGCGGACTACTCCCTCTTCATGGAGATGTCGATGGAGATGACGTTGGAGGGGTAGGAGATCACACCGGCGGCGCCCCACCGGAGTTTTCCCCCCTCCAATATGGAACTTCTGGTCTCTGTTTTGGTGTTTCGGCGGCGCTCCTCTCCGTAATGGTACGGGGGACCCTTTTTATAGTCGGTTTTAGGTCAAGACGGAGTCGGTAAGTCGAAGATGGAAGGAATTGGGGCCACAGGGGCCAAAAGGGGGCCTCTCACGCGGCCAAGGAATCTGGCCGCGTGGAGGGTCCTCTTTTGGGCCCCCTTGCCCAATTCTCGTGGATCCTTCGCCCGCAAGTCTTCTCCTTCCAAGAAAATGACCCCCCGCAGATTTTCAGGTGATTTCGCGGAAGTTTGCCCCCCTGAAACGTCAAAAATATAGAAAACGGGGTTTCTGACAGGCAGGATTAATTCCATAAAAGTTGGGGGACTTTGTAATTTAACCCCAAAATACTATAAAACATTGAATTATATCCTTATATGATGCAATATGTAATAGAAAACCATGTGAAAATATGCAAAATTCATCTATGCATTTTACATGCGTCACCTCGCCGTGCCACCGATCCCCCGAACGGCAGAAGGGGTCCGCCGTTACATCGCTGGCGCAGTTGGATGACGCCCACAGAGCGCCGCATCCTCGAGAACGACGACAACCAGCACAACTGGGGGAGGTGGCTCAACCGCTTCGAGCAGGAGCGGGAGGCCCTCATCAACCTCGTCGATAGCCCCGATGTTTTTCTCACGCGACACAACCACATCGGGCGCTGCCGCTGGTGGGATCGGACTTGCCACACCATGGCCAGCGCGATTGACGCCGCGACGGGAAACATCCTTCCGCTCTGGCTGTTGCCGCTTCCGCCACCGCGCCCCATCGCGCCCATCGCGCCACGGAGGCGCCGGGGAGCCCCTGGCATCGTCATCCGCGACGAGCCACGCTGCCGCACTTCTCCCCGCCGCCGGCACTCCCCACCTCGGGGCCACCTTTTCCTCCGCCAACGGCCCGTGAGTGTGAAAACCTACTCCATGATTACTCAACTTCAAATTCCTAATAAGCTTTGTACAATCATAATAAGTATTAATGACATCATAGAGAACCGCAAAGAGGTACCTCTTGCCGCATGACATGGAAACAAGCCCATGTTACAATGACAAGGTGAACAAACGGAGTAGACTCATCATCCTTTTTATTTTCATTCACTATTATGCATAGCTTCTTATTTTATTATAGGATGTGTTGTAGAGTCACTCAAGCTGTAAGTAAATTTCCACCATGATAAAGCATGGCTTGGGTTAGCGGCCCAATGCGTTTCTCTAGTCATATAGATATTTACTCATCAAAACTTACTATTCCTCTATTTCATTTCGGCATGCAGGAGTCCAAAAACAAAAGTACATGATATCAACCAAATGTAAATTCTTTGTGCAATGTTGCAAGCTTTCCGGTGATACACATTTATAGCTAGCTCCCAACCACACACTTGTCAAACGCAAAACTTGGGGCTCCCATTATTGGGTCATGTTTATTAGATGCATAAAAAGTAAAGTGTGCCTTCAAAAGTTCGCGAGAGTCCTATCCCAAGTTCAACCCATGACAATTAATAAAGTGAATATCTTAATTTAGAACATAAATAACACAATAACATGGTGAACATACTCGGAATAGCAATGAAGCTAATGGGAAGATATGGTGGACGCACTGGAAATACTTGGGTAAGGAGTGTTGGAAACAAGTTTTTACTTGTTGGAATTTTTAAATTTTTTGGCTAGCAAGAGGGAGATAGTTGACCAGATACTATGCATGCATATGTCCATAGAACTACTCATTTCATGACAAACTAAATAAACCAGCAATTAACATCAAGGACATGAATAAGAGATAGCTCAAGACAACATTATTGCAAATTTCTACACATAAAAAGCCTATAAATCATGCAAACATATGTAGCTCTTCAAATCAACCATGTCATCCCTATTCCAAGTCATAATACTAGCATCCAATACATTCCAACCCCAAACTCCAGTATCTCAATCTCATATAAAATGATGGTGGTGGTCTTATCAAAACAAAAATAAAAACAAAATCTAGACGCTTCAAGTCTCTACGATAAATGCTTTGCTTAGAAAAACAGAAAGTAGACGTGTGCTAACCAAAATAGTGTAGCTCCAGTGGGGTGTTCATCACATCCCCAAGCTTATGGCTTTCACCATTCTTGGATGTCTTGAGGCGCAGCTCCTCTATTCCCTGTGAAAAAAACTTCACAAAACATGTTTCTCCCATTCTTTTTCTGTGGGGTGAGATTAGCAAGGACAAACAAATCACATGCTTGCTGTGCAAAATTCCAAATTAAATGCTCCAATAGATAGACAATAAAGTTCATTATGTTGTATGTTCACTCTCTTTCTTGAAAGAATCATGGAAATTCGATTCCCAAGCCCAAAGAGTGCATAAAACAAAAGAAGGCAGAATCGGTCCAGAAAAGTAACAGCAGCAAAACGAACGTTTTTCCCTAAGCTAGACTCGTCAAAAAATTAATCCAATTTTTGTGCTTACAGAGGACAAAAAGTTGCAGAACATACTAAACAATTAGCTCAATCCGACATACCAATAAAAAACGTAAAATCATACGGTGAGCAGACTCGTGCTGAAACAGAAATTTCATGCACTAGGATAGCAACTTATAAGTCCAAATGGGTTTGACTTGAATCTTTATTGAAAACTCCAGAATTAAAACAAAAAAAACTAATCTCTTGAGACAGAAAGAGGACACTAGGAAAATCCAAACAAAAACAACCGGGTTGCCTCCCGTAAAGCGTTTTCTTTATAGCCATATAGTTAGGCTTTACTTACTTGATAATCAAGAGGGATAAATCTCATGAGGGAGCTTGTTCTTCAGCGTGCCCCTCTTCCTTGGGAAGTGCTCCATGCTTTTCTTGTGAGGGAACTGAAACTTGACATTCCCTTCCTTGGAGTCTATGATTGCACCTGTAGTACGAAGAAAAGGTCTACCCAAAATAATAGGACTAGGGGATTTATCCCCCATATCCATAATAATGAAATCAACGGGTACAAAAGTCATGTGCAATTCAATCATAACATCTTTTACTTGTCCTATAACATGTTTAGTAGAGTTATCAGCAAGGACAAATTCACTTGAGCACTTTTCTAAATTTTCTAGTTCTAGCAATTCATATAATTATTTAGAGAGTACCGATACACTAAAACCTAGATCTAACATAGCATGGTGAATTTCTTTTCCAATTGAAACTAGCACCTTGGGGATCCATGCATCCCCAAGCTTAGGAGGTATCATGGCCTCATTCTTGTACGTAGCAATTTTTTCTTGCAAGACATGATTAGCAATATAAGATCCAAAGCCAGGTTGATTAACATTTATAGTGTGATCACTAGCAAATTTTTGTAGAGTAGCAATAAGTTCTTGCAAGCTACTTTTTTCTAAATCAAGCAATGGATCCTTAATTTCAGTAAGCATCATAATTTCCTCTACTTTTCCTTTTCTATTATGCATATTAAAGATCTCATAGCGATCATCAAAAATATCCTCGGGTACTTCAGCCTTTTTTAAGCTCTCTTTAATTTTAACCTCTAAGAGAAAATTTTCAAGCAAAACATGGGTATTTGCAGCATTAGTACTAGTAAAAGATCCCCCACATTCATTATCTAAAAAGGCTCTAGAAGTTTCAGAAAGTCCCTTATAAAACATATGCATAAGTATCCAATCTCTAAAGCCATGCCCTATTCCATATGCTCTACTTCTAAATCTCTCCCATGCTTGTATCATTGATTCATCTTTTTCTTGTTTAAAGGTAATGAGCAATTGTTTAACATTGTAATTCTTTTCAGCATGACAAAACCTTTCAATAAATGCAGCCCTTAAGTTGAACCAAGTAGTAAAATTGCTAGGAGGCCATCTTAATATCCAATCTAATGCTTTGCCTCCTAGTGAGTAGGGAAAGAGTTTAACTTTAGTAGTGTTGATGTTTGCATGATTCAAGTTCAAAGTTTTACATCTTTCATCAAATTTCTTAAGATGGAACAAAGGTTCTTCTTTAGGCTTTCCATAGAAACGAGATTCATAAATCATTTTAATAACACTAGGATCTACCTCTAATTTTTCAACGGGAATATTTAGCTCTTGAGGGAAATTCCTAACACTGAATGGCCAATAAGTTCTCTGCTCCATTTTCCAAGTTTTTATGTAGTTTTTAATTTTTTATGCAAAACAAAAGTAAAGTAACTAAGCAAATTCGAAATACTAAAATAAGCTAGATAACTAAATGCAAAACTAAAATGCAAACTAAAATAAAATATGCAAGACAGAACAAAAACAAGAACAAAAACAAAAACAAGACAAGAAACAAAACAAACTACTTGAAAGAAGGTGGAGATAGAAAGGACGCTACTCACGTAGGTGCAACCTCCCCAAGCTTAGGTGTTTCCACACCTTGTTGGTGATGAAGACTTCTTGTGAGCTCCCTTGGACAAATCCTTCACCTATGGCTCCCCGGCAACGGCGCCAGAAAAACGCTTGATGGCTAGGTTGAGACTCCAAGTGCAGATTGTGTAGCTAGTGGCAAGCCTTCTTCCCCACGAGGGTGACTCGAGGGTTTATATCGAACTCTTGGGGAGCCAGTATTTCAGCAGTTGTCTTCCAAGCTTCCTCCAGGATCCTGCAAACAAGTAGAGAATTTTGTGCCCTCAACCTCACCAAGTGGTTGTCAAGCACAAGGTGTGAGACTTCTAAATTGCAATGCAAAACTGAAAGTAAATGTGCAATAATTAAATCTACTACTAAATGCAAATGAGAAAATAAATATGCAATGGATTGTTTTTGTATTTTTGTGATGCAAGTGGTGATGGAGATAATGTAAATTCGAATTGGAGATGCGAGTAAAGTAAAGTGCAAGTAAAGTAAATTGCAGCAAAGTAACTAGAGTGTTTTCTTATAATTAAAATAGGACCGGGGTTCATGGTTTCACACTTGCATTCTCTCAAATAAAGTGGTAGACGGTGGATATAAAGAATTACATGTGAGATTACAATAACATGTTTAACATTGAGTACTTTCATATGGGCATCACGTCCTAGCATAGAGATCTCTACGGTCATATTGATCCCTCTTATACTCCACCAAGATGCGAAATAAATCATAACACCTCGATAATTAAGGAAAAACCAGAGTATAGCTTTAAGCAATGTGACATGAAGTTGAAGGAAGAACTTGCTAGATCTAGTCATGGAGATTGATTAGTGTCACTTCAAATCCCCGGTAACAAGGTACTCCTTTTTATCCCTAGTGAGGTAACTAAGAAAGGTTTAACAAAACCTAAGTGGATCGCTGAACTTCTGTCACTTTCACAGTACTAGCCACCCCCCGTTACTCCAACTAATGCACCCATCACCCCACACACGCTCTCAAGAACTAGATTGATCAAATCTAGCAAATAAGAACGGGGTACATAAGATACATCTACTCAAATAACTCAAGAGAAACAATTGCAATCTCAGATTCAATAACTCATAGAAAAGATCCACCACATAGGAATTACAACGGTGCCCGTAATCATGTGAGGCAGCTCATACAGATCTAATTAGTGAAGCACATAGAGAGAGAGAGATACAAGTGCTACTTCCACAAACCCATAGCCCTGGGGTGGACTACTCCCTCTTCATGGAGATGTCGATGGAGATGACGTTGGAGGGGTAGGAGATCACACCGGCGGCGTCCCGCCGGAGTTTTCCCCCTCCAATCTGGAACTTCTGGTCTCTGTTTTGGTGTTTCGGTGTTTCGGCGACGCTCCTCTCCGTAAGGGTACGGGGGACCCTTTTTATAGTCGGTTTTAGGTCAACACGGAGTCGGTAAGTCGAAGATGGAAGGAATTGGGGCCACAGGGGCCAAAAGGGGGCCTCTCACGCGGCCAAGGAATCTGGCCGCGTGGAGGGTCCTCTTTTGGGCCTCCTTGCCCAATTCTCGTGGATCCTTCGCCCGCAAGTCTTCTCCTTCCAAGAAAATGACCCCCGCAGATTTTCAGGTGATTTCGCGGAAGTTTGCCCCCTGAAACGTCAAAAATATAGAAAACGGGGTTTCTGACAGACAGGGTTAATTCCATAATTGTTGGGGGACTTTGTAATTTAACCCCAAAATACTATAAAACATTGAATTATACCCTTATATGATGCAATATGTAATAGAAAATCATGTGAAAATATGCAAAATTCATCTATACATTTTACATGCATCACCTCGTCGTGCCACCGATCCCCCGAACGGCAGAAGGGGTCCGCCGTTACATCGCTCGCCGACGCAGTTGGATGGCGCCCGCAGAGCACCGCATCCTCGAGAATGACGACGGCCAGCACAACTGGGGGAGGTGGCTCGACCGTTTCGAGCAGGAGCGGGAGGCCGTCATCAACCTCGTCGACATCCCCGACGTGCTCCTCACGCGACACAACCACATCGGGCGCTGCCGCTGGTGGGATCGGACTTGCCACACCATGGCCAGCGCGATTGACGCTGCGAGGCGGCACGCCGCGACGGGAAATGTCCATCCGCGCCGGCTGTTGCCGCTTTCGCCACCGCGCCCCATCGCGCCCATTGCGCCACCGAGGCGCCGGGGAGCCCCTGGCATCGTCATCCGCGACGAGCCATGCTGCCGCACTTCTCCCCGCCGCCGGCACTCCCCACCTCGGGGCCACCTTTTCCTCCGCCAACGGCGCCAGGAGCCGGAGCCGCAGCCACGGGCCACCGTCAAGGAGGAGCCGCAGGTCGATGACCTGTACAGACTCCCATCGCCGCTGCACGACCCAATGGGCGGCGATTGCCCCGGGCTCGTCGCTGCCATGGCCTTGTCGGTGGCCACGTTGGAGCAGGAGGCGCCGGGTTGGCTGACGACGATGCAGTCCACCGCGGTGGAGGCATCCGGGAGCCACGGTAGCAGCAGCGTGGCCACGGCCACCTCGAGCTCTCGAACCGCCCCTCCTCCAGCCACGCCGGCCCCTCCTCCAGCGGCAAAGTCATCGTGATTGACGACAGCGACGACGAATCTTTCGACTGGACCGACGACGAGTAGGCTAGGGTTAGGGTTAGGGTGGCGGCGGCGCCATTTGCAATTTTGTTCAAATTTTGTAAAATATTTCTAAATTTGAATGAAAATGCAAATTTTTATTGCCGTTGCCGGCGTGCACAAGGTGTTTGAATTTATGACGTCCGTAAGCTGGTCGCCGGTTGGGGGGCGCCGATGTGGAGCACGCCCATCAAATCGGCGGACACAGGTCCGGTCACCCCCCAAAGGGAGACAATTGGGGGGTGCCGGACACGTTTTTGATGGGTGCCGGTGGAGATACTTTTAGAGAGTTATGTCCTCGATGATCTTACAAACGGTTGCACGAGTTGGCTGACCAATCTGGCAAAAAATAAGAATTTTCCAAAGTGCGAAGAGGAAGGCTAAGGTGCAGATTTGGTCTAGGACTCCCGAGTGGTGGGGTGCCTTGCGTCCACATGTGCTGATTGTTGAAGGAGGGCGTCAGCATACCAATGCGGTTGCAGACTTGGGCAGCCAAAGAACAGGTGCTCGAGTAGCCAAGCGAATACGTGGGAGGGACTCGTTGTGGAACCAATGACCTCCATAGGGGCATGGCCGTTTCGCAGGGGATGCGTGGGTGGAGCTCTGTGAGAAGTGTCATAGGAGAACATCAGGATTCGTCAAGTTTCACTCGTCGGCACCGCCCCGCAAGTAGTGTCCTTTGCTCCCTGCAACAATTCATTAAGTGAGGAGAGTTCCAGCTGTGCTGCCTCGGTTAGACTAGTCACAATAGAGAGTATCATAGACTAGTATCATGCATATGATACTAGACTATGTTACTACTTCTATAGTGGGTAGTAACATGTTTGTGGTATCATGCAATATAGCTTTTATTGGGTTATAGACTCATGTTGTCTTGAAAAACTCTATGTTACGGTATCGACTTATGATACTACTATCATCTCTCACATCATTAAATGCGGTGTCACGTCAGCTTTTGCCAACATGGCATGCATGATACCATCTATGTTACCCCCATTGTGACTAGTCTTAGTCGAATGCGCATGTTCGACTCCATTTTAATAAGGGGTTTCAATAAGATAAAAAATCTTGTTAATAGACCAAATTTATTAATGTTCATAAAAAAATTCATGGTTAATGCAAGTTAAGAATTGTGGGAGAGTCCTATGTTAAAAAACATGTACTCTCAAGAGGTTCGAACACTGGGGCTAACTGCGCTCGCTACACCCCTCGTGAGGAAAGCTCGAAGCAAGAAACAATGGTGACACAGGGAGTTTATCCAGATTTAGGCCACCTTGCGGTGTAATACCCTACTTATGCTTGTCTGATGGATTACACTGTGATTGATATAGTACAAGAAGTGAGCATGTGCTACGTTCAGACTAGGGAGGCGTTCGGTCAATTGAGTTGTCCCTTCTGTGGGAGCCAAGGTGCTCCTTATGTACCGGCGTTTGGTTCTTTTTCCCGCTTATTCTTGGTGGGAAACAATCATCACAAGGTGCCAAAGGGTAGATAGATAGTACCCTACAATCTCTGCCGGTCCTGGTCGTCGAAGACGGCGCCCCCGTCCATGGTAGAGCAGTGACGGCTCTAGGTGACATTTCTTTCGTCTTGTAGTGTCGGACTGGTCTTCTTGCACCGAAGAGAAAAACCTCGGGTGGTGCTTTGACGCGGGCAGCTGTAGGCCACTCTTTATACATGAGAACGACAACCGCGGCCAAACCTTTTCTGTCGCCCTGCGGCGCCATCGTCAGCGTGCAGAGGTACACGCGTCAGCCACACATGGGATGTTCCCTCGTGAGGGAAAACTCCTCTCGAGGGAAGCGGAGAGCTCGGTGTAGAGCTCCTTTCTGAAGGAAGGCAGATCTAATGCCTCCGGGGGGATCAACCCCTGCTACTTGTGCTCTGAAGGGAGCGAAGCACTTGTGAGGGGAGTTTTCCTCGTGAGACATCCTAGCGGGTGTCTCCACATGCCCGTTGGGCTGGGCCGCAACAAACAGGCCGTGGTACCATGGTATCCACTGGTCTGACAGTAGCCCGCAGTGGACGCCCATCCGGAGGAGGCGAAGCAGCGCAGGACCAACTGCTGCAGGGCCAGCCGTGGCACGTGGCGTGACGGTTCGTGCGGGAGACCCACGATCTCCTAGGACGTGGCGAAAACGTCCCGCTGGCATAACTGCTCGGGCACCGGGCTATTGAGCAGTCACCTCCTCGGCGTCAAGTCTCATCTGTCATCGGGATGCGCTCCTTTTCCTCGATACCCGGGCCAGTGAGGAGGCGGACCGGCGTGGGGGAGTTCCCAGCCCAGGCATAAATAGGAGGCGCTCCGTCCCCTCCTGGGCGCAATCTTCACACTCGTTTCCTCTTCCTCCTCCACCTCCTCCCCCGCAGAAGACACATGGCATGCATGGCTTGTGGGCGGCGAGGCCGTAGCTCCCCGACAGACTTGGCTGTAGCCCCAAGGCACAACACACGAATGAAGCTCACGGCTGCTGACGTGCCGGAGGGATCTGGGGCCCGTGACGAGGCGAGCCCCTAATACGTCTCCAACGTATCTATAATTTCTGATGCTCCATGATGATATTATGCCAATTGCTACATGTTTTCTCCCTTCTTTATGTCATTTTTACACGTTTTCCCGGACTAACCTATTAACAAGATGCCAAGTGCCTGTTCCCTGTTTTCTGCGGTTTTTGGTTTCAGAAAAGTTGTTCTGGAAATATTCTCAGAATTGGACCCCACAAAGCCCGAAGTGCCTATTTTCCACGGAAGCATCCAGAAGACCGAAGAGGAGACGAAGAGGGGCATCAGGGGGCCCACACCATGGGGTGGCGCGCCCCCCTTGGCCGCTCCAGGGGTGGTGTGGGTCCCCCAGAGCTCCACCACCTCTGCCCTTTTGCCTATTTAATCCCCCCGGATGGAAAACCCTATACACCTGATCAAATATCCCCGAAAAGTTCCACAGCCGCCGTCGCCGTCAACCCTAGACCAGGAGGGTTCTGAAGCTGTCTCCGGCACCCTGCCAGAGAGTAAATCATCACCATAGGCCTCTCCATCACCATGCCTGCCTCCGGAGTGATGGGTGAGTAGTTCATCCTTGGACTACGGTTCCATAGCAGTAGCTAGATGGTTGTCTTCTCCTCATATGCCTCCATGTTTAGATCTCGTGAGCTGCCTAACATCATCGAGATTGATCTTATGTAACTCTATGTGCCGTGTTTGCTGGGATCCGATGAATATTGAACTTATGCCAAGTTGATTATAGTGTTTGTTGCATATGTTATTTGTGATCTTGCATGCTTTCCGTTGCTAGTGGTTGCTCTGGCCAAGTAGTTGCTAGTGACTCCAAGAGGGAGTATTTATGCTTGCTAGTGGGTTCATGCCTCCTCTTCGCCTTGCTCGAGTGACAGAAACGTGAAGGGGGAGGATGTGTTGTTGCCATTAAGAAGAAAACAACGGTGAGAGTGCCCGCTTGCATAATTATTGCTTACATTACAGACTTTGTTTAATGTAGTTATCTGTTTCTTGCAACTTAATACCCAGATGCAGTTGGATTACGGTCTATGTATATTGTTGTAATGCCCGCACTAAATATCATAGTAGTCATCATGTCCTGAATTTGTCAATTGCCCAGCTGTAATTTGTTCACCCAGCATGCTATCTTTTATGGAGAGACACCACTAGTGAACCTATGAAACCTGGTCCATTTTCCTACACTGTTAAAACAAACCACCACAATTTCCTGCTTCCTTTACTTACTGCAAGCATACATTATTTTCCACACTATACGTCTAATCTTTGTTTTCATAAAGACCGATCAGATTGACAACCTCACTGTACCGTTGGGACAAAGTATTTTGGTTGTGTTGTGTGCAGGTTCCACGTTGTTGCTGACACCGGTAAGCCATCACCACCGTAAGTGGCATCAACCTTCCGAAGGTCCTCTTTCTCCTACTAAATTGATAACCTTGGTTCTTAACTAAGGGGAATTTCCTACCGCCGTGCTCATCACACCCTCCTCTTGGGGTATCCCAACACACAACATCAAGGAAATTTATGGCGCCGTTGCCGGGAAGAAAGAAGTCTTCTGGAAAGGGAGTCTCTCACTCTCAACCCCTTTATTTTGTTTATTGTCTTATTTTTTTTTTTTTTGTGTTGTCTTGCTTCTTTATATCAAAAACACAAAAAAATTAGTTCTTATTCTAGTTGTTATTTTTTGCTTTATCATGCTTGCTATCAATGTTTGATGTCTTTGAAACTAGATCTTTTAGGCAAGGTGGGTTCACGGATGAACAAAAAAAACATTATAAGGAACACCACTTGTCACAAAAAGGGATACACTTATGGGAGAAAATTAATAAATTGCATGACTATGCTAAAAACTTGTGCTCTACTTATAATGTTACTTATTGCTTTGATAAATCTTGTTGCTGTAGGAGGTATAAACACCTCACTTTTCAATGTGAATATAATGATAATGTTACCATATCTTCTTATGTTAAGGGAAATTATGAATTATATGATGTGGAACAAATTGAAGAATTCGTTGCTTGGAAGGGTGCATTCCAAATTGCCTATTTGCTTGAAAGTATTGATGATGCACCTTATAAATATGAGCTTTATGCTATACTTGAATATTGCTTTGATAATTACAAGGATTGTAATTACAACATAATGGAATATCTTAATAAATTCTCTCAACCTAAGGAAGATACTAATGCCTTGCAGAAACCTATGGAAGTAGAAACTGCTGAATCTGGAAGCTCATTGGATGAAAAAGAGGAGAGTGATGATCAAGAGGAGGAAGGATGGAGCTACCCATGTCAACCCCCCAATGATAGTAACTCTTTAACTCATACATTATTTGATGAAATGGATACTTTCTATACTTGTGACCTTGATACTACTATGAATGAAACTTGTGAGAATGAAATTGCTACTGTTATTTATGATAATCCATGTTTTTTTTTATAAAGGGAAGTATATTAATTTCGCGGAGATACAAATTACACCCGGCCTCTGCAACAAATCAATGGATGCACACAGCCGAAAGAAAATAAAAAGAAGAAATAAAAAAGAAGAAAAGTCCCGCTACAGAGTTACAGTCCTCGCGGTATCCGCACAACCACCACCTAAACAACAGCTGACGTCCAACTCTTCGAAAACAACGTCTCCAAGAAGAACGGTGTCATGCACAACCAATTAAGGCCAGACCTTGGGTTTTCACCCTGAAGATAATCCTCGCTCTCAAAACAACGGCTCCAAGAAGACGAGTGCCAGGCACAACCAATTAAGGCCAGACCTTGGGTTTTCACCCTGAAAGGTAGGACTTTGGACTCCACGCATATTGTCTCCCCCTCTGACATACAGATGCCACAAATCTTGTAACTCCAAGCCAGTTCCCCATCGATGCAAAGAGTTCGAATACCATTGCTAGTCCTCCAATCTCGCCTTCGATGACTTAAGCATTGCGACCAAATTCCACCGATCCAGCAATCTCCAGGCGTTGCCTATGGGAGTCGCCGGCGGAACCTTTCAGCCGACACCCCGGCTTGATTAAAGAGGACCTACATCATGATCTTCATCTTCGCGTGACAGGAAACCCTAGGACCACGACACCGCGAAGCCACTCCCAGTAGGAAAGCATCATAGATCGGTAGAACATTGCCCAACACTAGGTCGCCGGCGTGACCAAGGTCGTAGCCGGACTACCACGGCCGGCCAAGGCCGGATCCGATACCCTAGATTGCGAGATCGGGCATCAAATCCCAGCGTCCCCAAGCGATTCCCGGATCTGATCCAGGCGCCCGCCGGCGACGCAGCACCCCCGCCGTACCACCTTCCCGCCGGGAGGCTCAAGCGCCGGCCCTAGGCCGTGCCGCCCCATGCCCGCCGCCGGCTCTCCACCGCCTCCATGGAGCACCGCCACGGAGCACCTCTCCTGCCCACCGTCGGGGACGGGGGCGCCGCCACCACCGCCGGTGACAGGCGGCAGCGACGGCAGGATCGGGGGGTAGGAGGGGCTCGGGAGAGAGGGAGGTGCGGGCGCCTCCGGAGTCGCCTGGAGGGGGCGGCTCGGGAGGGAGGGGAGGGGAGGGAGGGAGTCGCCTCTGGTCTAGCAAGGTCAACTACGGGATCCAACGTGCGTCTATGATAATCCATGCTACTTGGATAAATCTTATGATAATGGTCTTGATGATGGTCCTATGTTACTTGATGTTATAAATATAATTCTACTGAAAATAGGATTGATATAATGTGTCCTACACATTTTAAGAGTGACCAATCATTTTGTTTTGCTATAGCTAAAAGTGGGAAACAAGAGGTCTTTAGTTTTAATTTTGATCCCACTGTTTTTGAGCTTGATATGAATTGTGTGCTTTTAGACCATGACAAACATGCTTTATGTGATATTTATGTTGTTGAGTTTGTTCATGATGCTACTGAAAATTATTATGAGAGAGGAAAATATGGTTGTAGGAATTTTCATGTTACTAATAAACCTCTCTTTTTGTTGAAAGTTTTCAAGTTGCTCTTGTTCTACCTTCCCATGATTTCTAGTTTGAGCTTCTTTAATTTATTTATTTACAAGATCCCTATGCATAGGAAGTGGCTTAGACTTAATTTTGTTTTATACTTGCTTCTTGATGCTCACTTTTACTTAATTCATATGTCTTGTGTGAGCATCTACTTGATTCCACCCTTCTTTGCCTATCTGAAAGGCGTTAAAGAAAAGGGGTACCGGGAGACAACCCGTTTTATTTCTCTGTTTTCAACTCGTTTTCTTTCGTTTTCTTTGGTGTGATTTGCACCTGGGTGTTGTCTATTTCCTTAGCAACCCCTTTGTATATTTTATTTTGAGTTTTTGTTGAGCCAAGTAAAGTCTCTAGGGGAAAGTTGAGGCTATATTTCGGATTTCTGCACAGAAAACAGATTTCTGCTGTCCACTGTTTATTTCGTATAAAATCACAGAAAATTCAAAATGACCTGAGTTTTTTTGTGCGTAATCCTGGGGTGTATACGCAACTTTTCTTAGTTTATCACTTTTTGATTTGATCAACAGCAGATTTTCGGAAAAAATCATCTTTACCTGCTATCCTGTTTTGACAGATTTGTGCCAATAATTGCATTTGCTTCTTGATCGCTTTTTTTTGGTGTTCTTTTGAGAAAAAGAGTTTTAAAAGAAGATCTGAAAGTAGCTAATGTGTTTTTGAGTGTTAGACATGTGTTTAAACTGAACCATGTGAATTTATTATTTCGATTGCACTAACGTTGCTAATGAAGATTGTGAGAAGTTTGGTGTGAAGGAAGTTTTCAAGGGTCAAGAGAAGAGGATGGTATGATGTGATCAAGAAGAGTGAAAAGCCTAAGATTCGGGATGCCCTGGCGGTGCATACCAGCAAATTCCAAGAAGACTCAAGCATCTAAGCTTGGGGATGCCCTAGGCATCCCCTTCTTCATCGACAAATTATCTGGTCACTTCTAGTGAAACTATATTTTTATTCGGTCACATCTTATGTGCTTTACTTGGAGCATCTTTTATTTTTGTTTTTTGCTTTCAGTTTGTTTTTACTTTTTCAATAAACTTGGTTGGACCCCAGCATTCTTTTATTGGAGAGTGACACGCTCCACTTTTTCATGAGAATGCTTTGTATTCTTAATCTATGTCTGGCTGCTGCATTTATTTAGCTCATGTTTTGCATGCATCTCTTATTAGAGCTGTTAGTTTTAGTAGTATTATGTGAGTACTCTCATGTTTTCTTGCTGTAGCGTTTAGAGAGTTTTTGTTAAAACATATTGTGTATGGTGCTTGTTGGGAGAAAGAAATTGCTGTTTAAAGTAGAATTTATATTGGTGCAAGTAGAAGCTTGTATAGACTGTTGCTAGAACTTTTTCATGACATGCTAAATGTTATTTTAGTTCTAAATCATGAGGACGTCAATAGAGAATCTTTATCTCCCCGTTTTCTGTTGTTTTTAGTTTTAGAAAAGTTGTTCTGGAAATATTTTTGGAATTGGAAAATTCAAAGTCCGGAGGTCCTAGAATTCCCGAAGGTTCCACGGAGTCTCGAAGAGACCCGGAGGGGGGCCATAGGGGGGCCACACCATAGGGCAGCGCACCCCTGGCCGCGCCATGGGGTGGTGTGGGGCCCCATGCCTCCACCGCCTTTGCCCTTTCGCCTATTTATACCCCCGAGATGTAAACCCTAAAGATATACCACTTTGTCCCAAAAAACACCTGAGGCCGCCGTCATCGTCATCCCGAGATCGGGAGGGTTCTGGAGCTCTCCACGGCACCCTGCCGGGAGGGGACCATCACCGGAGGAGTCTACACCACCATGCCCTCCTCCGAAGTGATATGTGAGTGGTTCATCCCTGGATGTCGTGGTGGTGTCACGGCAGATGCCATAGGATGGCTAAAGTTGTGGGGACGATGGACGCTGGAGGCGCTCGGGGAGGGATCACGTAGCGAGTAGCCGCGTGAGTGTGAAGCTAGCACTGCAAACAACAAGATCTACCTAGGTTCAGGGCCCTCGTGTGGAGGTAAAACCCCTACTCCTGCCTTTCTCTCTTTATATTCGGGTCTCACCGAGTAGCCACAGTACAAGTGTTCCTACTACCGAGTAGCCACCCTTCTCTCTACGTTAAGAACTAGGTCAAGAATGTGAACCAAGTCTCGGATCTAGCGTCGTCCCTCGTGCAGGAGGAGGCAGGGCACCTTATATACTGGTGCCCAGCCGGATACAGCCAAGATGTCGACATAGTGTGCACACCGTACTCTTCCAGCTTCTCGCTGACCACTTTGTCTTCCTAGCTTGTCTTCATGTGTAAAGTCGTTGTGCAAAACCAAGGAACCGATCTGTTATCACTGCCACGAACACAGAGTAGGTCCCCCCTATCCTGCGACGCCCTGCTGACACACTGTCGCGGTCAGGCACGCGCTCTGCAGATGAACAGTGCCGTGAACAGTGCCAAAGTACGGACCCGAGATACGTGGGATCCTGTGTCAGAACGGCTCCTTTGACTTCTGGCCCGAGTAGGAAACCGCCATTTCTACTCGGACCAATTCCTCTACCCAGAGGAGAATAACTTCCTTGATTCTCCCTCCTGGCCTTCAGTGTGTACGTCCGAATAGCGGACGACCAGGTAGCTAGTACCGGGTAGCCGCTACTCTGCCAAGCGTCTCTTCTGTTCTTGCTCTTAGCACTTGCCTTTACCCTACTCGGGGGTATCCCCCCGACATTAGTCCCCGAAGCTGGTAGAGTCCTGCACATTGCAGGCGGCAACCGGAGGTGGGCAGTGCGGTACATCCCCCAGATGCTCGAGGGACCGGCAAGAACCTGGCTCAACAACCTGCCCAAGGACAACATCAACTGTTGGCTTGACTTCGCGGAGGCGTCCGTCATCAACTTCACCAGCACTTACCGGAGGCCGAATAGGCCGCAGCAGTTATCCGCTTGCAGGCAGCGGGAAGAGGAGACAGACCGCGAGTATCTTACTCGGTGGAGTACTCTGAGGAACACCTGTGAGGGTGTGAATGAGGCCCAGGCCATCACTTGGTTTGCGCAGGGCTGCAGGCATGGCAGCATGTTGTGGCAAAGGCTCCAGAGGGAGATGCCGAGTACCCTTGCTGAGACCATCCGGATTGCGGATCAGTACGCACTCGGTGACCCGACGCAGCCTCTTCTTGATGCTGCTGAGCCGAGAAGGAACTACAACATCAACACCAGCAAGCGCAACGAGTTCCGCGACAAGCGCAGAGGTGACCGGATTGATACCTGGTACGATCCTGAGGAGGTAAATGTTGTGGCAACCGGAGCTGGGAGTAGCCAGAGGCCAAAAACTGCTGGAGCCCAGTACGGGCAGAACCAGAATCAGGGCCAAGGCAACAAGAAACCATACAGCGCTTCCCAGCAGGGTAGCGGCAACTCGGGTCCGGCACCGAACTTTGTCTTCAAGGACATGAAGGATGGCCCATGCAGTTTCCACACTCGGCATCCCGCAAGACCTGCCAACCACACTACTCGGCAGTGCAGTTGTTGGGAAGAAATCAAGAATGAGGGCCTGCCTCCTCCTCCTCCTCTGCCAGCTGCGAACGCTGCTGTACAGCCTTCTCGCGCGCCTGCTGCTCGGCCTCCAGCCTTCCCGAGAAAAGAAAATGTGAACCAGGTGGCTTTAGGAGCCTACCGCTACTTCAACAATGATGGCTACCGCAACAACAACAACAACTACTACTACTACACCCGCAACAACAACAGAGGCAACAACAACAACAACCAAGGTAACAACAACAACGGCAACAATGGTGGCGGAGACCGCAATCGGTACCAGGAGCACCACGAGAGCTACATGATCTTCACCTCTGAGCCTGTTGACAAGAAATCCCAACACAGGCGTGCCATGGAGGTCAATGATGTGATCCCTGCTGTTCCTCACTATATGCATTGGTGCAACCAAGAGATCACGTGGTCCTGAGTAGATCATCCCAAGGTGATGCCCAACCCGGGTAGCTACGCCTTGGTGCTGGATCCTACCTTCTTGGGCCCCGAGAAGAATGTGAGGTTCAGCAAGGTACTGATCGACAACGGCAGCAGCATCAACATTGTGTACAGAGACACACTCGAGAAGCTCGGTATGGCCGAGAACATGCTGCTACCCAGCAAGACCACTTTCCATGGCATTGTGCCGGGAGTCTCTTGCAATCCGATTGGCCGAGTATGGATAGATGTGCTATTCGGCACCAGGGAGAACTGCCGCACAGAGAGCCTGCAGTTTGAGGTGGTTGATCACCAGAGCCCCTACCATGCCCTACTCGGCAGGCCTGCTCTGAGCAAGTTCATGGCCTCCACCCACACTGCATATCTGAAGATGAAGATCCCTGATCCCAATGGCGTGATTACCATCTCTAGTGATTACAAGAAGTCTATGGATTGTGCCTCTGCTGGTTCTCAGTTGGCGGAGTCCATGGTGATGGCTGCCGAGAAGAAGAAGATGTACGAGGTGGTAGCTATGGCGCAATCCGCGCAAGCTGGTGCGCCTGGTGTGCCGAGTTCCCAGCACGGGACGGCGTTCCAGGCATCTCAGGAGACAAAGAAGATCCAGGTTGACCCTGAGTTTCCCGACCGAGTTGCCATCATTGGCTCCGGGTTGGGGGAGAAATAGGAAACCGAGCTCATCCGCTTCCTCTGTGAGAATCGGGACGTGTTCGCCTGGTCCAATGAGGATTTACCAGGTGTCCCGAGGGAGTTGGTTGAGCACTCGCTACATGTGCGTCCTGACGCCAAACCAGTGAAGCAGGCTATGCGCCATTTCGGAGATGAGAGGAGGAAGGCCATAGGTGACCAGATCACCAAGCTGCTAATAAGCATTTTCATCATGGAGGTGCTGCATCCGGATTGGCTAGCCAACCCGGTCATGGTCGAGAAGAAGAAGGAGGATCCCAAGGCTGCTACCGCATGGCGTATGTGCGTCAACTACACCGACTTGAACAAGGCATGTCCCAAGGATCCTTTTCCGCTACCTCGCATCGATCAGGTGATCGATTCCACTGCTGGTTGTGAACTGCTGTCTTTCATAGATGCCTACTCTGGTTTTCACCAGATAGCTCTCAATCCTGCTGATCAAATAAAGACTGCTTTCATTACCCCGTACGGGGCTTATTGCTACCGTGTCATGTGTTTCGGGTTGCGGAATGCGGGTGCCACTTATCAGAGATGCATGCAGAAGTGCTTGCATGATCAACTCGGCAAAAATGTGCAGGTGTACGTAGATGACATTGTCATCAAAATGAATAAAACACATACTCTGCTTAGTGACCTTGAGGAAACTTTCGCTAACTTGCGCAAGTATAAGATGAAGCTGAACCCGAGTAAATGCACCTCTGGCATCCCGGCTGGCAAACTACTCGGCTTCTTGGTATCCAGTCGGGGCATTGAGGCCAATCCTTCAAAGATAAAATCTATTGAGAGCATGTCTTTGCCGAGATCCCCGAAGGATGTGCAGAAATTCACTGGGTGCTTGGCATCTCTGAGCCGTTTCTTGGGCAGAATGGGCGAGAAGGCCTTGCCTTTGTATCAGTTGATGAAGAAAAGCGACAAGTTCGTCTGGACACCGCAAGCGGATGTAGCATTCAAAGAGCTAAAGGCAATGCTGGGTAGCGCTCCCATCTTGGCTAGTCCGCTACCCAAGGAGCCAATGCTGCTGTATATTGCTGCTACTAACCGGGTAGTGAGTGTGGTGATTGTGGTGGAGCGAGAAGAGGAAGGCAAAAGTGTGCAGAGGCCGGTATATTATCTTAGTGAGGTGTTGTCCAGCTCCAAACAGAACTACCCTCACTACCAGAAGATGACCTACGGCGTGTACCTGGGCGCCAAGAAACTGAAGCACTACTTCCAAGAGCACCCCATCACAGTGGTGAGCTCAGCTCCCATCTCGGGTATCATGGGTAACAAGGAAGCAAGTGGCAGAGTAGCCAAGTGGGCAATCGAGCTAGCCGCGTACGCTCCCGCGTATGCGAGAAGAGAAGCCATCAAGTCTCAGATCCTGGCAGAATTCCTGGTGGATTGGGCTGAGGTGCAATATGAGCCTCCCACTCCGGTATCCAACTACTTGAAGATGCACTTTGATGGCTCCAAGATGAAAGAAGGCCTTGGTGCTGGCGTAGTGCTTACGTCACCCAAGCGAGATCAACTCAAGTACGTACTACAAATCCACTTCAAGGCATCCAACAATGTTGCAGAGTACGAGGCCGTGGTACACGGCTTGAAGGTAGCAAAGGAAGTTGGAGTGCAGCACATCATATGCTATGGAGACTCGGATCTGGTCGTGCAGCAGGTTTCTGGCACTTGGGATGCTCTGGATGCCAACATGGCGTCCTACCGCTTCCTGGTTCAAACCATGACATGATTCTTTGAAGGTTGCGAGTTCCAACACATCCACCGAGCAGAGAATGAAGCAGCTGATGAGTTGTCCAAGTTGGGATCTTCTCGACAGTACATCCCGGCTGAGATTGCCTTGGAGCATTTAAGAAAGCCATCCATCAAGCCATCCCCCAACTCGGAGTCCATCTTCGTTCCTTCCCTGCCTGACGAAGAAGCTGTCCCAATGGAGATTGACTGGGAAGGTGCAAAAGGAGACCCGGGGACTGTCGTCGCCATCCCGAGGACTGGCGCCTGCAACCCGGGGACTGCCCCTCTCTACTCGAGGACTGCTCCTCCCCACTCGGGGACTGCTCCTCCTTACTCGGGGACTGCCCCTCTCAGCTCGGGGACTGTCGCATTCCTGGAAGAAGTCCTTGCCAACCGCTCAGGGCTGCAGAGAGTTAACCCCAACCCATAAAGTGACGCAACAGTGCCTGTCGCAATGGAAGTGGACGAACCAGTGTTTCCCGCACGGGAGACGCCGAGTTGGGCCATGCCCATATTATCCTTTCTAAAGGACGGCACCCTGCCGGATGACGAGGTTACCGCAAGGCAGATTCAGAGAAGATCCAAGGGCTACACCATCTTCGGAGGAGTGCTGCACAAGAGAAGTGCCACTGGCGTGCTGCAGCGCTGTGTGGAGCCGGAAGAAGGAGAAGAGATTCTGGTGGAAATACACCAAGGGGAATGCGGGCATCACGCCTCTTCTCGGGCTCTAGTCAAGAAAGCTTTTCGGCATGGCTTCTTCTGGCTCACTGCTTTGAAACAAGCTGAGGATATCGTGAGAAAGTGCAACGGCTGCCAGAGATTCGCAAGTAAGATCCACATGCCTGCTTCCGAGTTGAAAACAATTCCAATCACTTGGCCGTTTGCCGTTTGGTGTCTGGATATGGTTGGTCCCTTCAAACCGGCTAGAGGTAACATGACACACATCTTGGTCATGGTTGACAAGTTCACCAAGTGGATTGAAGTGAAGCCTATTCGGAAGTGTGATGGAGCCACTGCCGTGAGTTTCCTAAAGGATGTGATCCTGAGATACGGCTACCCACACAGCATCATCACAGATAACGGCACTAACTTTGCTGAGGGAGCCATGGTGAGATTCTGCAGAGATAAGCACATCCGACTAGATGTCGCGTCTGTCGCGCATCCCGCGTCCAATGGACAGGTGGAAAGAGCAAACGGCATGCTGCTTGCAGGCATAAAGCCAAGGCTGATTGAGCCGCTGCTGAAAACACCAGGGTGTTGGCTAGACGAGTTGCCAGCGGTGTTGTGGAGTCTAAGGACTACCCCTAACCGGTCAACCGACTACACACCATTCTTCTTGGTTTACGAGGCTGAAGCAGTGTTGCCAATCGACCTAGAGCATGACTCCCCCCGAGTAACCCTCTACACGGAGGCGGAGGCGAGAGAAGCTCGAGAAGACGATGTTGACCTGCTAGAAGAAGCAAGAGAGCTTACTCTGTCACGTTCGGCTGTTTACCAGCAAAACCTGAGGCGTTATCATAGCCGAAAAGTAAATCCAAGGGTTTTCCGAGAAGGAGACATGGTCCTTAGGCTCGTGCAGCGCACAGCCGGGATGCACAAGCTATCCCCTCCGTGGGAAGGGCCGTTCATTGTGAGCAAAGCTCTACACAATGATGCGTACTACCTTGTAGATGCGCAACCAGCACAGAAGAACAGGCCGGATAAAGCTGGGGAGGAATCCAAGCGCCCCTGGAATGTAGCTCTACTACGTCGCTTTCATTCATGAGCAAAAGTGTGTATGTACCCTCTTATCCGAGTTAAACTCCTACCCTACAATCAAAAATTGAACTCGGGGACTGCCCTCGTCCAAAATTGCTCTAAGTGTTTCTACTCTGTTGTCTCTTTGTCTACTCGGCTGCTACGCTTAGAATTTCAAAAGCATACGAAGTAGTGTGTTTATACTCACCGGACACTCTGCGACTCTGCTGCTGTCCGCAAACCGGCTTCATGGCAAGCCAGAGAACAAGCCAAAGAGTCAATGAACACATGAAAAATTGCAAAGGAAAGGACGCGTGTGGCAACCGAGTAGAGTGTTTTTTACTATCTGTTGTTATCTTTCTCGGCTATGTGGTGGGTAGCGTTACTATGACCGTTTCCTAGTGGCTAATTATTTGAAACCTCAACTTTGAACTCTCGTGACTCGAATACCAAAAAAGCAACAAGTTGCAGGTAAGAGCTGAGATAAAAAGGAAGGGTGGATGAAAAATGCAACTCGGGGACTCGCATGATAACGCAACCCGGCATCAAGCCAAAGCTGCTCAAAATACTAAGTATAAAAACTTCAAATGAAATAAAACTGAGTAGCAACGGGAAGATAAATTGTTCAGTACATCTGCACCCGGCATTCCGGGGATTTGATAAAAGTTTCAAGCATAAGTGTGGCAGGACATAATCAGGTGGAGGTAGCAGCATTTTCAGTGTTAGTCTTGGTGGCATCAGCTTCGGGGGTGGCCTTGGCAGCGTCAGCTTCTGGGTTGGCGACATCCGCTTCCGGGTTGGTGGCAGCCTGATCAGAAGTGGCTGTGGCCACCGAGATGGGATCCGTCGCCGAAGTGGAGGCAGCAGATTGAGCGCGGAGTCGCGCCGTGTCATCGAGGGCTGCGCCTAATGAAGTGCCGAACTCAAGGGCCACGGTGTCGATGGTCATCTCCACTCTTTCGGCTTCTTCGTCGCTATCTGCGACGGCTGCGCCCTTGCTCTTCTCGGACTTCTCATCGGTGCTGGCGAAGAAGCTCAGCCCGTCGGACACCGTGGCCTCCACTTCATCGTCTTCATCCTCGTCGTCACCCTCGCCCTCCACATCCGTGTCGGGCTCGGTGAGGCCTTCGATGTAGCGCGGTATCCGCGTAGGATGCGATCTCGTACGCAACCAACTGGCGGCGAGCCACGCAGTCGGGATCCTCCTCCCACCTCGAATCCCGGCGCATCTCGAGGATAAGGTTGAGATCAAGATTATCGTACCAGCTGCAGACGAAGAGGAGCAGCATATCAACACCTTCCCGAGCTCCGGATGCCCGCCACTTCTTCAGCTCGGCTTTCACCCCATTCAGCTTCTCGGCGAGCCCACGGATGGTTGCTGGCGTAGAGTCTCGAGGCCAAAACAAGTCATGGAGTTTGAAGGCAGTGGACACCAGATCGGTGCCCACGCCCCTTAGACGCTGGAGCTGCCCCTGCATGTTTGTGAAGCTGTCTTCGATCGAGGCTTTAGTGTCCATGGGCTCACCCTTCTCGGTGCGAGCTGCTTGGGCCTTTGACAGAGCAGGTTTGCAAGCCGAGCTGAGGTCAGGGAAAATTTCTGAAAAAGCTATCAAAAAGATTAGAGACAGAGGCAGAGAAGAGAAGCGAATCAAGCAACAGAGAAGCAAAAGGAGACAGCAAAGCGCAGAGAAGCGGGTACTTACTATTCAGCTCACAAAGTAGCGACTGGAGCTTCTTCTCCCATGACTCCTCATCAGCAACGTGCCTTTCTTCCACCCTCCGGAACTGGACCAGCTGGAGCATGAGATCTGAGTTGCTCTTCCTCAGCGTATCGCACTCCATCTCAAGAGCCCCTTTCTCAGCCTTGGCAGCTGTCTCTATCTTGTCCTTCTTGGCAGATATCTTGTTCTTCTCGGCAACAATGTCAATGGCATCTTGAAGGGCGGCTCGCAGCTGGACTTGGAGAGGTTCCAACTCGGTGGCGTGCTCTTTCTTCAGTTCTATAGCCTGGCTCTCCAATTGCTGCTGCACCTCGGCGGGTTTGAGGCAGTCGAGATGCTCTTTAACAAATTTCTTGTGATCTTCTGCGGAGAGAGGAACAAGGTTAGCAGAGTAGCGAAGAAGAAAGAAGAAAGACAAGCTGAAAATACGGCAACTCACCTTCCATTTTCTTGATGGTGGTCTCAGCATTCTCAACAAACACATGGCAGTGCTTGTGCTCATCTTCCAGCGCCTTAAACTTACCTGCAGGGTGAAATCAGTTAAAGCAGAAAGCATAAGCGGGCGTAAACACAAAACGCATGAACCGCGTAGCTAAAGGCTTACTTTCGATCTCGGAAATCTTGAGAGTACGAGCCACGGCCTCCTTATCTTACACGACATCGCTTTTACGTTCTGCTTCTAGGGCCTCAAGGCGCCTTATTACAATGCTGTGATTCCAGAGCAGCGACCGGTATAGATTTGTTCTCTTCAAGAGGCTATTCTGAGAGGCAGAAAGAAAAGGAATCAGACGAAATTTTGAAGATTCAACCCGAGAAGACGGCAACTCGGTTGAGTATCCGTCTACTCGGCCCGAATCTCGGGGACTGGGTGATGGATAAGAAGAAGGAGAAGAGTAGAAGAGAAGAAAAAAGCAACTCGGAACAGACAAGCAAAACTTACCGCGTAGGTTTGCTCGATGTCCTCTGCAGCTTTGGCGGTGGACGAACAGCTTCGCGGCAAGCGTACTGGTGGGAGACGAGATGGTCATGGGATTGTAGCCCATGTCCTCCTTGTTCCAGTCAATGCGCCAGTGGTCCAGCTTGCCCAAGGCAAGGCCGTGCCAGGGCTCATTGCCAAGGACGTCGCTGTTCCAGTCAGCTTCAATGAAGCCTACCCGGTCGATCATCTGCTCAAGCCCCGTGGACGTCACCTCGGTCTCCTGGACCTCGCGCGAGAAAATTGAAAGGGCCCTGTCCTTGTTCTTGGCTGGCGGCTTGGAGTCCACAGCCTGGGCCTGTTTGCCTCTGGTAATAGCAAGTTTCTTCTCGGCCGCGCTTAGCGGGATGCTGTACTGCTTGCTCGTCTGCAACATGTAAGGCGGGTAGGCAGGCGGATCGCGAAGGCTTGATCCAGCAGGTATGCCTTCAGCGCTGCCGGAAGCACCAATAGTGAGTTGCCCACTCTTCACGGCAGGCTTCGCCTTTGGTTTAGGTGGCGGCATCGCGGCAGAATCTTGCGCAGCGCCACGAGGAGGATTCCTGCGGACTGCGGCGTCTGGCTGAGCAGCTGGCTTCTCGGCGGATTTCTTCTCGGTGGCCTTCTTCTCGGCGGCTGGCTTCTCGACAGCCTTCTTCTCAATAATTTTCTTCTTGGTGTCTTTCTTCTCGGCGGTCTCTCTTCGGCGGCCTTCTTCTCAACAGCCTTCTTCTCGGCCGCATCTTTCTTAGCTGGAGGGCTGGCTGTGATCTTGGTCTTCTTCACCGGCGGGGAGCTCGGTGCGGTGAATGAGGTGCCCTGCTGGGTAGGCGGCACCAAGGGCTCGCTACCCGGCGCAGCGTCCGGCTGCGCGTGGCTCTGCAGGTCTTGCTCCATGTCAACTGTCTCAACCTGCTGCTCGGCAGCAGGATCTGGTTGTGCTTTTTCTTGTCCTTCTACCCGCGGCTGGGCCGCGTGTAACACCTCGGGTGTTACCCTCATAGGAAGTTGTTTGTTTTCTTTTGCTTGCATCACATGCATCACATGAGCATTGCATTCTGTTTTCAAAACAACTCAAAATTCAAAACCACTTTAAACTTTCACACATGTTCAAAATTTCCAATTTCAAAATTGCAAACTAAAACACTCAATTGTTTTTCAATAGTTTGAAGTTGTTTTAATCAAATTGCTTGTTAATAAAATTTTCCCTTTTGTTAAAAACCCTAATGGTAAATTCAAATAACCAAATCCAAATCAAATCAATCCTACTCATCATATTTCAATATGGGTTTAAAGATTAAAATTTGGCAAACAAATTAAATTCAGTAATGTTTGTATGATTGCTTGAGATTATTAAATAGAATTTGCTTACTTCCAAAATTCCCAAATCAAACATTACTTGAAATTCAACTAACCACTTAAAAATCAAACTAATATTTCCAATTTTGAAATCAATAACTAACCTTACTTTTAATTATTGTTTTGCAAATTAATAAAATTTAATTATCAAATAAACACCCTCAACCCCTGTTTGAAAAATTCAAATAACAACTTTAAATCAATTAGAATTCCAATCTTGTGAAAGAAATAATGCTAACATTGCTTTTATTTTCTGTTTTGAAAATCAATAAAAATATGGCATAAAATAAACCCCCCCAAATCCTATCTCTCTCTCTCTCTCTCTCTCTCTCTCTCTCTCTCTCTTTCATCCTTACAAAAAAAAGTTAGTTAAGGAAAAATAAAAAGAAAAGCAAAGCAAGGAGAGAGGGAGCAGCCCACCTAACCCGGCCGACCAACGAACCACCACGGTCTCTTTGCAGCACGAGGATTTCCTCCTCCTGTCGTTGTCCTGCGAGGAAGCTCAGGCACGGAACATGACCATGGCCACCTCCTGGTCCCCTCCTCCCCCTCCATATCTACCCAGGAGAAATCCCCAACCCTAGCCCTTTTCCTTTTCTCCCTCCCACCGCCGCCAGACCTTCCTCGCCTCTCTGTTTTCCTCCTACAGAATTGTATCTGCCTGTCATGGATAGAGCTTGGAGAAGTGCAGCTCGCCACGGTCTCCGTCCAACTCCAGTCGTTCAGCCATGTCCTTGAGGTTGTACTCGAATTATTCTTTCGATCACCCATGTCTGAATCGCCGCTAACTCACGGTTCTGCTCGCGGACGAGCTCACCCGAGCGTGTTCTGCAGCTCCAAGGCCGGCGGCCGCCGACGTTCCCTCCGATCTGCTCTTCCCCAAGGCCAGAGAACATGTCCAAGAGATGCGCCCCAAAGGCTGATTCCCCCACATCCAAGGACAGACGCCACCAATCACGGAAGCCTCCACGCCAAGCACTTCTTCCCGCCGGTCACCGTCACGATGCTTCTCCTTCTTCCGTGTCGCCCGGTCGTCTTCAAGCCGAGCTGCTGCGCCATCCGCCTCAAGGTGAGGTCCCTCGCCCCCCAGACATACTCCCCGGCTCCCTCTCTTCTTGGACGCACGGATCCGTCGGAGATGGCCTCGTCCGCGTTAACGCCGGAGCGGCCAGCTTGAACTGCTGCTGTTGTTGCCTTCCCGCGTCCGTGCGCACAAAAGCCAAACATCCACCTTGATCTCTCCCTGGCACAGCCCAGAATAACCACTAGCTGCGCCGTCGACCTCTGGTTCGTGCGAGGGAGAACCAGCCTCGCCGCTGTAACATCATCGCCGTCGACTCTCTGAACCTGCAGGATGTTTTGTGCTGCTGCTGCTCAAGTTGTTGCCGCGGCTGCTCCTGATGTGCAGCACGCACCCAACAGCTGCAGTCTTGGTCGTTACCGATCTGAAGTGCCGCCCCTTTTCCTCGTAGGAGTTTCCGTTCTAGGAGGGAGCACCAAGTCTGAAACTTCATGTCTACCAAATACAGTTAAAGTCTCTTCATTGTTTCAGCTAGGCCCCGATCTACTAACACAAGCACTGGTCCGTTCTAGTTGTTGTGCACCTTATCTGTCTACGAAGAGGTCTCTGATTCAATAACCACTTGATGCAACCTTCTCTTTTTATTCTTTTAATAACTCCAGGAACCAGAAAGTCTCTGGACTCTTTGAATTCAATAACTATCCATCTGACATTAAGACTTGTAAAGCCAAGCCTCATATCTAACATCATCGTTGCAGTAGCCCAGTGGCAACCCTCCTGATCTGTGGTTTCGTCTAAAACATTCAGTTAACCAGCCTTGTTTTCCTCTTCTGAGATACGATATGTATCTAATCAGCAGAACGAGCAGAGTCCAGTGGTTTTTCACCTAGTCCGTTTCCCAGGAGGTCTCGGGTTCAAATCCTTCGAAGGAGGCATTTTTGCCTGTTGTTTTCTTTTTCTATCCTTAGTCTGAACTGAACCTGTGCTATTATGTTCATCTTCGGTCAGGGTCAGGTTCAGTCACAACTCGATGGTGGCCTAGTGGCTCTATCTGCGATCCTCTCCCTGGGAGTTCCCTGGTTCAATCCCCACAGCAGGCAAAATTTTATTTTTGTTGCCTCTGTGTTTTGGTCAGCTAACACCCACCAGTAGCACCTCTTCTCCAATCAGTTGCAGGTGACAACACAAACAACACAGAGACCGAATGGTTCACAGCCCCTTTTACTACCTGTGAGCCCCAAGTTCAAATCCTAGGCCACCCTTTTATTCTGTCTATTTCTTTTATTTTTGCCAAAATGTTTTAATTTATAACTTGCAAACAAACTCCAACTTAAAAATGCAAAATATGTTTTTCAGTCAAAAATTCAATGTACTTTCTGTTTATCCACTTTGTTTTGCATTTTGGGCAATTAAAATTAATGTTATTTAATAATTCTTAAAAATGACAAATTAAATGGCATAATTAATAACTTGCAAATGGTTGCTCCAAATTAAATACCCAAAACATGAATTTCATCCAAAATCACATGCCACACTTGAATATCAACTTTGTTTTCTGGTTTGCCACATTTAAATGGAATAATTGTTACATCTCTTATTTAATGCAATTAAATTGGTAATGTGCTTAACTAAATCATTTGAAATTGTTTTCCAACAAATAAAATATGTTTTCCATGCCATTTTGAACCACCTTTTCAAATATAAATTTTGTTTCATGATTTGAATAATTTAAATTGCTTAAATAATTTAAACCTTGTTTTATTCATTTAAAATTGCAAAATTAATAACTTGCTCAAATTAAATTATTTTTGAACAAATAAAATATGTTTTCAAACCAGAAAAACATAACCTTTTCAAATATGAATTTGAATTATTGTTTTGAACAAATAAAATTCAAATAATATTTCACACTTGAACTAAATTCAGTTAAATCTTGTTTAAACTTGTTTAATTCATAATTAAATCCTTGTAATTCCTTTTTCAATAATTGAAACATGTAATCCACCTAAAATTTTGTGTTCTAATCAAATATGAACTTTGTTATCTGTTTGGAACAATTTAACTTGATGAAAACAACCAAATGCTTGTGTGACACCTTTAAGTAACCAAAAATTCCAAAACTTAATAAGTGAATTTCAAAATGGTTAAACCTTATTTCCAATTGGTTCTATTGTTGTTATTTTGTTGTTTTCCTCCTCCATGCATCATGCTAATCCACTTTCACATATTGGTTAGTTGTAAAACAACTATTTCAACCTTAATTCATGGGCTTTCCATATGTAATCCAACTTGCATATGGGTCCATTTAATTATGTTATGCTATCTTGTCGACTAGTTTATCTTGATGCATATTTAAACTTGTCATGCATCCATCTCTTGATCATGCTGGATCTTTTGCCGTAGTAGTAATTGTTGCATCCGGTGTTTGTTCGAGGTTCATTGCTTCTTCCCGGATAGGACGTTGAGATGATGTGAGCAACGACAAGTTCTGTGGATGTACCTCTACTTGCTGGATTCCAGGCAAGTATACTCACTTGCTGCCAAATGGCTGCCTTTCATCACTTGTTACCGATTCTTTCCGTTGTTCTTATTCTAGCCTGTTGTTACGATGCTTGTGTCTCGATCCTATTATTGTTTACCTTGCAGCCATGATATAGCCTTTTCCTTCCACTTCCTATTAACTGTTGTTTGTTTACCTTGTTAGCCCTCGTGTCGTAGTTGCATGCTTAGATTTGTTTGTGCTCGAGTCTGGTTATCGTTTCGTATCACCTGTTTAGTTGATAGTTGGGTTTCGATTCAATCAACAACATGTTAATCTTTTGGGTAATAATAATTTGATGATAAGGCACCGGCAGGAGGCCCGGCGTGGTTTTGAAGCCTGCTAGTGTCGACCCTAATTAGGAAAAGGGTCTTGTCTACTGATCCATGATGAGCGCACTAACCGCATGTGGGAAGCGAGTATGGGCGCCCCCCTCAACTTGATTCGATTCGCATCTCGTCCAAATCACCACACTTAGTTCGGGCTTTCCATTTGATGCACGCATATGCAGGTACGAACCCTTGGCGCCAGGGTGGAACTTTTGTAGTCGGCATTTAGGGCGGCGTGGTCTTCCAGTGCTATGAGGGTCCCCCTTTTCTTCGTGGGGGCTCGATTAGCCGCGCACGCACAGCACGTGGTGCTTTGGGCTTGATGCGAAGCAGAGTTGGGTTGTGTTGAGTACCTCGCTTGGTGGGTTAATCCCCCGTCTGGCGGGTTATTCTTACGTGTACGGCCAAATTGGTGCACCCCTGCAGGGTTAAATCTTCTCGAGAAGCCGTGTTTTCCGCGGTTATGGTTGACTTGGTGAAAGTACTGGCTAACAAGTACTCAGAACAACTTACACCTAACTAATGATAACTTGACTAGTAATAGTCTTATTGAAACAATAACTTGATCCATCTTTAATCCCACAGTGTGAGTATCCTTGGGTTGCTTCCTTAGTAGGGGGTAACATTGGATGTGTTTGTTTGGTGGGTAGTTGTAGTTGGTTACGATACACTATCTTATCCCCCTCTTTTAGCCGGATGTTGTAGTGAGTCTCTGTAGTTGGTTAGTGCAGCCCGCTACCGCTTATTTGCAATAACCCCTTCCTTTCCGTTGAACCCAAAGTATTTGTATCTTGTGATGACTGGCTACGCCGGTATCTTGTGAGTATGGTTTATCCACTTGCCAGTTCTTAACCGTACTGACCCACGAATCCTTTTTCGTGGCTGCATATTCAACATTGCAGTCAACAGGTTTGAAGTCTGACGACGTTAGCTTGGGAATCCCTCCGGCTTGGCCTGGGCAGGGATTGGACGCCATCGGTTATCTTAAGGACTCTTAGTCCAATTTGGATCTTGTCCGTAGTCGGACACTATGTTGTTTCTTTCGCTGTTATTTGGATCTTTGTATTGTATCAGTTGTATCCTTGGCTCGTTTGAGTCCTCTTGTATATATCCTTTCTGTTGTTGTTGTGGATTATTCGTGAACTGTTGTAATGTTATCACAAGTGGCAACCTGGAATCGGTTATTATGTGGACTTTGGCGGGAATGCTGAAATCTGCATAGTGCCCGATCTCGGGGCGTCACAAATGGTATCAGAGCCTTGGTTCCGATTTCCCGAGATTGTTTCGATACGAATGGTTATCGAAGCAACGGGTTCCGCAAAGCCTGTAGGATAAACCTCGCTAACGGTCGTGTTTCTAGAATGTCAAAAACTATTTCTGCTAAACTAGTTTGGAAAAACATCTCAATAGGATTCTTATTTTTCTCCTTATCCCTATGCTATTTTCCCCTCCCATCTTATTTGTTTTGGAGTCTCCCCTCTTGTCTATCTTTCAAAGTGTTGGGATCCTACGTGGGTGGACGTTTTCTGAGCCTTTAACCCAATAGGTTCGATCATCGGAAGATTCCTGGTGGAAGAACATCGTCATCACTCCGAGCAGGAATCCCTTGTTAGTGGTGTCGAGGAGATCAACTGGAAGCACGAAGAATCGATAGTCGAACTTCTTTCCCCTCCCGGGTTAGCAGGTGGATTGCGAGGGCGCCATCCCTTGTTAGTGGTGTCGTCTGTAACACCTGGGGTGTTACCCTAATAGGAAGTTGTTTGGTTTCTTTTGCTTGCATCACATGCATCACATGAGCATTGCATTCTGTTTCAAAACAACTAAAATTCAAAACCACTTTAAACTTCCACACATGTTCAAAATTTCCAATTTCAAAATTGCAAACTAAACCACTCAATTGTTTTTCAATAGTTTGAAGTTGTTTTAATCAAATTGCTTGTTAATAAAATTTTCCCTTTTGTTAAAAACCCCTAATGGTAAATTCAAATAACCAAATCCAAATCAAACCAATCCTACTCATCATATTTCAATATGGGTTTAAAGATTAAAATTTGGCAAACAAATTAAATTCAGTAATGTTTGTATGATTGCTTGAGATTATTAAATAGAATTTGCTTACTTCCAAAATTCCCAAATCAAACATTACTTGAAATTCAACTAACCACTTAAAAATCAAACTAATATTTCCAATTTTGAAATCAATAACTAACCTTACTTTTAATTATTGTTTTGCAAATTAATAAAATTTAATTATCAAATAAACACCCTCAAACCCTGTTTGAAAAAATTCAAATAACAACTTTAAATCAATTAGAATTCCAATCTTGTGAAAGAAATAATGCTAACATTGCTTTTATTTTCTGTTTTGAAAATCAATAAAAATATGGCATAAAATAAACCCCCCCCAAATCCTATCTCTCTCTCTCTCTCTCTCTCTCTCTCTCTTTCATCCTTACAAAAAAAAGTTAGTTAAGGAAAATAAAAAGAAAAGCAAAGCAAGGAGAGAGGGAGCAGCCCACCTAACCCGGCCTACCAACGAACCACCACGGTCTCTTTGCAGCACGAGGATTTCCTCCTCCTGTCGTTGTCCTGCGAGGAAGCTCAGGCACGGAACGTGACCATGGCCACCTCCTGGTCCCCTCCTCCCCCTCCATATCTACCCAGGAGAAATCCCCAACCCTAGCCCTTTTCCTTTTCTCCCTCCCACCGCCGCCAGACCTTCCTCGCCTCTCTGTTTTCCTCCTACAGAATTGTATCTTCCTGTCATGGATAGAGCTTGGAGAAGTGCAGCTCGCCACGGTCTCCGTCCAACTCCAGTCGTTCAGCCATGTCCTTGAGGTTGTACTCGAATTATTCTTTCGATCACCCATGTCTGAATCGCCGCTAACTCACGGTTCTGCTCGCGGACGAGCTCACCCGAGCGTGTTCTGCAGCTCCAAGGCCGACGGCCGCCGACGTTCCCTCCGATCTGCTCTTCCCCAAGGACAGAGAACATGTCCAAGAGATGCGCCCCAAAGGCTGATTCCCCCACATCCAAGGACAGACGCCACCAATCACGGAAGCCTCCACGCCAAGCACTTATTCCCGCCGGTCACCGTCACGATGCTTCTCCTTCTTCCGTGTCGCCCGGTCGTCTTCAAGCCGAGCTGCTGCGCCATCCGCCTCAAGGTGAGGTCCCTCGCCCCCCAGACATACTCCCCGGCTCCCTCTCTTCTTGGACGCACGGATCCGTCGGAGATGGCCTCGTCCGCATTGACGCCGGAGCGGCCAGCTTGAACTGCTGCTGTTGTTGCCTTCCCCGCGTCCGTGCGCACAAAAGCCAAACATCCACCTTGATCTCTCCCTGGCACAGCCCAGAATAACCACTAGCTGCGCCATCGACCTCTGGTTCGTGCGAGGGAGAACCAGCCTCGCCGCTGTAACATCATCGCCGTCGACTCTCTGAACCTGCAGGATGTTTTGTGCTGCTGCTGCTCAAGTTGTTGCCGGTGCTGCTCCTGATGTGCAGCACGCACCCAACAGCTGCAGTCTTGGTCGTTACCGATCTGAAGTGCCGCCCCTTTTCCTCGTAGGAGTTTCCGTTCCAGGAGGGAGCACCAAGTCTGAAACTTCATGTCTACCAAATACAGTTAAAGTCTCTTCATTGTTTCAGCTAGGCCCCGATCTACTAACACAAGCACTGGTCCGTTCTAGTTGTTGTGCACCTTATCTGTTTACGAAGAGGTCTCTGATTCAATAACCACTTGATGCAACCTTCTATTTTTATTCTTTTAATAACTCCAGGAACCAGAAAGTCTCTGGACTCTTTGAATTCAATAACTATCCATCTGACATTAAGACTTGTAAAGCCAAGCCTCATATCTAACATCATCGTTGCAGTAGCCCAGTGGCAACCCTCCTGATCTGTGGTTTCGTCTAAAAAATTCAGTTAACCAGCCTTGTTTTCTTCTTCTGAGATACGATATGTATCTAATCAGCAGAACGAGCAGAGTCCAGTGGTTTTTCACCTAGTCCGTTTCCCAGGAGGTCTCGGGTTCAAATCCTTCGAAGGAGGCATTTTTGCCTGTTGTTTTCTTTTTCTATCCTTAGTCTGAACTGAACCTGTGCTATTATGTTCATCTTCGGTCAGGGTCAGGTTCAGTCACAACTCGATGGTGGCCCAGTGGCTCTATCTGCGATCCTCTCCCTGGGAGTTCCCTGGTTCAATCCCCACAGCAGGCAAAATTTTATTTTTGTTGCCTCTGTGTTTTGGTCAGCTAACACCCACCAGTAGCACCTCTTCTCCAATCAGTTGCAGGTGACAACACAAACAACATAGAGACCGAATGGTTCACAGCCCCTTATACTACCTGTGAGCCCCAAGTTCAAATCCTAGGCCACCCTTTTATTCTGTCTATTTCTTTTATTTTTGCCAAAATGTTTTAATTTATAACTTGCAAACAAACTCCAACTTAAAAATGCAAAATATGTTTTTCAGTCAAAAATTCAATGTACTTTCTGTTTATCCACTTTGTTTTGCATTTTGGGCAATTAAAATTAATGTTATTTAATAATTCTTAAAAATGACAAATTAAATGGCATAATTAATAACTTGCAAATGGTTGCTCCAAATTAAATACCCAAAACATGAATTTCATCCAAAATCACATGCCACACTTGAATATCAACTTTGTTTTCTGGTTTGCCACATTTAAATGGAATAATTGTTACATCTCTTATTTAATGCAATTAAATTGGTAATGTGCTTAACTAAATCATTTGAAATTGTTTTCCAACAAATAAAATATGTTTTCCATGCCATTTTGAACCACCTTTTCAAATATAAATTTTGTTTCATGATTTGAATAATTTAAATTGCTTAAATAATTTAAACCTTGTTTAATTCATTTAAAATTGCTAAATTAATAACTTGCTCAAATTAAATTATTTTTGAACAAATAAAATATGTTTTCAAACCAGAAAAACATAACCTTTTCAAATATGAATTTGAATTATCGTTTTGAACAAATAAAATTCAAATAATATTTCACACTTGAACTAAATTCAATTAAATCTTGTTTAAACTTGTTTAATTCATAATTAAATCCTTGTAATTCCTTTTTCAATAATTGAAACATGTAATCCACCTAAAATTTTGTGTTCTAATCAAATATGAACTTTGTTATCTGTTTGGAACAATTTAACTTGATGAAAACAACCAAATGCTTGTGTGACACCTTTAAGTAACCAAAAATTCCAAAACTTAATAAGTGAATTTCAAAATGGTTAAACCTTATTTCCAATTGGTTCTATTGTTGTTATTTTGTTGTTTTCCTCCTCCATGCATCATGCTAATCCACTTTCACATATTGGTTAGTTGTAAAACAACTATTTCAACCTTAATTCATGGGCTTTCCATATGTAATCCAACTTGCATATGGGTCCATTTAATTATGTTATGCTATCTTGTCGACTAGTTTATCTTGATGCATCTTTAAACTTGTCATGCATCCATATCTTGATCATGCTGGATCTTTTGCCGTAGTAGTAATTGTTGCATCCGGTGTTTGTTCGAGGTTCATTGCTTCTTCCCGGATAGGACGTTGAGATGATGTGAGCAACGACAAGTTCTGTGGATGTACCTCTACTTGCTGGATTCCAGGCAAGTATACTCACTTGCTGCCAAATGGCTGCCTTTCATCACTTGTTACCGATTCTTTCCGTTGTTCTTATTCTAGCCTGTTGTTACGATGCTTGTGTCTCGATCCTATTATTGTTTACCTTGCAGCCATGATATAGCATTTTCCTTCCACTTCCTATTAACTGTTGTTTGTTTACCTTGTTAGCCCTCGTGTCGTAGTTGCATGCTTAGATTTGTTTGTGCTCGAGTCTGGTTATCCTTTCGTATCACCTGTTTAGTTGATAGTTGGGTTTCGATTCAATCAACAACATGTTAATCTTTTGGGTAATAATAATTTGATGATAAGGCACCGACAGGAGGCCCGGCGTGGTTTTGAAGCCTGCTAGTGTCGACCCTAATTAGGATAAGGGTCTTGTCTACTGATCCATGATGAGCGCACTAACCGCATGTGGGAAGCGAGTATGGGCGCCCTGCTCAACTTGATTCGATTTGCATCTCGTCCAAATCACCACACTTAGTTCGGGCTTTCCATTTGATGCACGCATATGCAGGTACGAACCCTTGGCGCCAGGGTGGAACTTTTGTAGTCGGCATTTAGGGCGGCGTGGTCTTCCAGTGCTATGAGGGTCCCCCTTTTCTTCGTGGGGGCTCGATTAGCCGCGCACGCACAGCACGTGGTGCTTTGGGCTTGATGCGAAGCAGAGTTGGGTTGTGTTGAGTACCTCGCTTGGTGGGTTAATCCCCCGTCTGGCGGGTTATTCTTACGTGTACGGCCAAATTGGTGCACCCCTGCAGGGTTAAATCTTCTCGAGAAGCCGTGTTTTCCGCGGTTATGGTTGACTTGGTGAAAGTACTGGCTAACAAGTACTCAGAACAACTTACACCTAACTAATGATAACTTGACTAGTAATAGTCTTATTGAAACAATAACTTGATCCATCTTTAATCCCACAGTGTGAGTATCCTTGGGTTGCTTCCTTAGTAGGGGGTAACATTGGATGTGTTTGTTTGGTGGGTAGTTGTAGTTGGTTACGATACACTATCTTATCCCCCTCTTTTAGCCGGATGTTGTAGTGAGTCTCTGTAGTTGGTTAGTGCAGCCCGCTACCGCTTATTTGCAATAACCCCTTCCTTTCCGTTGAACCCAAAGTATTTGTATCTTGTGATGACTGGCTACGCCGGTATCTTGTGAGTATGGTTTATCCACTTGCCAGTTCTTAACCGTACTGACCCACGAATCCTTTTTCGTGGCTGCATATTCAACATTGCAGTCAACAGGTTTGAAGTCTGACGACGTTAGCTTGGGAATCCCTCCGGCTTGGCCTGGGCAGGGATTGGACGCCATCGGTTATCTTAAGGACTCTTAGTCCAATTTGGATCTTGTCCGTAGTCGGACACTATGTTGTTTCTTTCGCTGTTATTTGGATCTTTGTATTGTATCAGTTGTATCCTTGGCTCGTTTGAGTCCTCTTGTATATATCCTTTCTGTTGTTGTTGTGGATTATTCGTGAACTGTTGTAATGTTATCACAAGTGGCAACCTGGAATCGGTTATTATGTGGACTTTGGCGGGAATGCTGAAATCTGCATAGTGCCCGATCTCGGGGCGTCACAAATGGTATCAGAGCCTTGGTTCCGATTCCCGAGATTGTTTCGATACGAATGGTTATCGAAGCAACGGGTCCGCAAAGCCTGTAGGATAACCTCGCTAACGGTCGTGTTTCTAGAATGTCAAAAACTATTTCTGCTAAACTAGTTTGGAAAAACATCTCAATAGGATTCTTATTTTTCTCCTTATCCCTATGCTATTTTCCCCTCCCATCTTATTTGTTTTGGAGTCTCCCCTCTTGTCTATCTTTCAAAGTGTTGGGATCCTACGTGGGTGGACGTTTTCTGAGCCTTTAACCCAATAGGTTCGATCATCGGAAGATTCCTGGTGGAAGAACATCGTCATCACTCCGAGCAGGAATCCCTTGTTAGTGGTGTCGAGGAGATCAACTGGAAGCACGAAGAATCGATAGTCGAACTTCTTTCCCCTCCCGGGTTAGCAGGTGGATTGCGAGGGCGCCATCCCTTGTTAGTGGTGTCGTCTGTAACACCTGGGGTGTTACCCTAATAGGAAGTTGTTTGGTTTCTTTTGCTTGCATCACATGCATCACATGAGCATTGCATTCTGTTTTCAAAACAACTAAAATTCAAAACCACTTTAAACTTCCACACATGTTCAAAATTTCCAATTTCAAAATTGCAAACTAAACCACTCAATTGTTTTTCAATAGTTTGAAGTTGTTTTAATCAAATTGCTTGTTAATAAAATTTTCCCTTTTGTTAAAAACCCTAATGGTAAATTCAAATAACCAAATCCAAATCAAACCAATCCTACTCATCATATTTCAATATGGGTTTAAAGATTAAAATTTGGCAAACAAATTAAATTCAGTAATGTTTGTATGATTGCTTGAGATTATTAAATAGAATTTGCTTACTTCCAAAATTCCCAAATCAAACATTACTTGAAATTCAACTAACCACTTAAAAATCAAACTAATATTTCCAATTTTGAAATCAATAACTAACCTTACTTTTAATTATTGTTTTGCAAATTAATAAAATTTAATTATCAAATAAACACCCTCAAACCCTGTTTGAAAAATTCAAATAACAACTTTAAATCAATTAGAATTCCAATCTTGTGAAAGAAATAATGCTAACATTGCTTTTATTTTCTGTTTTGAAAATCAATAAAAATATGGCATAAAATAAACCCCCCCCAAATCCTATCTCTCTCTCTCTCTCTCTCTCTCTCTCTCTTTCATCCTTACAAAAAAAAGTTAGTTAAGGAAAATAAAAAGAAAAGCAAAGCAAGGAGAGAGGGAGCAGCCCACCTAACCCGGCCTACCAACGAACCACCACGGTCTCTTTGCAGCACGAGGATTTCCTCCTCCTGTCGTTGTCCTGCGAGGAAGCTCAGGCACGGAACGTGACCATGGCCACCTCCTGGTCCCCTCCTCCCCCTCCATATCTACCCAGGAGAAATCCCCAACCCTAGCCCTTTTCCTTTTCTCCCTCCCACCGCCGCCAGACCTTCCTCGCCTCTCTGTTTTCCTCCTACAGAATTGTATCTTCCTGTCATGGATAGAGCTTGGAGAAGTGCAGCTCGCCACGGTCTCCGTCCAACTCCAGTCGTTCAGCCATGTCCTTGAGGTTGTACTCGAATTATTCTTTCGATCACCCATGTCTGAATCGCCGCTAACTCACGGTTCTGCTCGCGGACGAGCTCACCCGAGCGTGTTCTGCAGCTCCAAGGCCGACGGCCGCCGACGTTCCCTCCGATCTGCTCTTCCCCAAGGACAGAGAACATGTCCAAGAGATGCGCCCCAAAGGCTGATTCCCCCACATCCAAGGACAGACGCCACCAATCACGGAAGCCTCCACGCCAAGCACTTATTCCCGCCGGTCACCGTCACGATGCTTCTCCTTCTTCCGTGTCGCCCGGTCGTCTTCAAGCCGAGCTGCTGCGCCATCCGCCTCAAGGTGAGGTCCCTCGCCCCCCAGACATACTCCCCGGCTCCCTCTCTTCTTGGACGCACGGATCCGTCGGAGATGGCCTCGTCCGCATTGACGCCGGAGCGGCCAGCTTGAACTGCTGCTGTTGTTGCCTTCCCGCGTCCGTGCGCACAAAAGCCAAACATCCACCTTGATCTCTCCCTGGCACAGCCCAGAATAACCACTAGCTGCGCCATCGACCTCTGGTTCGTGCGAGGGAGAACCAGCCTCGCCGCTGTAACATCATCGCCGTCGACTCTCTGAACCTGCAGGATGTTTTGTGCTGCTGCTGCTCAAGTTGTTGCCGGTGCTGCTCCTGATGTGCAGCACGCACCCAACAGCTGCAGTCTTGGTCGTTACCGATCTGAAGTGCCGCCCCTTTTCCTCGTAGGAGTTTCCGTTCCAGGAGGGAGCACCAAGTCTGAAACTTCATGTCTACCAAATACAGTTAAAGTCTCTTCATTGTTTCAGCTAGGCCCCGATCTACTAACACAAGCACTGGTCCGTTCTAGTTGTTGTGCACCTTATCTGTTTACGAAGAGGTCTCTGATTCAATAACCACTTGATGCAACCTTCTATTTTTATTCTTTTAATAACTCCAGGAACCAGAAAGTCTCTGGACTCTTTGAATTCAATAACTATCCATCTGACATTAAGACTTGTAAAGCCAAGCCTCATATCTAACATCATCGTTGCAGTAGCCCAGTGGCAACCCTCCTGATCTGTGGTTTCGTCTAAAAAATTCAGTTAACCAGCCTTGTTTTCTTCTTCTGAGATACGATATGTATCTAATCAGCAGAACGAGCAGAGTCCAGTGGTTTTTCACCTAGTCCGTTTCCCAGGAGGTCTCGGGTTCAAATCCTTCGAAGGAGGCATTTTTGCCTGTTGTTTTCTTTTTCTATCCTTAGTCTGAACTGAACCTGTGCTATTATGTTCATCTTCGGTCAGGGTCAGGTTCAGTCACAACTCGATGGTGGCCCAGTGGCTCTATCTGCGATCCTCTCCCTGGGAGTTCCCTGGTTCAATCCCCACAGCAGGCAAAATTTTATTTTTGTTGCCTCTGTGTTTTGGTCAGCTAACACCCACCAGTAGCACCTCTTCTCCAATCAGTTGCAGGTGACAACACAAACAACATAGAGACCGAATGGTTCACAGCCCCTTATACTACCTGTGAGCCCCAAGTTCAAATCCTAGGCCACCCTTTTATTCTGTCTATTTCTTTTATTTTTGCCAAAATGTTTTAATTTATAACTTGCAAACAAACTCCAACTTAAAAATGCAAAATATGTTTTTCAGTCAAAAATTCAATGTACTTTCTGTTTATCCACTTTGTTTTGCATTTTGGGCAATTAAAATTAATGTTATTTAATAATTCTTAAAAATGACAAATTAAATGGCATAATTAATAACTTGCAAATGGTTGCTCCAAATTAAATACCCAAAACATGAATTTCATCCAAAATCACATGCCACACTTGAATATCAACTTTGTTTTCTGGTTTGCCACATTTAAATGGAATAATTGTTACATCTCTTATTTAATGCAATTAAATTGGTAATGTGCTTAACTAAATCATTTGAAATTGTTTTCCAACAAATAAAATATGTTTTCCATGCCATTTTGAACCACCTTTTCAAATATAAATTTTGTTTCATGATTTGAATAATTTAAATTGCTTAAATAATTTAAACCTTGTTTAATTCATTTAAAATTGCTAAATTAATAACTTGCTCAAATTAAATTATTTTTGAACAAATAAAATATGTTTTCAAACCAGAAAAACATAACCTTTTCAAATATGAATTTGAATTATCGTTTTGAACAAATAAAATTCAAATAATATTTCACACTTGAACTAAATTCAATTAAATCTTGTTTAAACTTGTTTAATTCATAATTAAATCCTTGTAATTCCTTTTTCAATAATTGAAACATGTAATCCACCTAAAATTTTGTGTTCTAATCAAATATGAACTTTGTTATCTGTTTGGAACAATTTAACTTGATGAAAACAACCAAATGCTTGTGTGACACCTTTAAGTAACCAAAAATTCCAAAACTTAATAAGTGAATTTCAAAATGGTTAAACCTTATTTCCAATTGGTTCTATTGTTGTTATTTTGTTGTTTTCCTCCTCCATGCATCATGCTAATCCACTTTCACATATTGGTTAGTTGTAAAACAACTATTTCAACCTTAATTCATGGGCTTTCCATATGTAATCCAACTTGCATATGGGTCCATTTAATTATGTTATGCTATCTTGTCGACTAGTTTATCTTGATGCATCTTTAAACTTGTCATGCATCCATATCTTGATCATGCTGGATCTTTTGCCGTAGTAGTAATTGTTGCATCCGGTGTTTGTTCGAGGTTCATTGCTTCTTCCCGGATAGGACGTTGAGATGATGTGAGCAACGACAAGTTCTGTGGATGTACCTCTACTTGCTGGATTCCAGGCAAGTATACTCACTTGCTGCCAAATGGCTGCCTTTCATCACTTGTTACCGATTCTTTCCGTTGTTCTTATTCTAGCCTGTTGTTACGATGCTTGTGTCTCGATCCTATTATTGTTTACCTTGCAGCCATGATATAGCATTTTCCTTCCACTTCCTATTAACTGTTGTTTGTTTACCTTGTTAGCCCTCGTGTCGTAGTTGCATGCTTAGATTTGTTTGTGCTCGAGTCTGGTTATCCTTTCGTATCACCTGTTTAGTTGATAGTTGGGTTTCGATTCAATCAACAACATGTTAATCTTTTGGGTAATAATAATTTGATGATAAGGCACCGACAGGAGGCCCGGCGTGGTTTTGAAGCCTGCTAGTGTCGACCCTAATTAGGATAAGGGTCTTGTCTACTGATCCATGATGAGCGCACTAACCGCATGTGGGAAGCGAGTATGGGCGCCCTGCTCAACTTGATTCGATTTGCATCTCGTCCAAATCACCACACTTAGTTCGGGCTTTCCATTTGATGCACGCATATGCAGGTACGAACCCTTGGCGCCAGGGTGGAACTTTTGTAGTCGGCATTTAGGGCGGCGTGGTCTTCCAGTGCTATGAGGGTCCCCCTTTTCTTCGTGGGGGCTCGATTAGCCGCGCACGCACAGCACGTGGTGCTTTGGGCTTGATGCGAAGCAGAGTTGGGTTGTGTTGAGTACCTCGCTTGGTAGGTTAATCCCCCGTCTGGCGGGTTATTCTTACGTGTACGGCCAAATTGGTGCACCCCTGCAGGGTTAAATCTTCTCGAGAAGCCGTGTTTTCCGCGGTTATGGTTGACTTGGTGAAAGTACTGGCTAACAAGTACTCAGAACAACTTACACCTAACTAATGATAACTTGACTAGTAATAGTCTTATTGACACAATAACTTGATCCAACTTTAATCCCACAGTGTGAGTATCCTTGGGTTGCTTCCTTAGTAGGGGGTAACATTGGATGGGTTTGTTTGGTGGGTAGTTGTAGTTGGTTACGATACGCTATCTTATCCCCCTCTTTTAGCCGGATGTTGTAGTGAGTCTCTGTAGTTGGTTAGTGCAGCCCGCTACCGCTTATTTGCAATAACCCCTTCCTTTCCGTTGAACCCAAAGTATTTGTATCTTGTGATGACTGGCTACGCCGGTATCTTGTGAGTATGGTTTATCCACTTGCCAGTACTTAACCGTACTGACCCACGAATCCTTTTTCGTGGCTGCATATTCAACATTGCAGTCAACAGGTTTGAAGTCTGACGACGTTAGCTTGGGAATCCCTCCGGCTTGGCCTGGGCAGGGATTGGACGCCATCGGTTATCTTCAGGACTCTTAGTCCAATTTGGATCTTGTCCATAGTCGGACACTATGTTGTTTCTTCCGCTGTTATTTGGATCTTTGTATTGTATCAGTTGTATCCTTGGCTCGTTTGAGTCCTCTTGTATATATCCTTTCTGTTGTTGTTGTGGATTATTCGTGAACTGTTGTAATGTTATCACAAGTGGCAACCTGGAATCGGTTATTATGTGGACTTTGGCGGGAATGCTGAAATCTGCATAGTGCCCGATCCCGGGGCGTCACAAATGGTATCAGAGCCTTGGTTCCGATTCCCGAGATTGTTTCGATACGAATGGTTATCGAAGCAAAGGGTCCGCAAAGCCTGTAGGATAGCCTCGCTAACGGTCGTGTTTCTAGAATGTCAAAAACTATTTCTGCTAAACTAGTTTGGAAAAACATCTCAATAGGATTCTTATTTTTCTCCTTATCCCTATGCTATTTTCCCCTCCCATCTTATTTGTTTTGGAGTCTCCCCTCTTGTCTATCTTTCAAAGTGTTGGGATCCTACGTGGGTGGACGTTTTCTGAGCCTTTAACCCAATAGGTTCGATCATCGGAAGATTCCTGGTGGAAGAACATCGTCATCACTCCGAGCAGGAATCCCTTGTTAGTGGTGTCGAGGAGATCAACTGGAAGCACGAAGAATCGATAGTCGAACTTCTTTCCCCTCCCGGGTTAGCAGGTGGATTGCGAGGGCGCGATCCCTTGTTAGTGGTTTCGTCTGTAACACCTGGGGTGTTACCCTAATAGGAAGTTGTTTGTTTTCTTTTGCTTGCATCACATGCTGACATGCATCACATGAGCATTGCATTCTGTTTTCAAAACAACTCAAAATTCAAAACCACTTTAAACTTTCACACATGTTCAGAATTTCCAATTTCAAAATTGCAAACTAAACCACTCAATTGTTTTTCAATAGTTTGAAGTTGTTTTAATCAAATTGCTTGTTAATAAAATTTTCCCTTTTGTTAAAAACCCTAATGGTAAATTCAAATAACCAAATCCAAATCAAATCAATCCTACTCATCATATTTCAATATGGGTTTAAAGATTAAAATTTGGCAAACAAATTAAATTCAGTAATGTTTGTATGATTGCTTGAGATTATTAAATAGAATTTGCTTACTTCCAAAATTCCCAAATCAAACATTACTTGAAATTCAACTAACCACTTAAAAATCAAACTAATATTTCCAATTTTGAAATCAATAACTAACCTTACTTTTAATTATTGTTTTGCAAATTAATAAAATTTAATTATCAAATAAACACCCTCAAACCCTGTTTGAAAAATTCAAATAACAACTTTAAATCAATTAGAATTCCAATCTTGTGAAAGAAATAATGCTAACATTGCTTTTATTTTCTGTTTTGAAAATCAATAAAAGTATGGCATAAAATAACCCCCCCCCCCAAATCCTATCTCTCTCTCTCTCTCTCTCTCTCTCTCTCTTTCATCCTTACAAAAAAAAGTTAGTTAAGGAAAAATAAAAAGAAAAGCAAAGCAAGGAGAGAGGGAGCAGCCCACCTAACCCGGCCCACCAACGAACCATCACGGTCTCTTTGCAGCACGAGGATTTCCTCCTCCTGTCGTTGTCCTGCGAGGAAGCTCAGGCACGGAACATGACCATGGCCACCTCCTGGTCCCCTCCTCCCCCTCCATATCTACCCAGGAGAAATCCCCAACCCTAGCCCTTTTCCTTTTCTCCCTCCCTCCGCCGCCAGACCTTCCTCGCCTCTCTGTTTTCCTCCTACAGAATTGTATCTGCCTGTCATGGGTAGAGCTTGGAGAAGTGCAGCTCGCCACGGTCTCCGTCCAACTCCAGTCGTTCATCCATTCCTTGAGGTTGTACTCGAATTATTCTTTCGATCACCCATGTCTGAATCGCCGCTAACTCACGGTTCTGCTCGCGGACGAGCTCACCCGAGCGTGTTCTGCAGCTCCAAGGCCGGCGGCCGCCGACGTTCCCTCCGATCTACTCTTCCCCAAGGCCAGAGAACATGTCCAAGAGATGCGCCCCAAAGGCTGATTCCCCCACATCCAAGGACAGACGCCACCAATCACGGAAGCCTCCACGCCAAGCACTTCTTCCCGCCGGTCACCGTCACGATGCTTCTTCTTCTTCCGTGTCGCCCGGTCGTCTTCAAGCCGAGCTGCTGCGCCATCCGCCTCAAGGTGAGGTCCCTCGCCCCCCAGACATACTCCCCGGCTCCCTCTCTTCTTGGACGCACGGATCCGTCGGAGATGGCCTCGTCCGCGTTGACGCCGGAGCGGCCAGCTTGAACTGCTGCTGTTGTTGCCTTCCCGCGTCCGTGTGCACAAAAGCCAAACATCCACCTTGATCTCTCCCTGGCACAACCCAGAATAACCACTAGCTGCGCCGTCGACCTCTGGTTCGTGCGAGGGAGAACCAGCCTCGCCGCTGTAACATCATCGCCGTCGACTCTCTGAACCTGCAGGATGTTTTGTGCTGCTGCTGCTCAAGTTGTTGCCGCTGCTGCTCCTGATGTGCAGCACGCACCCAACAGCTGCAGTCTTGGTCGTTACCGATCTGAAGTGCCGCCCCTTTTCCTCGTAGGAGTTTCCGTTCCAGGAGGGAGCACCAAGTCTGAAACTTCATGTCTACCAAATACAGTTAAAGTCTCTTCATTGTTTGAGCTAGGCCCCGATCTACTAACACAAGCACTGGTCCGTTCTAGTTGTTGTGCACCTTATCTGTTTACGAAGAGGTCTCTGATTCAATAACCACTTGATGCAACCTTCTATTTTTATTCTTTTAATAACTCCGGGAACCAGAAAGTCTCTGGACTCTTTGAATTCAATAACTATCCATCTGACATTAAGACTTGTAAAGCCAAGCCTCATATCTAACATCATCGTTGCAGTAGCCCAGTGGCAACCCTCCTGATATGTGGTTTCGTCTAAAAAATTGAGTTAACCAGCCTTGTTTTCCTCTTCTGAGATACGATATGTATCTAATCAGCAGAACGAGCAGAGTCCAGTGGTTTTTCACCTAGTCCGTTTCCCAGGAGGTCTCGGGTTCAAATCCTTCGAAGGAGGCATTTTTGCCTGTTGTTTTCTTTTTCTATCCTTAGTCTGAACTGAACCTGTGCTATTATGTTCATCTTCGGTCAGGGTCAGGTTCAGTCACAACTCGATGGTGGCCCAGTGGCTCTATCTGCGATCCTCTCCCTGGGAGTTCCCTGGTTCAATCCCCACAGCAGGCAAAATTTTATTTTTGTTGCCTCTGTGTTTTGGTCAGCTAACACCCACCAGTAGCACCTCTTCTCCAATCAGTTGCAGGTGACAACACAAACAACACAGAGACCGAATGGTTCACAGCCCCTTATACTACCTGTGAGCCCCAAGTTCAAATCCTAGGCCACCCTTTTATTCTGTCTATTTCTTTTATTTTTGCCAAAATGTTTTAATTTATAACTTGCAAACAAACTCCAACTTAAAAATGCAAAATATGTTTTTCAGTCAAAAATTCAATGTACTTTCTGTTTATCCACTTTGTTTTGCATTTTGGGCAATTAAAATTAATGTTATTTAATAATTCTTAAAAATGACAAATTAAATGGCATAATTAATAACTTGCAAATGGTTGCTCCAAATTAAATACCCAAAACATGAATTTCATCCAAAATCACATGCCACACTTGAATATCAACTTTTTTTCTGGTTTGCCACATTTAAATGGAATAATTGTTACATCTCTTATTTAATGCAATTAAATTGGTAATGTGCTTAACTAAATCATTTGAAATTGTTTTCCAACAAATAAAATATGTTTTCCATGCCATTTTGAACCACCTTTTCAAATATAAATTTTGTTTCATGATTTGAATAATTTAAATTGCTTAAATAATTTAAACCTTGTTTAATTCATTTAAAATTGCTAAATTAATAACTTGCTCAAATTAAATTATTTTTGAACAAATAAAATATGTTTTCAAACCAGAAAAACATAACCTTTTAAAATATGAATTTGAATTATTGTTTTGAACAAATAGAATTCAAATAATATTTCACACTTGAACTAAATTCAATTAAATCTTGTTTAAACTTGTTTAATTCATAATTAAATCCTTGTAATTCCTTTTTCAATAATTGAAACATGTAATCCACCTAAAATTTTGTGTTCTAATCAAATATGAACTTTGTTATATGTTTGGAACAATTTAACTTGATGAAAACAACCAAATGCTTGTGTGACACCTTTAAGTAACCAAAAATTCCAAAACTTAATAAGTGAATTTCAAAATGGTTAAACCTTATTTCCAACTGGTTCTATTGTTGTTATTTTGTTGTTTTCCTCCTCCATGCATCATGCTAATCCACTTTCACATATTGGTTAGTTGTAAAACAACTATTTCAACCTTAATTCATGGGCTTTCCATATGTAATCCAACTTGCATATGGGTCCATTTAATTATGTTATCCTATCTTGTCGACTAGTTTATCTTGATGCATCTTTAAACTTGTCATGCATCCATATCTTGATCATGCTGGATCTTTTGCCGTAGTAGTAATTGTTGCATCCGGTGTTTGTTCGAGGTTCATTGCTTCTTCCCGGATAGGACGTTGAGATGATGTGAGCAACGACAAGTTCTGTGTATGTACCTCTACTTGCTGGATTCCAGGCAAGTATACTCACTTGCTGCCAAATGGCTGCCTTTCATCACTTGTTACCGATTCTTTCCGTTGTTCTTATTCTAGCCTGTTGTTACGATGCTTGTGTCTCGATCCTATTATGTTTACCTTGCAGCCATGATATAGCCTTTTCCTTCCACTTCCTATTAACTGTTGTTTGTTTACCTTGTTAGCCCCTCGTGTCGTAGTTGCATGCTTAGATTTGTTTGTGCTCGAGTCTGGTTATCCTTTCGTATCACCTGTTTAGTTGATAGTTGGGTTTCGATTCAATCAACAACATGTTAATCTTTTGGGTAATAATAATTTGATGATAAGGCACCGGCAGGAGGCCCCGGCGTGGTTTTGAAGCCTGCTAGTGTCGAGCCCTAATAGGAAAAGGGTCTTGTCTACTGATCATGATGAGCGCACTAACCGCATTGGGGAAGCGAGTATGGGCGCCCCCCTCAACTTGATTCGATTCGCATCTCGTCCAAATCACCACACTTAGTTCGGGCTTTCCATTGATGCACGCATATGCAGGTACGAACCTTGGCGCCAGGGTGGAACTTTTGTAGTCGACATTTAGGGCGGCGTGGTCTTCCAGTGCTATGAGGGTCCCCCTTTTCTTCGTGGGGGCTCGATTAGCCGCGCACGCACAGCACGTGGTGCTTTGGGCTTGATGCGAAGCAGAGTTGGGTTGTGTTGAGTACCTCGCTTGGTGGGTTGATCCCCCGTCTGGCGGGTTATTCTTACGTGTACAGCCAAATTGGTGCACCCCTGCAGGGTTAAATCTTCTCGAGAAGCCGTGTTTTCCGCGGTTATGGTTGACTTCGTGAAAGTACTGGCTAACAAGTACTCAGAACAACTTACACCTAACTAATGATAACTTGACTAGTAATAGTCTTATTGACACAATAACTTGATCCATCTTTAATCCCACAGTGTGAGTATCCTTGGGTTGCTTCCTTAGTAGGGGGTAACATTGGATGGGTTTGTTTGGTGGGTAGTTGTAGTTGGTTACGATACGCTATCTTATCCCCCTCTTTTAGCCGGATGTTGTAGTGAGTCTCTGTAGTTGGTTAGTGCAGCCCGCTACCGCTTATTTGCAATAACCCCTTCCTTTCCGTTGAACCCAAAGTATTTGTATCTTGTGATGACTGGCTACGCCGGTATCTTGTGAGTATGGTTTATCCACTTGCCAGTACTTAACCGTACTGACCCACGAATCCTTTTTCGTGGCTGCATATTCAACATTGCAGTCAAAAGGTTTGAAGTCTGACGACGTTAGCTTGGGAATCCCTCCGGCTTGGCCTGGGCAGGGATTGGACGCCATCGGTTATCTTCAGAACTCTTAGTCCAATTTGGATCTTGTCCGTAGTCGGACACTATGTTGTTTCTTCCGCTGTGATTTGGATCTTTGTATTGTATCAGTTGTATCCTTGGCTCGTTTGAGTCCTCTTGTATATATCCTTTCTGTTGTTGTTGTGGATTATTCGTGAACTGTTGTAATGTTATCACAAGTGGCAACCTGGAATCGGTTATTATGTGGACTTTTGGCGGGAATGCTGAAATCTGCATAGTGCCCGATCTCGGGGCGTCACACCGCGGGGTCGTCTTTGGCAGCAGTGTCAATGTCCTGCTGCTCCTGGTTTTCTTCCTGCCGCTCAAGGGCGGCATGGTCTTGTTGCTCGGGGCCTTGTTCTGTGTTCTCCCCGGTTGTGGCAGCTGGGGGAGAAGGTGGTCTCTCATCATGAGCAGCATCCTGCGCTTCCTGTTCTGCACGGGCCTGCTGCTCTTGGTCGGCATCGTGGGCACCAGTATCCATGTCCTGGGCGTTGTCCTCGTCTTCTCCTTTCACAGGAGAGGGCGCGCGCGCCCTGTCCCGTGCTGCGATCTCGTCTTGCCGGAGAGATCGATGAGTTTGTCAATGTCGATGGCGGATCTTTTCTTGGACTTGGTAGGTGCGGCAGCAGCATTAGCGTCCAAGGGGGCGCTGAAGAGAAGAAAGAAGTTCATAAGAAGAGTGTGAGAAACAGAAGAAATCGAGAAGCAGTAGCAGAATAAGGAGTTCCGAGAAATCAGCAACAGCAAATTGCAACTTGGAAGAAAATCGCTTACCCGGCACGAGAAGGGGGTAGCCGTCTCCCTGCTTTACCTTCTTCACGGTCTTCTTGGCTTTCTTCGCGGTGGGCTCTTGAGCACCACTACCCGCCCTCTTGCGAGTGGCAGGAGCAGCAACTGCAAGCGGATCGACGTCAAGGGCGTACTCGTCCTCGTCCTCGCCCTCCTCTTCAGCATCAGCATCAGCATCAGCATCTTCTGTAGAGTTGAGAAGAAGAAAACAGTCAGGAAACAAGAGGGAATTGGGTTGCGCTACTCGCGACCATAAAAGTGAACTCAATCACCTTCATCGTCGTCTTCGGACCAGTCCCGAACGGACGCGTCGACATGATGCTTATCCGTCTGGGCGGCATGAGGGATATTGAGTTTGTCCGCGGTGTCGTAGGAGACCTCGTCGTCCTCTGTCTGATCTGCGTGCCAATTGGCCTCGAAGAGCTCCTCGCTCTCAGCGATCTGGCGAGCAAGGCGCTGGAGATATAAGCAGGCAACACAAATTAGTTGAGCAGCATAAGGGATTCTACTCGGGACAGGATGCTAGCACAAAGCGTGATAGAGTAAAAGTGTCCTACTCATCGAGGCGTGCAAACACAAAGCGCATGAAGCCTAACAGATAGTAGTAAGTGTCCTACTCGGCGTGGCGTGCAAACATAAAGCACAGGAAGCCTAAGAGATACGGCTATGTGTCCTACTCGACACAGAGTGCGGATACTAAGCACACCAAGCTAAGAAGACCGTCTACTCGGAATCGATATGCAGAAAGCGGGAAGAGAAGTACTAACCCGCTTGATGGGCTTCGTGCGGCTGTACGGCACGAAGCCGTACTGCCAGTTGTCCCTGAGGCCGGTGCTCATGATGGAGCGCGCCCAGACGGCCACATCCGCGTTGCTGAGCTCGAATGTGGTCGTCCGAGTGCAATCCCGGTTGCCGCCCATGTAGCACATGAGGTGTGCGCGGCGCTGCAGCGGGAGCACTCGCCTGGAGATCCAGCAGGCGATGGGGTCGTCATCCTTGAGCCCCTTCTCCTTCAGCTGGGCGAGGCGCGTGTTGATCTGCTTGATGTCGCCTTCTAGATTGGGCTTGAATCCCCAGTTCTGTCCGGTAGGAGGCAGATTGGTCCACCGGGAAAGATTGATCCGGTCCACCAGTGGCTCGTCCTTCTTAACAGGGATGTTCTTCACATAGAAGAACGTCCTCTTCCATTTGCGCACCGAGTCAAGCCCCTTGATGCGCGGGTGGTTGGTCCCGCTGCGCTGCACCATCGTGGCGCTGCCGGTCTCGGTCACGCCGCGGCTGCTCTCCGCGCTACCCAGCTTGGCCTTGCTCTGCTTCCTGAAGAAGAAGTAGCGCGCCCAGGTCATCGGCGTGGGGCACACGCCCACGAACGCCTCGCACACCACGGCGTTCGGCGGCAGATGGTGCGGCTGGATCCCGAAGTGGTCGAGGAAGCCGCGGAAGAAGTCCGATGCTGGTAGCCCGAATCCCAGCGCGAAGTGCGCGAGGAACACCACGTGCTCGTCCGCCTCCAGAGCAGGGACGAGCTCGCCAGCGGGAGGCCGGCAACGGACGCCGGCAGGAACTCGCCGGGTGTTCACCAGCCACTGGCACTCCTCTGCCGTGACAATGGATCCGGCCCACCCGGTGCGGGCGCCGTCATCACGAGCCATTCAGCAGGGGAGGAAATTTGGTGGTGATTTGGTGGAACTTGGCGGAAAAGATTAGCCTTTCGGCGCTACGAGGGGCACGGCGGCGAAAAGCTCGACGGCGGCGGAGAAACGAAGAGGCGAGGGGAAAGTGAAGGCAGGAAGGGGAAGAAGGAGTTATCGAGGGGGTATTTATACCTCCCCTCGGGTTGCCGTTACGATTGGAGGTAGTGGGATCGATCGTGGCACAGATCGTGCGGCGTGGGATATGTGGGCCGGTTAGAAACGCACACAGCGCAGAACGCGCGCGTAACAGCCGCAATTGATCCCACGACGCAATCGTGGGTAATTATTGCGCTTGATGGGACATAACGGGCCAGTGGGCCCAGGCCGTGAAAACTGGGTGCGTGGCCTGTCAGATCCCAGGCACCGAGGCGTCGGGGGCGTGGCAGCGTGACACGTGCTCAGTTGCGCTGCCGAAAGCCGGATTTCGCTCTGCCACGCAGAGATTCTGATTGGAAATCTCGCCAAGTCATTTTACTCGGCGACAGGGAAGAGAAGCGGCCCTATTCGAAAAAGAAGAAACTTGAGACATAATAAAGAGCTACTCGGAGGTTCTACTCAGCAACCTAAGCCTCAAAGGCAAGATTGGTTTTTAAGCTGGCAGAGCCCAATGAACAAGTTCGCAGGACTCTACCAGCTTCGGGGACTAATATCGGGGGGATACCCCCGAGTAGGGTAAAGGCAAATGCTAGGGGCAAAGATCAGAAGAGACGTTTGGCAGAGTAGCGGTTACCCGGTCCTCGCTACCCGGTCGTCCGCTATTCGGCCGTACACACTGAAGGCCAGGAGGAAGAATCAAGGAAGTTATTCTCCTCCGGGTAGAGGAATTGGTCCGAGTAGAAATGGCGGTTTCCTACTCGGGCCAGAAGTTAAAGGAGCCGTTCTGACACAGGATCCCGCGTATCCCGGGTCCGTACTTGGCACTGTTCACGGCATTGTTCATCTGCAGAGCGCGTGCCTGACCGCGGCAGTGTGTCAGCAGGGCGTCGCAGGATAGGGGGGACCTACTCTGTGTTCGTGGCAGTGATAAAAGATCGGTTCCTTGGTTTTGCACAACGACTTTACACATGAAGACAAGCTAGGAAGCCAAAGTGGTCAGCGAGAAGCTGGAAGAGTACGGTGTGCACACTATATCGACATCTTCGCTGTATCCGGCTGGGCACCAGTATATAAGGTGCCCTGCCTCCTCCTGCGCGAGGGACGACACTAGATCCGAGACTTGGTTCACTTTCTTGACCTAGTTCACCACGTAGAGAGCAGAGTGGCTACTCGGTAGTAGGCAATACTTGTACTGTGGCTACTCGGTGAGACCCGAATATAAAGAGAGAAAGGCAGGAGTATGGGTTTTACCTCCACACGAGGGCCCTGAACCTGGGTAGATCTTGCTGTTTGCAGTGCTAGCTTTACACTCACGCGGCTACTCGCTGCGTGATCCCTCCCCGAGCGCCTCCAGCGTCCATCGTCCCCACAACTTTAGCCATCCTATGGCATCTGTCGTGACACCACCACGACACTGGACTACGGGTCCATAGCAGTAGCTAAATGGTTGTTCTCTCCACTTTGTACCTCACGTTTAGATCTCGTGAGCTGCCTCACATGATCGAGATCATCTTTATGTAATGCTACATGTTGTGTTTACTAGGATCTGATGAAGGTTGAATGCTATGTCTTCTGATTATCAATCTATCATGTTATCTTCATGCATATATTATTTATGATCTTGCATGCTCTCCGTTATTAGTAGATGCTCTGGCCAAGTAGATGCTAGTAATTCCAAGAGGGAGTATTTATGCTCGATAGTGGGTTCATGCCTCCTTTGCATCTGTGCTCGAGTGACAGATGGAGGATGTGTTGTTGCCATTAGGGAGAAAACAACGGTGTTTACCTAGTTTACATTACACACTTTGCTTACGGTGATAATCTGTTGCTTGCAACTTAATACCCAATGTTTGTTCGGATGATATTCGGAGGGTGGGTTATTAGACATAGTTGCAGTTGGATGACGGTCTATGTATTTTGTTGTAATGCCCGCATGAATCACATAGTAATCTTTATGTCCTGCATATGCACTACGGTGCAACCTTCATTTCTGTCAATTGCCCAGCTGTAATTTGTTCACCGCGCATGTTATTTATGTTTCACGGAGAGACACCACTAGTAAACTGTGGACCCGGTCCTTTTTCCTCATACTGATAAAACACCTACTTCTTTCATACTGATGCTACTGCTTTCATATTGTTTTCCTACTATTTTCCACACCATACGTTTAACATCTTTGTGTTCAGCAAAACCGGTGAGAGTGACAACCTCACTGCTTCGTTGGGGCAAAGTGATTTGATTGTGTTGTGTAGGTTCCACGTTGCTTCTGAACCGATAGTGCGCCCTGCCATATAAGCTGCTTCAACCTTCTGAAGTTAGTCCTTCCTCCTACTGGTCGATTAAGCCTTGGTTTCTTTCTGAGGGAAACTGTTGCTGTGTTCATCATACCTTCCTCTTGGGGTTTCCCAACGAGTGCAATACCTGCACCATCAAAGCTTTTGCTGGCGCCGTTGCCAGGGAGGACAAGAATTTCTACAAGGGGAGCCTCTCACTTCCAATCTCTTTCTTTGTTTTTGTTTTGCTTAGTTTATTTTATTTTGTCTTGTTTGCTTCTCTTTATCAAAAACCCAAAAAAATTAGTTCTTATTCTAGCTGTAGTTTTAAACCCTGTTTTTAGTCTTAATATAATGAATACTCCTGTTCTTGTTACCTTGTCTCATGAGGAAATTGTTTCCACTTTCAAACAAAGAAATGATGAGAGTTTCAAGGAAGCTTGGTCTAGAATTTTTGATTCCTATTGCAAAATTGAACCTAAAATGAAGCCTGTTTCTGCGTAGCTTTTATTTAGGTCTTGTTCTTTATTATAGATGTGCCTTGGATACTGTGGTAGGAGGAGATTTCCTTCATTGTGATGAAGATCAAGCTTTTGATGCTATAAAAAAATTAGTTGTCACCTACAACTCACCTAGTGGCTCTGATAAATCCTTTGCAAGTATTTATGCTAGATTGAATACTCTTGAGACACATGTTTCTTGCTTAAGTGAGGGTCATAATCGGATTCGTGAACACCTTAATCATGTTCCAATAAACTCTGAAGCCTCAAATATAATCTCTACTGTGAAGGTTACTATTAATGGTGAAACTTTTCATGCTCTCTGTGATATTATGTCTGAATTTTGTCCTATGCCTAAAGAAATTTATGAATCTTTGAATACTTGGATACTTACTAAGGGAGGAGAAGAAATACGTCTCACTAATAACACCACTATATTTCCCATTGGAATAGCTGAGAGAATTTTACAAAAATCCTAGGAAGAATGGTATCTACTGATTATCTTGTTATTGAATGTGTAGGAGAGGGACAAATTACTCTTGGAAGATCTCCACTGAAGCTCTTAGGAGCAACTATTGATATGGGGAGAGGTACCATGACTTTTACTCCAAAATCATGTGCAGATCATCGGTTCCCTAAAATAAAGAATAAGGGTAAGAAAGGTAAACGTAAGCCTTGTAACAATTTGAATGCTTCTTCACTTGAAAATACTTGATTCCACTTTTCTGGGCCTAGCTAAAAGGCGTTAAAGAAAAGCACTTCTTGGGAGATAACCCATGGTTTTATTTTTGCTTTGTTTTTCTCTGTTTTCTTGGAGTCAAGGGGTTTTATACTTCTGTAGCAACTCCTTTGTATCTTTTTCTCATGTTTTAGTAGTGCCAAGTAATGTTTCCGAGGAGAGTTGGAGTTGGTTTTCGGATTTCTGCGCAGGAAATAGATTTCTGCTGTCCACCATAAAAAATCGTATAAATCATAGAAAAATCAGAATTGCCTGAAACTTCTTGTGCTTATTCCTAGGCTAATTACGCAACTTTTTCGTCCTTTAAGTTTTTTCAATCTGAGCAACTTAAGTACCTAAAAAAAATTCGTCTTTACAGACTTTTCTGGTTTTGACAGATTCTGCCATTTTCTCGCATTTGCTCTTTTGCGTTTTCAAGTGGATTTCTTTGCTTCACGAAACATCAGTGGCTGTAGCTAATGTTTAAAATTATCAATAGCACTTGTTCCATACAAAACCAATGGAATTTTTATTGTTGCATTAACCCTCTAATGCGAATTACTCTTTGAGTGTGGTGTGAAGGAAGTTTTCAAGGGTCAAGAGAAGAGGGTGATATATGTGATCAAGAAGAGTGCAAGGTAAAAGCTTGGTGATGAACCCGTGGTTCATCCAAGCATATTTTAAGAAGACTCAAGCATCTAAACTTGGGGATTCCCAAGGCATCCCCTTCTTCATCAACAATCTATCATGCCACATCTAGTGAAACTATATTTTTATTCGGTCACATCATATGAAGTTTACTTGGAGCGTTTGTTTGTTTTTCTTTGGTTTTTTTGTTTTCCTTTGTTTTGTTCTGTTTTACTTGCTGCAATAATATAGTTGGACCCTACCATTCCTTGTTTGGGAGAGAGACACGCTCCGCCTTTTCGTTTGAATAGTTGCTATGCTAGTATTCTTCGTTTTTCTTCTAGCTCCTGCCAAATTTCCTGTTTAGATATTGTTTTTATTTCATCTCTTGTTCAGAGCTGTTAGTTTTACTAGTGTTATGTGAGTACTCTCATGTTTGCTTTCTTTATCATTTAGATAGTTTTTGTTAAAGCATGTTTTGTATGGTGCTTGTTGGGAAAAGAAACTGTTGCTTGAGGTAGAATTTATAACGGTGCAAGTAGAAGCTTGTATAGACTATGGCTAGACTTTTTCATATCATGCTCGATGTTATTTTAATTCTAAAGCCTTGTGGTTATTTAGTAGCATGATTAGCCTCAAACAGACGAGAGTGTTTAATGTTCCATTGAAAGAATCATGAGTTGTTCTTATCATATTGAAGCATAAATTTGTGGTGTTCTCCTTTGAATGTTTTATTTGGTTGACTTGGCGCATGCTCACACCATGTTTATGACTATGAACCAGTCACTAATAGCCTCCATGATCATTTAGTTATTTAACTTCTGGTACCACTTATGCTTTGATTAATGATGTTTATGTCGCTATGCATGATTATGGCTCTTATGCTCTCTTGATTTCTCACTCCCAGTCTTTTGCTAGCCTCCACCTGTATTGAGTATGAGCTCTACTCGTGCATCCAACTCCCAAAAACCAAAGTTTTCCCATTGTTTCCACCATACCTACCTAGATGTGGTATTTAACCGCCACTCCAAAGTAAATTGCTCATGTGTTACCTTTAAAACTTTCAAAATTACTCCTGTTTTGTGCTCCTATTTTAGCTCATGAGGACGTAAATAGTGAATCTTTATCTCACTTGTTGATTGGACTTTCACACCCTGGACTAGTGGCTTCATCCTCTTAACCAATGATAGAAGAGCTGGCAGCGGGGTGCCCAACCCCAAATTAATAACAACAAATTCTCTTCACTATTTGTGCTCCTGATTTATCAGTCAAAGCATAATTGTGTAAACAAAAGAGAAAGAGGGATGACCTTCTACAAAGATGCGTCCTTCTATGGGAGCTGCTCTTGTGAAGTCTAGTTGGCTTGTGACATACTGTATTTTCTATTTACCATTCGTTGACATAAGCATACACCTCGCTTAAAATATAGACACTCCTCCACGACATGTGATTGTTAGCGGGAACTCGAGGATTCAGTTAGCCATGGTTTGTGTAAGATGGTTGGGAGGAGTGTCAAGCTTTTTATACATCTATTTAATAAAATAAAAGGTCTAGCACATGAGTGATCCATGCTTCCCTCTGCGAAGGGCCTTTCTTTTACTTTTATGTTGAGTCTCCACCTTCTAACTTTATGCACAGTTGAGAGAGCATAGTTGCCATTCTGAGTTTTATGTGCATATGTCCCAGAAACATTATTAATTGATTCATGATGTGTTATTGTTTGTTCTCTAATTATTTGTTCTAGCATTCCTCATGAACTTTGAAGGTGTCCAGGCATTTATGTTTTTCCCCACTCTTAAGGACTAGCGAAATATCACTTTGACATGTTTTCTCTATACTTGAAATAAACGTATATCTTTCGTTGCATTGTTATTCATGATCTTTTATTTGTGTTACTGCTCATGATGCAAGGTGATTGCTATGCTTTATTATTAATATTCTATTTATAATGCTTGTGTTTAAGTTCTATGATCTCAGCTTACTTATGCTTTTACATTATTGATGATCAAGTTTATGTTGGTAGCATGTCACCTCAGAAATTATGTGGTTTTATCGTTTACATACTCGAGGATGAGTAGGAACTAAGCTCGGGGATGTTGACACGTCATAAACGTATCCTTAATTTCTGATGTTCCATGTTGTTTTCATGTTGTTTCCCACATGTTTGCTATACACTTTATGTCATTTTTATCGATTTCCCGGACTAACCTATTGACAAGATGCCACAGAGCCAGTTCCATGTTTTCTGCTATTTTTAGTTTCAGAAAAGTTGTTCTGGAAATATTCTCGGAATTGGAAAATTCGAAATCCGGAGGTCCTAGAATTCCCGAAGGTTCCACTGAGTCCCGAAGAGACCCGGAGGGGGGCCACAGGAGGCCCACACCATAGGGCGGCGCGCCCCCTGGCCGCGCCATGGGGTGGTGTGGGGCCCCCAGGTCTCCACCGCCTTTGCCCTTTCGCCTATTTATACCCCCCGAGACGTAAACCCTAAAAATATACCACTTCGTCCAGAAAAACACCCGAGGCGGCCGTCATCGTCATCCCGAGATCGGGAGGGTTATGGAGCTCTCCTCGGCACCCTGCCGGGAGGGGAATTCATCATCGGAGGGGTCTACACCACCATGCCCTCTTCCGAGGTGATGCGTGATTAGTTCATCCCTGGACTACGGGTCCATAGAAGTAGCTAGATGGTTGTTCTCTCCACTTTGTACCTCATGTTTAGATCTCGTGAGCTGCCTCACATGATCGAGATCATCTTTATGTAATGCTACATGTTGTGTTTGCTGGGATCTGATGAATGTTGAATGATATGTCTTCTGATTATTAATCTTTCATGTTATCTTCATGCATATGTTATTTATGATCTTGCATGCTCTCTGTTATTAGTAGGTGCTCTGGCCAAGTAGATGCTAGTAACTCCAAGAGGGAGTATTTATGCTCGATAGTGGGTTCATGCCTCCTTTGCATCCGTGCTCGAGTGACATAAACGTGACGGATGGAGGATGTGATGTAGCCATTAGGGAGAAAACAACGGTGTTTACATAGTTTACATTGTTTACATTACACACTTTGCTTACAGCGATAATCTGTTGCTTGCAACTTAATACCCAACGTTTGTTCAGATGATATTCGGAGGATGGATTATTAGACATAGATGTAGTTGGATGACGGTCTATGTATTTTGTTGTAATGCCCGCATGAATCACATAGTAATCTTTATGTCTTGCATATGCACTACGGTGCAGCCTTCATTTCTGTCAATTGTCCAGTTGTAATTTGTTCACCACGCATGTTATTTATCTTTCACGGAGAGACATCACTAGTGAACTGTGGACCCCAGTCCTTTTTCCTCATACTAATAGAACACCTATTGTTTTCATATTGCTTTCATACTGCTGCTACTGTTTTCATAATGTTTTCCTACTGTTTTCCACACCATACGTTTAACCTCTTTGTGTTCAGCAAAACCGATGAGATTCACAACCTCACTGCTTCGCTGGGGCAAAGTGATTTGATTGTGTTGTGTAGGTTCCACGTTGCTTCTGAACCGGTAGTGCGCCCTGCCATCTCAGCTGCTTCAACCTTCTGAAGTTACTCCTTCTTCCTACTGGTCGAGTCAACCTTGGTTTCTTTCTGAGGGAAACTTCTGTTGCGCTCATCATACCTTCCTCTTGGCGTTTCCCAACGAGTGCAAGACCTGCACCATCAACCTCGGCGTCGTCAACCGCGAACATGCCGAGTTCATCGTCCACCTTGGCCGCCGCTCCCCCTCCGTCGCCGAGTTCAACGCCAAGCTCAAGGAATTCGACTTCGAGCTGCCGTACTACCTCGCCCGCACCCTCCACACCGTCATCCACGCCATCCCCGATGCCGCTCCCGCCCCCCGAATCCCCACCTCCGATGGCACCGACAATTGTGAGGATAGGAGGAGGAGGAGGAAAAGGGCGCTGAGGATCCGGAGCTTCACCAGGTGTGCCACGGGAGGGCCGCCTGGGTGGTGGGCGCCTGGTGCTTCGTCCGTCTGGGCGACGCATGCGGCCACGAGGGGCTCATACATGCCTCCCGGATGCCCGTCCCTGTGAACCGCGGCCAGGAGGTGTTCATCAAGGTCGTCTCCATGCAGTGGGGAAATCTAGAGTTGTCGATGCTGGAACTCGATCATGAAACTGGAAGGGAGCTCCCGCCAATGTAGCGTGATGCTCTCTTGAGGGACAATCCGTTCGCAGGTCTGTGTTTAATAAGTAGCAACTAAAATACTTAAATTGAGAATGGGGGTGTGGTTGTAACATCATAAATTAATATTATGGTGGTACTGAGAGTAGATCAGGATTGAATTGTTCCTTCCGTTGATGTATATAAATTGTGTGTACCCAACACTTTGTTCGAAATGAAGTCCTTGCCACATGCTTAGACACTACCGCGGGTCTGGGAGGGGTTAGTTCTACGGCGTGGTGGGTAATACTTTGTGATTTCAAGTTACTGAGCTTTGGTTTATTCTCAATGAGGAATGGTGCTAATGTTGTGGTCTAAACTTCTTGTTTTGACCCTTTCTCCCATGGCCAGGTGTGACTGTTACGAGCAGAGAAGCTGTGAGAAGGTCTGAAGGTATATAATAAGTCCCTTGTCCCCTGTCTCTTTTTGTTTACTATCCCTATCTCTTTGTGTTTTGTGTCCCTGTCCCATGTCTCAGACCACATCCTGCTCTTGTTTTTATAGTATCCTGTACCTGGTGCAAATATCTGAATTATGGCACCACATAGAACTTGCTAGTTTGACATTGCACCTTTAAATTATTATTTTTTCTGTCTAGTTCCAAAGTTGCTCTTGCTTTAATATGTTGTGCAGTTGTTGATTAAAATTGTTTGCTACAAATGTAATAATATGCTCTTAAGATGCTATGTTCTGTTGCCTTCGTGTAGCAATCAACTTAAGGGAATGTGGAGGAACATCTGAGGTTTGGGGTACATATTTTGAGCTAGGAATTGGACGAGCTGCTGTGATCCTAGTGTAGTGCTCAGCCTAGTGTGTGTTGATTTAGACAACACCGTCTTAGTTCTTGTGGTTTCCCAATACACATACTACATCATTTGCTTCTTCTGTATCTATCTTTTTACCAAATGCATTCTCGCCTCGGCTTTTTTGCTTATCATATCCATTTGCTGCTGCTGTATCTATCTTGGAAACTAGAAGCATAGTTCTTATTTACTATTTTTCATAGGACTATATTTGTACACAAATGTGTTTATGTAGTACACTCAATGCTATAAAAGGTCAAAAAAAATGTTGTATGCTTAATTGATCATTGTTTGGTCAGATGAATATGTTTTCTTTATAGAATTGATGTTTTGTGCACATGCAAACTGATGTTTTGTGTACTGTTTTTAATTTTTTGTTCTCTGTTTATGCTACAAGTAAGGTTGTTCTTGTGACTTCGAGGGACACAATGCTGGAGCTGGTAGGCAAGCTAGCCTCTGCGGTTTCATGAGGTGGCTTTGATGCGGATTCATGGGTCGCTGATCGAATGATCGTCGGCGACTTCAGAGTTCTAGGAAGTGAACACATTGCTCCAGCCTCCTGCTCTCACCTCATTTATTATCTTCAGCTATGAATATCGTGTACAATTGCCGGATTTTGTTATGTGCTGTGATGGTTGTTGGCAAGTAATGCAATGATGATGCTTTTTTATTCCATTGTGCATCTTTCCTGAATCTATAGAGAAATTGTGTCATGTAGCCAGTTTCCTTCTTTGTTTCATCGTGCTTTCGTTGTACAAGCACCTTCTGCGTTGGCGAATCATCGAGACCCCCTTTTCTTTGTTCTTTACTTTGTGTGGTATATATTTGTCTGAATATATATTTGTGCTAAAAAGGATCATCTTTGTTTGGGAGTTGAGGAAATGGTCTGACCCATTTCACTTCTGTAAAAGATACAAGCATCTAATTTTGAAATTGTTTAGCTCCAGGTTTTATGCAATTAGTATATTCTAGTTGGTGAAGTTTTTTTGGTACCGTAGTTTAGTGTGCCAATGTTTAACCTGCTATTTGCACTTGTATCTATGCAAAGCAATTCTCAATTACCCGTCAAGGCAAAGAAAGTGTATTGTAGGAATTACTCACTTTGCAACAATAACAAGTATTAGCTATTGTCCAAAAACATTAGCATTCCCTGTTTGAGAGCTTGCTGTCAGTTACTTGGTACCACATTCACTGATATTAGATGTGTTGTGATAGTTATACCTTTTTTTGTTTGATGCTCTATATGGCTTGTTTATATTGATGAATTAATACATCTGTTGCTGGTTGGACATGATCCTAGTACTATATATAAAAGTATTAATCGTTTGTTGCTAGTACTACTGCTCCAACATTGATGACACTTGCTAAATGTTTGCTGACCCCCACCTCATTGTGTTGTTCTCGCAAATCTGATGATGCGCCTTGGTGGAGTGCATCAACCCTGGCCATGGCACCCCATTCTCAGTCTCGAGGTCATCGCGCTGCAACCGCGACAACACTGCCATCTACGGATTAGGCAAGTGTTCTTTCTTCTGTTTCTTGGTGGATGGGCCATAATGCCGCTTATTACCGTGTCAATTTTCCATAATGCCATGACATAGGTTATTGTGCCGTTACCCTATCTGATGTAGAAGCTATGTCATTTATTTTTGAGTCTGTTGCAATGGATACTGATTTGTGTAAAATAATAGGAAGTGGTGTTTTCTGTCATTTACAAGAGCTCAAACCTGGAAGTGTAATGAAGTCGGAAGTGGTGTTTCCTATCATTTACAATAGCTCCAGCCTGAAGTCAGGTGAAATGGATATGTAAATATTGTCCTAGTTATCTATATAGAGCTAGTTATTTGTTGTGATAGTATCCGGGCGAAATGAGCTATGTAAAGACTGTTATTAGCCAAAATTGGCATGTGATTTGATTGTTCACTGTTATTGGTGAAATATCCATTGTTTATAGTCAAATTATGGAATTTAAAACCTGAACCGTTGTTAACTAGAACCTATCAAGTGGGACCAAATAGTATTTCACCTCTAGTATGGCCATGGCCCGAATATTGTTAACAGGAGCATTTTGAAAAAAAATCAGACAAGGCTGATGATTAAACCGAAGTGGATCTTTAAAAGGCCAAGACCAAAGAAAGAAATTGACTACAAGAAGGCCACGGGCTAGAAAATAAAAAGGCCTTATTGTTGGGCTTGGCCCATGAAACTGTCCAAAATTAACAGAGAAAAAAAGAATTGGTCTGAATTGTTGGGCTTGGCCCATATAAAACGCTGAACTAGACTGGACTGTTTTTGATCCAACACTGGTCACATTTTTTCCATGTCAGATTTTTCACGTTGAATCTTACGTGACTTCGCCAGGTTGCGAGTGACCAGAACAATTGGTCACAGAGTCCATGACCTTCAATTTTGGCTACCGAAGGTCACATTGATTCATTGGTGACCCTTGTAACCTGACTAAGTGATTTTGGTCACAAAAAGGTCATAGATGAATATACATGACCATTCAGTGATCAATATTGAGAGTCACAAGATAGCATATTTTTTGTAGTGATAGTACTACATAAAGTCTTCTAGGGAATATAAATATAGATATAATTAAACATCACGTCATGAGAGGCTCGACCCCAAGCAGTACATAATATATATAGTGACGACACACACGGTTACTAGGTGATAATGGAACTAGGTGACACAGCGTCACGAGAGGCTCCCATCTACTCGAGCTGATCGTCCTCCGAATCCCAAACAGCAGGAGACCGGGGCACTAGGTGACGCTGCTCATAGCCGAAGATACTGATAATACGGTACAACTCGTAGGCAATGTACCCATCGATAGCTGCGTAATCAATGTTGATCTGGTCAAGTGGGCTCTTCTCCCAAAAATTGTGTTGCCAACTAGGGAAATTTTTCTTCATGTCACGGTATGCCTCTTCGATCAATGCAGCTGCAATATCAGCCATCAAAGTCCTTTCATACTTGAGCTGGAATAGGTCCTGGAGATCAATATGGCACTGAGATGGTATCTCAATACCCCAGGTGTTCCTCATCTTCGACTTGTCATTTCTTATGTCAACGCTAGCAAAACGTATGTCGTTGTTGACAAGGAAATTCAGGAGTTCTGGACAATCTTTGTAACTACTGCAATAAAAAAATGGAACAAATGTTAATACCGCTGCAACAAGTATATTGTTCCAATGCAACAACAAAATGGAACAAATGTTAAACACCGCTGCAACATGCTTATTCTTTCCAATGCACATATAGGATTCAAATGGGAACAAAATCGAATTTCCAATACATTGCTATATGAACACACATGGATACACGTACATGTTGCTATCCTATGCAATTTCTAATACATTGCTATATGAATACACATGGATACACATGTTGCTATCCTATGCAATTTTCAATCCTATTTATAGAATCAAAATAAGAGAGGAAGAGAAAAGGGAAAAGAAAGAGAGGGGGAGCAAGATCGATCGGAGATAGTTTGTGTTTACCTTGCCCATTGGAAGACAAGGACACGCCTCTTGTGAGAAATTTGGATGATGACCACATCTTTTTGTTTGGCCTTGTACTCGAGATCTAGGCCGAGAAAATCCCCACCATCCTCGCGAAGCCATTTCTTCAATAGGTCAAGAAGACCCGGAATCCGCGAGCTCTCGTTCGTGTAGGCGACTTCGAGAATCCTACCATGTGTGGACACATTCAACAACTGAATTCCATACCGAGCCATGGTGGAGAATGACAAAGAAGAGAGGAGAGCAAAGAGGAAGAGAAGAGAGCCACAGTTACTGTGGCAATTAGGGATCTAATCTCTGTTTTTAACCCTCTCCCGACGATGGAACAACTTCCGAAACACGGGAGGCAAATGGTTTCGGCATTTAGTCGCGGGCCGTATTACGACCCGGGACTAAATGCTCTCAGGCCAGGCGAACGGTTGCCATACGACTTTTAGTCCCGGGCCGTCTTACGACCCGGGACTAAAAGGGTTCGACGCGAGGCAAACCGTTGCCCTGTCCCACTCTGGTCCTGGTTGGTAAGCTAATGGGGACTAGAGGTAAAAACCTATATGAGTTTTTCTACTTAGTGTACGGGTTTTCATTTTATATTAAGAAGTTTGCGGTAATAAATTAGAATTCCTAGGTATTTAAAAGGAAGTGAGCCAACCTCACATCCAAATATGAAGCGATAGTCTTTCTGAAAATCCTTAGCTTTTTTAAAACAAAATATCTCGCTCTTATGGAAATAGATTTTCAAACCAGAGAGTTGCTTGAAGATGGACAATATAAGCTTCATATTATAGCATATTGGAGGATCGAAACTCCACCGTCGACTAGGTGAGGTATAAGACTTGTAAATTGACCATCTTCTTTTGCTCTTGCAATAAGAATTGCCAACATATTGGCAACCAAATTAAATAAAATTGGCGATAACGGATCTCCCTGGCGCAAACCATTTAAGCTCTAGAAATAATGACCAATGCCATCGTTAACCCGTATTCATACACTTGCTCCTTGGACAAATCTTGCAACCCATTCACTCCACTAAGCCGCAAGACCTGAACTGGTTTCTGCTTTCGTGTTGCACAACCACACCCTCTGAAATGTTTATAGCTGGGAGGAAGGCAGATTAAGACGGACGGATAAACTTTTGAGAAATTGAAGTGACTATGTTCGTTTCCACCTCGGTGAAGATATAAGGATACGAAAGAATATGGACATATATATATATATATATATCTGCCTCAGCTTTGCATTGCGCATATGGTGATTTAAACGGGATGTCCACTTTCCAAAACGGCAGGGAAGGAAGCCAGCCGTGCTAGCTTCGAAGTTAACAGCTATGCAAAAGTGGACATCCCGTTTAAATCACACGAGCATAAGTGGGCATGACCACTTACAGCTAGCCTGAAGTCACTTGGCGAGTCATTTCCTTGATCCCGCGAGGACTATTCCGTATGCCGGCCGGCGGCAGTCGTCTTGTTTTCTTGGCCCTACATGGCAGGGACGCACGATCGCATGACCTAACTGGACGCTTTCACCGGCCACTATACCGTAAGAAAGAGACGGGAGGCCTCGACCCTCCGCGCTTGCAGGGGGGTCTATTGTGGACCCATCCACATGACGGGGCGTCGCCACTTTTGGAGCAGGGCAGATAGCGAGACTGATAGCGGCGAATGGGCTGACACTGTGACACACTCGCCGGTAGCGACCTTCCTACGTGTAAATTATCACAAACATCGTCTGAATAGATATCATCTACTCCAGCAACTCGATCAGAGCTGTCATATCCAGAGCACTCCAAAACGCTTTTCCAAAATGCATGCTCCGTAATTTCTTGGAGGGTGCTCCATAATATTTTCATTCTTTTTGTTTTTTTTGTGTGCATCGACTTAATATTCTTAATTTCTTTTACAAGGAAATATTCATACAGTTGGTTGGAGGGATTCGAACATAATGTCAATACAAAGTTCTTGATATAGCTAGGGCTTTTTTATACTCACTCCGTCCCAAATTATACATCCATATTTTGACAAATCTGTGACATTTAATTTGATTTGGGACGGAGGAAGTACATAATTAGTAGGTGGACCAAATTTGTCCCTTTTACACATATATGTACCGACTATAGCTAAGAGGAAATTCCGATACGCGTGCGCGCACGTTTATATTTACATTAGTAGAAGGCACGCTGGGTCGAGAAATAAGAGTAGCGACAGGACGACCCGATGCACTTCTTGGGGATACGAGTGGGTTCATCCCATGCCCCCCCCCCCCCCAGTCGCCCACGCCGAGGTCGCACCGTAGCCACCTCGTACTCATCCTAGATGTGTCGATCCTTCTCCGTTGCGGTCTCCTCAATAACTATGACTACGGTGAGGTACGCATTCGAATCCTCCCTAGCAGGGAGGGAGCGGTAGAACCGGCTGTGGCAGCACATCAGCACGCTTTGGCAGCCTCTTGTGTGGCTGTGGCAGCACATCAACACGATATGAGGATAGAGAAGTGAAACTTCCCTCGCATGACGGAGGTTGGCGTTATCATTGTGTTCAAATAAAATTCTAATGATATGAATTTTTTCAAAATTGACAGTAATGGTCAAAACTAAAACATGAAAAAGAGGAATATATTATCACGGAGGAGCTACTCCTATAGTTTTTTTGTTGTTAGAATTTCTTTTAGAAATGGGAAATGCCCCCATTTTGATTTTTTGTGTTCGAAAAAGGAAACATATCATGATAACCCCGGGTAGCATCTTGTGTCCGTTGCTATAAATATATTGGTCACTCCATCTAGCTAGTCCTCTTCATCCTCCATAGTCTCCATACTGCCAGTGCTTGCACTCCCCCTCTCGCTCCATTCCCAAGCCCAACGGAGGTGAGCTGACCATGTCCACTGCCGTACTCGAACTCGAAGTCGACGGCAACAACAACGCCGCCACCACCATGCCCGACTTGGAGGACGGCAGAAGCCAGATCGCGCAGTTAGTGTTCCCAGACGCGTCGTCGCGGTCGACGGAGCAGGTGGCGCGCACGCTGTGGGTGGTGAGCTCCGTCACCCTGTTCGTGGGCGTAAACGCCGGGCTTCACCGGCCGACCGCCTCCACGGGATCAGTCTTCGCGGGCCACGAGGCCGCTTACTATGGCATCATAGCCTTCGCACTCGCCGCGGTGCCCGTGGAGATGGCGACAGCCTTCTGGCTGCCCCGCTCCAGCGGCGGTCGCCAAGGATTTCACGCTTTCGCCGAGGGTCTCCGGCGCGTCTCCATTCCGCTCCTTCTCCTCTTGTCGGCGATGGGTGGCATTCAGCTCACTCTCAAGGTCTAGTAACAGATTATTCGGTGCTTACTTGGACTGGAGTATAGTCAGCACAGAAGAATTCATTAGTTCAAGTTGTGCTGCAGAAACTCTAGCTAGAATGCTACTCTCCCCGTTCATAAATAGATGACTTTTATTTATCCAAAAGTGGATGTATATAGACATGATTTCTGTCTACATACATTCACTTTTAGACCAATGTAAGTCATCTATTTGTGAACGGATGGAGTAGATAGGAAGAGTAAACTCACATGCCTGTGTATATCCTGATCTCGAGTCAGCAACGCGTCAGTATATTTGGCGGAATTTGTCTTCGAGCAACGTCCAACTAGTGCATGCAGTGCTTCATTTATGCATATACTCATGTCGATTACCATATACTCCATGCATGCATATATATGCACTCGTTGTTTCGTGTATATACGTCGGTAAAACAACATGTGATAATAACAGATGAAAAGAACACATCTCCTAGCTAAAGGACTCTCTGTTTGTGTGGTGAAAAAATGAGGTACGTCGCCAACGTTTTTCTTCATGACTAAGTTACAGGCATGACGTACCCGCTCACGTCGCCACATGACGTACGTACCCGCTTCCTGCCGCCGGCCACATGACGTACGCGCGCGTATTTTTCTTCATGACAAGGTTTCATGCAAGAAGAAACGAAGCAAAAAAATAAAGTTCAACTAAGCTCCCTAGCTAGAGCCAACGTAGTAACGTACCCAAACGAGCCGGCATGCATGCTACGTTCTTAGTTCTCCTACATATAATTGCAATCAGCAGAAAGAGGCCCTGGACCCCTGGTAGTCGGTCGACATATTTTTAGAAAAAGACTAGATGCAATGCATGGTAATCGACATGATACCCGTCGAATTGAAATGCTAAAAGAAAAAAACTCAACCTCCACGGAGAGCACGACCATGCACCGGCCTTCATTGTGGTTAAAATGGTTGTCACCTTCGCCAGCTCTTAGTGGTCCTATACGTCTTACCGAACTGTAACTTTTCAGTCAGCATTACACCTTACTTACTAAGCAGGATCAACATGGATAGAGTACACAGCGACAGGGAATATTTGTGGAACCTATGACTCGGATAATTTTGTATTTGCTTTTTCATCGTGTTATTCGTAAATTGTGTTGCGTGCAGTTCACGAACTGCACACGAGAATGACACGAACCTATGCTTAGTTTTTTTAACCACGGTATTCCAAAAACGAAGTATTGGAGTGACTGGGCAATGAATACTACAGTTTCATACAAAACTTCAGTTTATAGAAAAAAATGGTCGGGAATAAAATTTCAAATATGGCAAAATAAATAAATTTTGTGTAATACTTTATTTTATAAACCATAGTATTTATTGGACTCAAATGTCTTAAAGTATTTAATACTTCGAGATATTTTTAGAAACTAAAGTATTATAAAAATAATTATAAAAAGTGCTTGGGAGTGAAGTCTTCAGACGGGCCCTAAACATCTTAAACCCTAAAGGCTCACCCACGTGTAGGCGGTATTAACCTGCTTCTTGTGAGGGCATTGACGAGGATGGTAGCATAGATGTAAACGCATAGGTTAAATTCCGCATTAGATCCGGTTCCAAATCCCCGTTGGTTTCGATCTTGCTTAATTTCATCGTTGTTTTGCTATTACGTGTAACAAGTGGTATCAGAGTCCTGTTTCAGATTAGGGTTTTGCGATGGCATCGATGAAGTTTGATCTACCGTTGCTGGACTACGAGACGAGGTTTTCTCTGTGGCAAGTCAAGATGCGTGCGGTTCCATCGCAAACATCGGATCTTGATGAGGCGCCGGATGTGTTCGGGAATAAGGAAGCGAGGGAGTGGACTCCTGAGGAGAAGCACAACGATCGTAAGGCTCTGTCGTTGGTTCAACTTTATCTATCTAATGATATCCTCCAAGAGGTGCTGCAGGAGAAATCCGCGGCAGTGTTGTGGGTTAAGCTGGAATCGATCTGCATGTCAAAAGATCTAACCAACAAGATGCACGTTAAGATGAAGTTGTTCTCGTTCAAGATGCAAGATGGTGATGAACCACTTGTCTATCTTTAAGGAGATCGTGGCCGACCTAGTGTCGATGGAGATAAAATATGAAGATGAAGATTTAGCTCTTGTGTTGTTATGTTCGCTGCCTAGTTCTTTTAGAAACCTACGGGATATCATACTATTAAGACGCGATGAACTAACACTCGAGGAAGTTTGTGAGGCCCTGCAGATCAGGGAAAAGATGAAAGTTATAGGTACAGTATGCATCGTCCTACAAAGGCGATGCATTGCAGGTACGAGACAGGACTGAGCAACGAGATAACAACCACAACAGCAACAACAAAGATAAGAGGAGGGACCATTTGAACGGATAACTACGACACCTAGAGGGGGGTGAATAGGTGCTACGGCCAATTTTAAGTTTTCTTCGAGATTAGGCTTGACACAAAGGTAAATTCTCTAGATCATGCAACTAAGGTGAATTTACCTATATGACAAGAATAACAACAACCACAATACAAGCACAAGTAAAAGGGAAGGGAACGAGGTAACCGATATGAAGCGCGCGGAGACACGATGTAATCTCGAGTTCCTCCTTGTTAAGGGAATACGTCTCGTTGGAGGGGTGTGAGCTTCGCCATAAAGGCCTACTCAACGCCACAAAGAACTCACCATATTCTCCGATGAACCTCGCCACAAAGGCCTAGTCCACCTTCCACTATTGATCCCCTTTGAGGCGGGAATCGAATCCTTTACAAACAAGCTTGGGGCACACACCCATAACCAAATTGGGGGCTCCCAACTCCAAGAATCACCAAGTGTAGCAAGATGACTAGATTCTCCACAAATGGAAACCCTAGACTCAAATCCCTCAAGTGAATAAGGGGGAAATGAAGAACGTCTCGGTAAAGATGTAGATCGGGGCCTTCTCCTTCAATCCTCAAAGATCAACAAGTTTGGTGGGAGGGATTGGGAGTAATTGAAGATTTGGTGATCTCAATAAATGATATTCATTGCAATGGGCGAACTAGAGCTCAATGAGGAAGAGGAGGGGTATTTATACCCCCTCCTCAAATCTAGCCGTTTGAGCAGAAAAATGTGTACCGAAATATCCGGTCCAAACTTCGACCGGAATATCCGGTTGGCTATTTTCCTCAGATCCAAGTCGACTGCGTTGACTCCAACCGGATTATCCGATTGGGGATGAATAATCCGGTACCAAAAATCTGGCCCGCTTCTGTCCCCTTCTGGCTCCCCAACCGGATTATCCGGTTGACTCGGAATTATCTGGTACAAATAATCTGGTTCACTTCTGCGACTTGTATCTTCAGCCCTTAGCCGAATTTGAGCCAAAACTATAACAACCAGAATATCCGGTTTCAGCCGAATAATCCGGTTGCAATATTCTGGCTTGTCTCTGTCCCGAACTAGGCTGAGACTACCCTAACCGAAATCCGGTGGCCCAGAATAATCCGTTTAGAATAATCCGGCTCATCTCTATCTGAACTGGGCTGGGATCATCCTAACCGGAATATCCGGTTTCCCTGGGATAATCCGGTTAGAATAATCCGGTTCCTCACTGTCCCAAATATCTTAGACGAATCTTCACCGATCTTTTGGTGATCGATGCCGATGTTAAAGTTAACACCTGCAGACTCAACACCTCGATAAATAATGTACTTAGTATTGTTAACTAACACACAAAACACCGGGAAAAGGAAATGCACTTTCAGTCTCCCCCTTTTTGGTGTTAGATGGCAATACTAAGATTTACAATAAAGCCTTGACGAGTACATGTTTGAAACAAAATGGAAATTTCTCCCCCTATTAATAGGCACATCTTTTGTTTGCTTCAAATGAAAAAATGCAATAATAAAAGGAGAGCAATTTCCAACAAGTAGCAAACATGCCAAAGTAAACAATATAACCAATATGTTGAGGAAGTTAGAAAGATATACCTTGTGTGTAGAGAGAATAACAAGAATACCCAAGCACAATAAAAGATAATATCCTCACATATATAATATATAATCCATGATAACCGATACCCATAGCCTCACAACACACATAGTCTTAAACGAGACAAATAGCAAATAGTTCACGAAACATAACTAAAATGGACACAAGCTCTCAAAGAATGATAAAAACGTATGCTTGTGCCAATCCTGTAGGCCTAAGACTACTTCTCCCCCTTTGGCATCGAGACACCCAAAAGGAGAGGGGTAGTGGTGTTAGCGTCCCATAGACAAGCTAAGCATCCGAGTGTTCAGAAGACTCTCCCGCCGACAACTCGGAACAACCCTCGGCCTCTCTCTCCAAGTCTCCATCCACATCGTCATCCTCTTCCTCAATGTCATAACCAGCAGGAGCACGAGATGAGGTGGCAGTGGCACTAAGAGCCTCCTCAATCTGTTCCCAAAGGGTATGGTCTCTAGAAACCCACTGAGAATAAGAATCAGGAACCAAGGGAGCAGGAATATCACCAGAAGAACCACTCACATGGTGAAGGATCTGACGCTGAGAGTTGGACATAACAGTGTCCCTGCGGTAAGCCTGATACTGCTCCTTGTGGATATCCACCTTCATGCAGAGCACATTGCGCTGAAACCAGGAAAGCTTCCTAACATTGCGCACAGTAGTGGAGCTGTCAACTCGGCGAGCACTAGAAGGAAATCCCCCATAGAGGAACCACCCACAGGAGGAGGAACAGGAGAATCAGCAACCACTTTGTTCCTCTTGATATATAGCTTCTTGAAGGCATGTTCTTGCAAAGGCAGCTCACGGAAATCCCTCTTCAACATATCCTTGATCAACATCATAATGAAAGGTCCATATGGGATAGTGTTCCCACCAATCATCGCATTGTGGAGCTCGTGGAAAATAATGTCCATGACATCCATGGTGTATGAAGCAGCAGGGTCTTCATCCTCCATGCATTGCTTTGACAGAATCAGGAGGTTGCAAAGCGGACTGGTGAGAACATCATTATTGCCACCACTAGGAACCAGAAAAGACCGGACTAAGCGAACAAGCTGATCATATAACGGGAGGAGCCCTTCCAACTTACCAACAGTGAATCCAGGAGCATACATATCAGCCATATACTTCTCTCACTGGGGTCTGTCCACATCATGTATACAGTGACCAAGTGGAGAATGAGAGCGATAACTATACCCAAGTAAGTTGGCCAGCTTGAAGAACTGAGCCTCACATGGAGTGGTCTGAGTCATCCACTTCAAATTGCACGGGAAACCAGAGTCAAAAGCCAAGGTGGACATGAACTGAACCACAATATCGGTGTTGTAGGGGCAGCGAGTCTCCATGAGCTTCACAATACCAAACCTCTCAATAATACTCGCAGCATCAACAAACTCCTCCTTGTCCTTGATGAACTGGAACCTGGTGGGATTCATCTGACGGATTGGAAATTTGTAGTCGAAGTAGATATCAGCAAAGATGTAGGACTGCTCCGCACACCAAAAGAGAGAATCATCAAACTCCAGGTCTCTAGGGGTGTTGTACCAATCTTTCTGACAAATCTGAGCAAATTCCTAAGTGGTCACATCAAGCTTGTAATTCTTCCTTGCTTCCTTGCCTTTCTTCTTCCTAGATGATGGCTTCGAGCGAGAGACTTGTCTTTCCCCTTGGAAATAGCTTTCCTCAGAGGGCGAGAGTCACCGGGATCCTCATCACTAGTGTCCTTGTAGGAAGGATGCTTGCGAGCACTCAAGTTGTCTCCCTGAGAACCACCTGTGAACGAAATACATAGACGGGAGCAAAAAAGGTAAGTGAACATATGTCATCAATTAAGGAAACATACTGACAAAACAATAGGGAAGCAACCACATACTAATCAAGTAATAATTCTAGTAGTGATAAAAACAGTGCTGGAAAATTTTGGGACAGAACCCAACTGGATATTCGGGTCCAGTATTGAACCGGATATTCCGGGTCCACGAAAACAGCACTAATCACATCTTCCCCTAGGTTAAAAAATTAGATCAGTGATATAGGGTGCTATCCTATTGTTTCTAGCATGCATTAGATACCTTAGGGAACATCCACTACCAAGCATTGACAAGAAAGACAAGAATCCATGGAGGGGTAGGGTTATGGCATCAAGATTCAAAGAGATTGAACATTACCCACTTCCATGGATGAAGATTCTTCGATGAAGATGATCCCAATGAGATGAGGAACAAGATCTGGCCTAAAACACACAAATCCCATGGAGGAAGTGGACCGAGAGGCCAAGAATCAGAGGGGCGACGATTTGGTGGAGAAGAGGACTTGGGGGAGAAAGGCATGAACTGCCTCTCCACCCGTGCCCCTCCAGATATGTGGAGATTCGCTGGACCGGATATTCCGTTTCAAGTTTTAACCGGATATTTTGGGTTCACCCGGATATTCCGGTACAGAACTGTACCGAATATTTCGGTTGCATTCTGATTCGAAACTCCTAGTTTCAATGGAGCGACAAAAGTGCTAGATAGAGTTTGGTATTTAGGGTAGATAGGCTTAGGATAGAAACACCAAATTGAAAGTAGTACTTATCCCACTTAACAACAAGAAACGAACAAAATAACCAAATGTGTGAGATTTTCCTACAAAGACACTTAGCAAGGGAAAAACAAGAGAAATGCATTGAAATTCAAATAACGCAAACTAAGATCCAAATCTTCGCTAACAAGAGGTTTGTGGCCTAAGCCGCCATGTAATAGATCATGGTATGCAACCGCGAAGATATATCTTGGGTGCATTGCCAATTCTCGACATTGAAGCTCATAATTCAACATTAGAAAAAGAGAGATAACAGTGAATTTTTGCTTTGGGAATAATGGGGGGAGGGAGAACCCAATGTGTTAGGATAACACTCCCCCTATGTCCATGCCTACACCTAAACCCGAACACGTCTCAACTATATGGGTGTGTGCAAGATCCTCAAGTCAAACTCCTAGAATCAATGATATTTAGCTCATTCCTCAAGAATCATGAATCTTGCATCGTCGAGTGGCTTCGTGAAGATGTTTGCAAGATTGTCCTTGGTGGGGACATATGCTAACTCAATATCACCTCTTGCCACATGATCCCGAATGAAATGATGAAGAATCTCAATATGCTTCGTCCTTGTGTGTTGCACGGGGTTGTAGGCAATCTTGATGGCACTTTCATTGTCACAGATGAGAGGCACCTTATCCAAATGAACATCATATTCTTTGATGGTTTGCCTCATCCATAGCAATTGGGTGCAAGCACTTGCGGCTGCCACGTACTCGGCTTCGGCGGTAGAAAGAGATATGCAATTTTGCTTCTTGGAAGACTAACTTACCAAGGACCTACCAAGAAATTGGCAAGCCCCGGAATTAGACTTCGTATCATCTTGATCACCGGCTCAATCGGAATCCGTGTAGTCATTGAGAGAGAATTGTACCCCTTTTGGGTACCACAAACCAAACCTTGAGGTATGAACCAAATATCGAAAAATCCTATGGACCGCCACTAAGTGGTTTCCTTAGAAGCCGCTTGATACCTTGCACACACACCTACACTCAAAACTATATCGGGCCTAGATGCACAAAGATAAAGAAAAGAACCAATCATAGAACGATACAACTTTTGATCCACATCTTTACCATCAGGATTGCGCTTGAGGTGGCACTTGACTTACATAGGAGATGGCATCTCTTTTGCACCTTTGAAATTAAACCTCTTGAGCATGTCTTGGGTATACTTGGCTTGAAAAATTAAGGTCCCACGAGCCAATTGCTTGATCTCAAAGCCAAGGAAGAACTTAAGCTCTCCCATCATGGACATCTCAAACCTGTTAGTCATAAGCTTTGAGAACTCATTATTCAAAGCTTGGTTAGTTGAGCAAAAGATAATATCGTCCACATAGAGTTGGAATATGAAAATTTCTCCCTTTACCCTCTTTGTGAAGAGAGTGGGGTCGATCTTCCCAACTTCAAACCCACGGTCATCCAATAACTCTCTAAGGTGCTCATACCACGCACGTGGTGCTTATTTAAGTCCATAGAGCACCATATCGAGCTTATAGACATGGTTAGGGAAGTTGAGGTTCTCGAACCCCGGAGGTTGCTTAACATATACCTCCTCTTTGAGTGGACCATTCAAGATAGCACTTTTGACATCCATTTGTTGCAATTTGAAATTATGCGAAGATGCATATGCAAGAAGGATACATATGGACTCAAGGCGAGCCACGAGAGCATATGTTTCATCAAAGTCAATGCCTTGCACTTGAGTGTAACCTTGAGCCACCAATCTTTCCTTGTTCCTTATGACAATGCCATGCTCATCTTGCTTGTTCTTGACTATCCACTTAGTGCCACTAACATTGTGGAAATCTTTGGGCTTCTCAACTAATCTCCAAACCTTGTTGCGCTCAAAGTTATTGAGTTCATCATGCATAGTTTCAACCCAATCGGAGTCCTCAAGAGTTTCAAACACTTTCTTTGGCTCCACCATAGATATGTGAGCTTGATGCTCACTAAAATGAGCCAATTTCTTTCTTGTGGATCTTCTAGCTATGACTTCTTCCAACACTTTGTTGTCTTGAGCATCAATAAGATTCAAAGCTCTTCTTATCCTTCTAGCACGACGGGCTTCGATCTCCTCATTATTGCAAGGAGGAAATACTTGATCATCTTGATCATTTGGGTCCCCGTCTTGACCAAAGTGTTGGACTTCATCATCATTATCATCATCATCATCATCAACATCCACACTAGCTTCAACTTGAGGAGAGGAGGATGACGAAGGTTGATCTTGGCCTTGACCTTGACTAGTATGAATGATAGGAGTGGTTGCATCTTGCGTAGTAACCTGGTCAATGAGAGGAGGGTCTTCAACATGTTCTTGGTTAGGTGCATCACTTGGCTCCTTGGATTGTTCTTCTATTGTAGAGGAGGACTCCACTTGAGTAGAGCATAGTCCTTCTCGAGTCTCCATAAGGTGTCCCTCAACGGGGAAAAAAATCCCACACCCATCCTTCCTATGGCTTCTTGAGGCATTTCAACATCTACATTAGAAACATGAAATTGCGCCACTTGGGAGCCATCATTTTCCTCGAAAGCCACACTACAAGATTCTATGAAAATCCGTGAGGTTTTATCATAGACTCTATAAGTGTGGGATTCGGCACCGTAACCAAAAAATATACCCTCAATAGTTCTGGACTGAAACTTAGACAACCGAACACCGTTGATCAAATAAAAGCACTTACAACCGAACACGTGGAAGTAGGAGACGTTGGGTTTGTTGCCGGTGAGGACCTCATATCGAGTCTTTTCCAAGCCCTTGCAGATGTAGAGGCGGTTGGAGGAGTGGCATGCGGTGGATATGGCCTCGGCCCATAGATATTGGGGGTAATAATACTCCGCCAACATGGTCCTTGCCATATCCAAGAGAGTGTAATTCTTCCTTTCGGCAACATCATTTTGTTGAGGAGTGTAAGTGGAGGAATATTGATGTCTAATACCCTCATCACTAAGGAATTCTTTCAAAGTGTAGTTCTTGAACTCCGAACCATTATCACTCCTAATAGCCATGATTTGGGCATTGTGTTGATGTTGCACTTGGTTGGAGAAGTCGATGATAATTTGTTGAGTCTCACTCTTGCAATTGAAGAAATAAAACCAAGTGTATCTTGAATAATTATCGACAATCACCAAGCAATACTTATTGCCACCAAGACTTTCCTCGGGCACGGCACCAAAGAGATCAACATGGAGAAGCTCCAAGATCCTGTTTGATGAGATAATAGTCTTGGCCTTGTGCGGAATATCATACATATTTCCTTCAACACACGACCTACAAACGCGATCGTTGGAAAATGAAACATTTTCTTTTAGTCCGAGGATAAGGCCACCTTTGTGAAGACTTTGCAAAGTTCTCATGTTGACATGGGATAAGCGGCATGCCACAACCATCCCACGTCCGCCTTTCCGAAAAGACACATCGATTGAGAGATGGCGGACTTCGAAAAGGCTACCACAAACAACTCATTTTCGACAGGTCCCACGTATGCAACGTCAAGAGTCTTACTCCTCAAAAGGACCACAGTGTTTTCATCAAAGAAGACGGAGAAATCCATCTTCCCAAGAGAATGAACCTAAAGTAAATTGAAACCAAGGGATTCAACAAGCATGACGTCCACGATAGTAACATTAGGAGCAATTACAACCTTGCCAAACCCCAATACCTTATACGAGGACTTTTCTCCATAGGTGACGGTTGCATTAGTATCATTTGGGCGCAACTCCATCACAAGTTCTTTGCTTCCGGTCATATGAGTAGTGCATCCACTATCAATTATCCATTTAGATCCACCGGAAGCATAGTCCTGCAAGAGATCATTGACTAGAGTTAGGACCCGAGGAGGGTCCCCTCATGTTAGTAACAAGGGTCTTTGGAACCCAAATAGTATAGTCCATGTAACCCTCAATAGGACCAACATATTTATCTTGCACAACACCAAAGTAATCAACATATAATAAATGGCGTGGATTGTTAGTTCCCGCGGAAATGCTACGAGTAGTGTTGTCCCTCATGACACCACCACTTGAAGCAACATTGTTGGCCTTCTTCTTGTTATTCTTCTTGTTGTTCTTCTTCTTGGCAACATAGCCAAGACCTTGCTTTCCCACTTGTAGCCTAGGAGCACTCAATTTTGTTCTATCAACAACCACTTGTGGGCTTGAGGCCACAACCTCCTCAACTTGAGGGCTTTTGCCCTTGAGCCTTGCTAGCTCATCCTTCAACCTAGCATTTTCCTCAATAATATTTGCATGATCACAAGAAGAAGTATAGGTGTTAGGGGTGTTGAATTGATTAAGTTGAGTTTGAAGTTGTTCATGTAACTCTTTGAGGGTAGAGTATTCACTCTCCAAGGCCTTGTGAGCCTCGGTGAGCTTTCCAAACTCCTCATTTAGTTTCTCATGACCAACCCCAAACTCAACCTTATCCTTTTTAGCCTTTTTATTTTTAGCAATTGCAAGGTCATGTTATTTAGTGATATTAGCAACAATTTAATTATTTGACTCTTCAATAGATTCAAGTTCCTCTTCAAGAGAAACTCTACCATTGTTCTCTTCCTCAAGAGTCATGGAAAGAGATGCTATATCATCTGCATCCCTTCTTTCAAGATCACCTTTCTTCTATAGAGCTTCATGGGTCTCTCCCAATTGACTCATGAGGTGCTCAAAGTACTTCTTGGTCTCACCTTGCACGTTAGACATAAAGCGTTCCAAAGAGATAATTTCATCTTCTACTCTAAGACTATCATGGTTTATCAATTCATTTTGAGTCTTAGAGTTTGGAGAAAGTGATACCACCGAGGCCTTAGCCATGAAGCACTTGGCATTGTGTTGAGGAAGATTCTCATTGGGGGATTCAAAGAGAGATGAAGATGATGGAGTTGTAGCAATAGCAATAGCGGCCACTTTACTAGTGGTTTCTTCTTCTTCATCACTTCCGGAGTCATACTCCTATTGAGTCACAAGCACGAACTTGGTGGGGGACTTCTTGTTGAAAGGTTTCTTCTTGAAGTGAGGTTTCTTGTAAGCAACCTTGGACTTGTCCTTGAGAATGAGATTGCCACCATGATGTTCTCTATTTTCATAGGGAAACTCCGCAATAAAATGGTGCTTGTCTTGACAATTTAAGCAAGACCTCACCCTTTGAGTCCCTTCATTTCCATAGCGAGACTTGGTCTTCTCTTCAACATATGCCTTGTCCTTGGATGGATTCTTCCAAAACTTTTGCACGGTAAGAGCAATGACATCTTTGAGCACGGGGTCATATTCTTGATCCTTCAACGGGGCCAAGTCCTCAATGCACTCTTCTTCATACTCAACCTCCCTTGACACAACCTTGGCCTTCAAAGCAACCGAACCTCCTTTGCGCATTCTTAGGTCTCTAGCACGGTTGTAAAGAGCATTTTTTGTTTGCACTTGATAGGAGCACATGTTGGAACACGTAGAGATAAACAAAAACTTTTCCTACGCGATGCTTCCAAGATCTAGCCGAGGTAGAAGGCCACGAGTATTACCACTAGACGCGCAGGTGCGGATTATCGATGCAGCGCGTCGGGGCAGTGCAGTCCCACGATCCGGTCCGGCCGATCCAATCCCTCGAACGTCAAAGTGCTGAACGTACAACACCTCTGCCGGTATCCACACGTACGAGGAGGAGCTCCGACGGCGGACTGCTAGGTCCGGTGCGGCGGCTGGACTGAGTGGGGCTAGGGTTCCCAACGCATGGGAGAGTGGACTAACGTGCCCGCTAGGCAACATGTGCCCCTCTTTATATAGCGTATGGTAATGGGCTTCACAACACTTGTGGCCCATTCCCTCTGTGAGTCCGACTCACAAAACCAGTCCATTTTCGGTTCGGGTCCAACCCGACCAATACTTGCTCCCGCTCTTAAGTGTGCGACCCTGCAGGCTCATGGTGACTTGGACACGATTGGAGTCCGACTCTCAATCGATCAATCGGTAGCTGCTCCTAGCAGAACGTGCCGACTCCCAAGTACCATTGAGTCATGACGACATACCTTTCAATGTGATATTCATCTTAGTCCCTTTTGCCTCACGATATACCTTGTCGAACTATAGGCGATTTATCGTCATCCCTTAAATAGCTCGACTCTCTTCTCGATCCGTGATATGTGATTCATTTGACTAACTCTTAGTCAACAAACATACTTAACACTTAACTGAGTCGCGCATGGCCATGCTTCCTGAATCATATCACTCGAGAGGGCCTAGAGAATATCTATCCATTTGGAGGGGCAAAATCCCATCTTGATTATCCACATCACGCAGCTTGCTTCTCATTCGACCCGAACTCTGCCTTTATAGTTGCCTTGTCACAGAACAACGTTTGACAGAATCTAAGTCGGTGATCCACAACTCGGATTGTGCGACAACCTCAGGTCTAAGGATTACATTGATTGAGACATGCAAATGACGACTTGATCGTTGCATCTCAATGTGGTTCAGTCCGACTTGCTAAACTCTTTAGCCAAGTCCGTGAACGTTGGAATGGCATCACCATGCCCATGACAAGTGGAACCGTGTCATCAGCCAACACTCACATTAGTCTAGGGTGTGTGTCCAGCACAACCTAAATGACCAAGGACAATCTAGTATGAACAACATGAATATATAGTTCCACAATCGAATCACATATTCAATGACATATATCAGATGTTCAAAACAAGGACAACTTAATAACTTTATGAATACAGTGGCAATTACATCATACATGATTGCCTCTAGGGCATATTCCCAACAGTCTCCCACTTGCACAAGAGTCAATCATCCTGGCATCATATGCCTAGGCATCGAATGCCCATGCCTCTCGTGTGCGCCTCATGCTTAGGCTGTGGTAGCGCCTTTGTCAACGGATCTGCAATGTTTGCATCCGTGTGTACTTTGCATAACTTGATATCACCTTGTTCGACAAACTGGCGAATGAGCTGGTACCGCATGAGTATATGTTTGTTCTTCTGGTGTTGTCTAGGTTCCTTGGCTTGTGCGATAGCACCATTGTTGTCACAATATACGTCCAATGGATTGGACGCGCCCTGAACCACACCAAGAACCATCAGGAGGTTCCTGATCCAAACAGCTTCCTTTGCCGCCTCTGAGGCAGCAATATACTCAGCCTCCGTTGTAGATGCAGACACCGTATCTTGCTTGGAACTCTTCCAGCTCACAGCTCCTCTGTTCATTACGACACGTATCCAGATTGCGAACGAGAATCATCTGAGTCGGTGAGATAACTCGCATCCGTGTAACCCTTTACACTGAATTCCTCATCACCTCCATAAACTAGGAACTTTTCCTTAGTATTTCTCAAATACTTAAGGATGTTTTTAACCGCTGCCCAGTGGGCTTTGCCAGGGTCAGCCTGGTATCTGCTCGTAACACTTAGAGCATAGGAAACATCTGGCCTAGTACAAATCATGGCATACATGATGGATCCGATTGCCGAAGCATACGGAATCACACTCATCTGACTTCGCTCATCAGTCATCGAAGGACACTGAGTCTTGCTAAGTTTTATACCATGGGACATCGGTAAGAATCCCTTCTTGGACTCTTCCATTTTGAATTTCTTCAAAACCTTGTCCAGATAAGTACTCTGACTCAATCCAATGAGCCGCCTTGATCTATCTCTATAGATCCTGATTCCTAATATGTAAGTCGCCTCACCCAAATCCTTCATTGAGAAACTCCTTTCCAATGACTCTTTGGTTTCTTGCAACATCATGACATCATTTCCAATCAGCAATATGTCATCCACATATAAGATTAGAAAATTTACTTTGCTCCCACTAAACTTCTTGTATAAACAAGAATCATGATCGCTCTTGATGAAGCCAAACGATTTGACTACCTCATCAAAGCGAATGTTCCAACTCCGAGATGCTTGCTTCAACCCATAAATGGATTTCTGAAGTTTGCATACCTTGTCAGCATTAGCTGGATCGACAAAACTTTCGGGCTGTATCATATACACATCCTCCGTTAAATTTCCAGTAAGGAAAGCCGTCTTGACATCCATCTGCCATATCTCATAATCGAAATAGGCTGCTATGGCTAACATGATCCGAATTGATTTAAGCATCGCTACGGGCGAGAAGGTCTCGTCGTAGTCAACTCCTTGAACTTGTCAGAACCCCTTCGCGACAAGTCGTGCTTTATAGACGGAAATATTTCCATCCATATCAATTTTCTTCTTAAAGACCCATTTGCACTCGACGGGTCTTGCACCGTCAGGCAGATCAACCAAATTCCAAACTTGGTTTTCATCCATGGACTTTAACTCGGATCTCATGGCTCCAAGTCATGACTCGGAATCAGATCCCACCATCGCTTCCGAATAAGTTGCCGGCTCATTACTGTCTAACAGTAAAACATCTCGAGCACTCTGTAATCTGGCAGATCTCCGAGGTCCAGGTGCTGTAACCGGTGTAGGTACCACGACCGACTCAGCCTCCAAGGCCATTGCCGACTCGCCCCTAGCTGGTTCTTCTCGAATTTCTTCGAGTTGCACCGTGCACCCACTGACTTCCCGACTGAGAAACTCTTTCTCAAGGAAGACACCATTCCGAGCGACAAACACTTTGCCCTCTTCCCGGTTGTAGAAGTAGTACCCCAAGGTTTCCCTCAGATACCCCACGAAAGTACACTTATCCGACTTGGGCGTGAGCTTGTCCGACTGAAGTCGCTTGACAAATACCTCACAACCCCAAATCTTAAGAAAAGACAAACTTGGCTCTTTGCCCGTCCACATCTCATGTGGTGTCTTCTCTACTGAATTTGATGGTACTCTGTTTAGTGTGAAAGCTGCAATTTCTAGACAATAACCCCAAAATGATAAAGGTAGATCTGTCCGACTCATCATTGATCGTACCATGTCCAACAAGGTCCGATTTCTCCGTTCCGATACACCGTTTCTCTGCGGTGTACCCGGTGGAGTGAGTTGAGGAACTATTCCACAACTCTTTAGATGGTCATCAAACTCATGGCTCATGTACTCGCCTCCATGGTCCGACCGTAGAAACTTTATTTTCTTGCCGAGTTGATTTTGTACCTCACTCTGGAATTCCTTGAACTTTTCAAAGGCTTCCGACTTGTGTTTCATTAAATAGATATAACCATACCTACTCAAATCATCAGTGAAGGTAATGAAGTACTCATAACCACCTCTGGATGTCGTGCTCATTGGACCATATACATCACTATGTATTAGTTCTAACAAGTCAGATGCCCTTTCACAACTCCTTGCAAAAGGTGTCTTGGTCATCTTGCCTAGTAGGCATGATTCGCATGTCTCGAATGACTCTAAGTCAAACGAAGTTAGAAGTCCATCATCATGGAGCTTCTTCATGTGCTTCCAACTTATATGACCAAGCCGACAGTGCCAAAAGTAAGTCATATTTAGATCATTTGGTTTCAACCTTTTAACATTTATGTTATAGACCGATTCACTATCAAGATTTAAAATAAATAACCCGTTCTGAACGGGTGCAAAGCCATGAAACATATCTTTCAAATATAAAGAACAACCATTATTCTTAATATTCGACTCATAACCTTGTCTCATCAAACATGAGTTGGAAATAATGTTTCGACTAAGCGCTGGAACATAATAACAATTATTTAGTTCCAAAATAAATCCTGAAGGTAAATGAAGTTGCATCGTGCCGACTTCCAACGCAGCGACTCTCGCCTTGTTGCCGACCCGAATGTCAACCTCTCCTCTTGCCACGCTCCTAGTTCTTACCAGTCCCTGCAACGAGTTGCATATGTGAATAACTGATCCGGTATCATATACCCAAGAACTATTAGGCGCATCAGCAAGTTAAATGTCTATAACATTGCACACAAGCGTACCTGAGTTGGAAGTCACACCTCCACTCTTGGCTCTGTCAGCCAAATACTTGGTGCAATTCCTCTTCCAGTGGCCATCTTGCTTGCAATAGAAGCAATTGGCTCCGGCTGTAGGAGAAGGCTTAGTCTTTGAGGGAGCACTCTGGACAGGGCCATGGGCGCTACCTCCTGACTTATCCTTCTTCTTCTTAGTCCAAGAACTCTTCTTGAACTTAGCCATATTCTGCACCATCAACACTTGACTGGCGCCTTTCTTGAGATCAGCCTCTGCCGTTTTGAGCATCCCATGTAATTCAGTGATACTCTTATCCATACCATGCATATGGTAGTTCGAGATGAACGAACCATACGCACTAGGAAGAGATTTCAGAATTATATCAGTAGCGAATTCTTCGTTAATTGGGACGCCCAGCCGATCCAGAGACTGAATGTAACCAATCATCTTGATTACATGCGGACTCAGTGGATCGCCATCTTTCAGCTTACAGCCCAGCAAAGCTTGAGAGACTTGATACCTCTCGGTCTTTGCCTGAGCCTGGAACATACTTTTGAGGCTTTCGATCATATCGTAGGCCTCAACATTCTCGAACTGCTGCAAGTCCGGTTCCATGTGTGCAAGCATAAGACAGCTAATGTCCGTAGACTCATCTCTAGCCTTACGGTAGGCATTCATGACTGCGACAGTCGCATCGTCATCTGGCTCTTCTGGAAGTGGAGTTTCTAGAACATGTTCTTTCTTGTCATGCTTGAGGACTATTCTCAGATTACGATACCAGTTGGTGAAATTAGTTCCATTTAGCTTATCTTTCTCTAGGATTGATCTCAACGCAAAAGTGGACAACTGAGGAAGGTTGCTAGGTGCCATTGATCTACAACAGAAAATATGCAAAAATACTTAAGACATGTATTCATAAAAGAGCAGGCATATTAAACGCTTTAATACTTATGCTCCCACTAGAACCAACATCCCTCCGATGGTTGCTAAGTGATTCAAGATCCTAAATAAGCAAGCCGACTAGTGAGCTTTAGCATCACCGCTAGCCGTCAAGTGATCTAGGTAGGCATCACCTTGCCAATCGTATCCAATACGACTCCTGTTAGTTGGGTGACATCACATGCCCCGGCTCCCAACCTACCTCGCCCCGAGCCCCACAACCGTTCACTAGTAGGAAACAGGCTATAGCCACCAGGTTACCGCTGGCCAACAAGAATACCTGTGCGCCAGTGATACTTACCGCTGGCGAACGCGCCCCCCTGTTGGCCAGCGCTAAGTTAGCTACCGCTGGCGAACATGGCACTTCGTTCGCCAGCGGTACCAGTGGGCGTCGGGGCTGCGCGCGGCTACGGGCGGCAGCAAATACCGCTGGCAAACATGGCACTTTGTTCGCCAGCGGTATGGTTACTTAGCGCTGGCGAACAGCGAGCTGGTTCGCCAGCGGTATGGTTACTGCTGGGCAACACTTTTGTTCGCCAGCGCTAACTATACCGCTGGCCAACCACTATTTTTGTTGGCCAGCGGTAAGTTTTGAAAAAAATTCCCTCCACACACCACCACACCCCCCCCCCCCCCCCCCCGTGGACCGCCTTTTTTACTTTTCTACATCACAAACGAAAATGATAAAACGTTCAAAAAATAAATTCCTTGGATATGTGGGTAGAGTGCACTGTCTAGTTGATATAGAAAATTTGAAATACTCCATTTGACCTTTTATGCAAAATTCAAAAATAAATCGTAAAACGGCCATAACTTTTGCATACGACGTCGAAAAAACGCGTTCAATATATCAAAAGAAGCGTGAGCAAATTCCAGATCCAACCCGACCAATACTTGCTCCCGCTCTTAAGTGTGCGACCCTGCAGGCTCATGGTGACTTGGACACGATTGGAGTCCGACTCTCAATCGATCAATCGGTAGCTGCTCCTAGCAGAACGTGCCGACTCCCAAGTACCATTGAGTCATGACGACATACCTTTCAATGTGATATTCATCTTAGTCCCTTTTGCCTCACGATATACCTTGTCGAACTATAGGCGATTTATCGTCATCCCTTAAATAGCTCGACTCTCTTCTCGATCCGTGATATGTGATTCATTTGACTAACTCTTAGTCAACAAACACAGTTAACACTTAACTGAGTCGCGCATGGCCATGCTTCCTGAATCATATCACTCGAGAGGGCCTAGAGAATATCTCTCCATTTGGAGGGGCAAAATCCCATCTTGATTATCCACATCACGCAGCTTGCTTCTCATTCGACCCGAACTCTGCCTTTATAGTTGCCTTGTCACAGAACAACGTTTGACAGAATCTAAGTCGGTGATCCACAACTCGGATTGTGCGACAACCTCAGGTCTAAGGATTACATTGATTGAGACATGCAAATGACGACTTGATCGTTGCATCTCAATGTGGTTCAGTCCGACTTGCTAAACTCTTTAGCCAAGTCCGTGAACGTTGGAATGGCATCACCATGCCCATGACAAGTGGAACCGTGTCATCAGCCAACACTCACATTAGTCTAGGGTGTGTGTCCAGCACAACCTAAATGACCAAGGACAATCTAGTATGAACAACATGAATATATAGTTCCACAATCGAATCACATATTCAATGACATATATCAGATGTTCAAAACAAGGACAACTTAATAACTTTATGAATACAGTGGCAATTACATCATACATGATTGCCTCTAGGGCATATTCCCAACAGTCTCCCACTTGCACTAGAGTCAATCATCCTGGCATCATATGCCTAGGCATCGAATGCCCATGCCTCTCGTGTGCGCCTCATGCTTAGGCTGTGGTAGCGCCTTTGTCAACGGATCTGCAATGTTTGCATCCGTGTGTACTTTGCATAACTTGATATCACCTTGTTCGACAAACTGGCGAATGAGGTGGTACCGCATGAGTATATGTTTGTTCTTCTGGTGTTGTCTAGGTTCCTTGGCTTGTGCGATAGCACCATTGTTGTCACAATATACGTCCAATGGATTGGACGCGCCCTGAACCACACCAAGATCCATCAGGAGGTTCCTGATCCAAACAGCTTCCTTTGCCGCCTCTGAGGCAGCAATATACTCAGCCTCCGTTGTAGATGCAGACACCGTATCTTGCTTGGAACTCTTCCAGCTCACAGCTCCTCCGTTCATTACGACACGTATCCAGATTGCGAACGAGAATCATCTGAGTCGGTGAGATAACTCGCATCCGTGTAACCCTTTACACTGAATTCCTCATCACCTCCATAAACTAGGAACTTTTCCTTAGTATTTCTCAAATACTTAAGGATGTTTTTAACCGCTGCCCAGTGGGCTTTGCCAGGGTCAGCCTGGTATCTGCTCGTAACACTTAGAGCATAGGAAACATCTGGCCTAGTACAAATCATGGCATACATGATGGATCCGATTGCCGAAGCATACGGAATCACACTCATCTGACTTCGCTCATCAGTCATCGAAGGACACTGAGTCTTGCTAAGTTTTATACCATGGGACATCGGTAAGAATCCCTTCTTGGACTCTTCCATTTTGAATTTCTTCAAAACCTTGTCCAGATAAGTACTCTGACTCAATCCAATGAGCCGCCTTGATCTATCTCTATAGATCCTGATTCCTAATATGTAAGTCGCCTCACCCAAATCCTTCATTGAGAAACTCCTTTCCAATGACTCTTTGGTTTCTTGCAACATCATGACATTATTTCCAATCAGCAATATGTCATCCACATATAAGATTAGAAAATTTACTTTGCTCCCACTAAACTTCTTGTATAAACAAGAATCATGATCGCTCTTGATGAAGCCAAACGATTTGACTACCTCATCAAAGCGAATGTTCCAACTCCGAGATGCTTGCTTCAACCCATAAATGGATTTCTGAAGTTTGCATACCTTGTCAGCATTAGCTGGATCGACAAAACCTTCGGGCTGTATCATATACACATCCTCAGTTAAATTTCCAGTAAGGAAAGCCGTCTTGACATCCATCTGCCATATCTCATAATCGAAATAGGCTGCTATGGCTAACATGATCCGAATTGATTTAAGCATCACTACGGGCGAGAAGGTCTCGTCGTAGTCAACTCCTTGAACTTGTCAGAACCCCTTCGCGACAAGTCGTGCTTTATAGACGGAAATATTTCCATCCATATCAATTTTCTTCTTAAAGACCCATTTGCACTCGACGGGTCTTGCACCGTCAGGCAGATCAACCAAATTCCAAACTTGGTTTTCATCCATGGACTTTAACTCGGATCTCATGGCTCCAAGCCATGACTCGGAATCAGATCCCACCATCGCTTCCGAATAAGTTGCCGGCTCATTACTGTCTAACAGTAAAACATCTCGAGCACTCTGTAATCTGGCAGATCTCCGAGGTCCAGGTGCTGTAACCGGTGTAGGTACCACGACCGACTCAGCCTCCAAGGCCATTGCCGACTCGCCCCTAGCTGGTTCTTCTCGAATTTCTTCGAGTTGCACCGTGCACCCACTGACTTCCCGACTGAGAAACTCTTTCTCAAGGAAGACACCATTCCGAGCGACAAACACTTTGCCCTCTTCCCGGTTGTAGAAGTAGTACCCCAAGGTTTCCCTCAGATACCCCACGAAAATACACTTATCCGACTTGGGGGTGAGCTTGTCCGACTGAAGTCGCTTGACAAATACCTCACAACCCCAAATCTTAAGAAAAGACAAACTTGGCTCTTTGCCCGTCCACATCTCATGTGGTGTCTTCTCTACTGAATTTGATGGTACTCTGTTTAGTGTGAAAGCTGCAATTTCTAGACAATAACCCCAAAATGATAAAGGTAGATCTGTCCGACTCATCATTGATCGTACCATGTCCAACAAGGTCCGATTTCTCCGTTCCGATACACCGTTTCTCTGCGGTGTACCCGGTGGAGTGAGTTGAGGAACTATTCCACAACTCTTTAGATGGTCATCAAACTCATGGCTCATGTACTCGCCTCCACGGTCCGACCGTAGAAACTTTATTTTCTTGCCGAGTTGATTTTGTACCTTACTCTGGAATTCCTTGAACTTTTCAAAGGCTTCCGACTTGTGTTTCATTAAATAGATATAACCATACCTACTCAAATAATCAGTGAAGGTAATGAAGTACTCATAACCACCTCTGGCTGTCGTGCTCATTGGACCATATACATCACTATGTATTAGTTCCAACAAGTCAGATGCCCTTTCACAACTCCTTGCAAAAGGTGTCTTGGTCATCTTGCCTAGTAGGCATGATTCGCATGTCTCGAATGACTCTAAGTCAAACGAAGTTAGAAGTCCATCATCATGGAGCTTCTTCATGCGCTTCCAACTTATATGACCAAGCCAACAGTGCCAAAAGTAAGTCATATTTAGATCATTTGGTTTCAACCTTTTAACATTTATGTTATAGACCGATTCACTATCAAGATTTAAAATAAATAACCCGTTCTGAACGGGTGCAAAGCCATGAAACATATCTTTCAAATATAAAGAACAACCATTATTCTTAATATTCGACTCATAACCTTGTCTCATCAAACATGAGTTGGAAATAATGTTTCGACTAAGCGCTGGAACATAATAACAATTATTTAGTTCCAAAATAAATCCTGAAGGTAAATGAAGTTGCATCGTGCCGACTTCCAACGCAGCGACTCTCGCCTTGTTGCCGACCCGAATGTCAACCTCTCCTCTTGCCACGCTCCTAGTTCTTACCAGTCCCTGCAACGAGTTGCATATGTGAATAACTGATCCGGTATCATATACCCAAGAACTATTAGGCGCATCAGCAAGTTAAATGTCTATAACATTGCACACAAGCGTACCTGAGTTGGAAGTCACACCTCCACTCTTGGCTCTGTCAGCCAAATACTTGGTGCAATTCCTCTTCCAGTGGCCATCTTGCTTGCAATAGAAGCAATTGGCTCCGGCTGTAGGAGAAGGCTTAGTCTTTGAGGGAGCACTCTGGACAGGGCCATGGGCGCTACCTCCTGACTTATCCTTCTTCTTCTTAGTCCAAGAACTCTTCTTGAACTTAGCCTTATTCTACACCATCAACACTTGACTGGCGCCTTTCTTGAGATCAGCCTCTGCCGTTTTGAGCATCCCATGTAATTCAGTGATACTCTTATCCATACCATGCATATGGTAGTTCGAGATGAACGAACCATACGCACTAGGAAGAGAGTTCAGAATTATATCAGTAGCGAATTCTTCGTTAATTGGGACGCCCAGCCGATCCAGAGACTGAATGTAACCAATCATCTTGATTACATGCGGACTCAGTGGATCGCCATCTTTCAGCTTACAGCCCAGCAAAGCTTGAGAGACTTGATACCTCTCGGTCTTTGCCTGAGCCTGGAACATACTTTTGAGGCTTTCGATCATATCGTAGGCCTCAACATTCTCGAACTGCTGCAAGTCCGGTTCCATGTGTGCAAGCATAAGACAGCTAATGTCCGTAGACTCATCTCTAGCCTTACGGTAGGCATTCATGACTGCGACAGTCGCATCGTCATCTGGCTCTTCTGGAAGTGGAGTTTCTAGAACATGTTCTTTCTTGTCATGCTTGAGGACTATTCTCAGATTACGATACCAGTTGGTGAAATTAGTTCCATTTAGCTTATCTTTCTCTAGGATTGATCTCAACGCAAAAGTGGACAACTGAGGAAGGTTGCTAGGTGCCATTGATCTACAACAGAAAATATGCAAAAATACTTAAGACATGTATTCATAAAAGAGCAGGCATATTAAACGCTTTAATACTTATGCTCCCACTAGAACCAACATCCCTCCGATGGTTGCTAAGTGATTCAAGATCCTAAATAAGCAAGCCGACTAGTGAGCTTTAGCATCACCGCTTGCCGTCAAGTGATCTAGGTAGGCATCACCTTGCCAATCGTATCCAATACGACTCCTGTTAGTTGGGTGACATCACATGCCCCGGCTCCCAACCTACCTCGCCCCGAGCCCCACAACCGTTCACTAGTAGGAAACAGGCTATAGCCACCAGGTTACCGCTGGCCAACAAGAATACCTGTGCGCCAGTGATACTTACCGCTGGCGAACGCGCCCCCCTGTTGGCCAGCGCTAAGTTAGCTACCGCTGGCGAACATGCCACTTCGTTCGCCAGCGGTACCAGTGGGCGTCGGGGCTGCGCGCGGCTACGGGCGGCAGCAAATACCGCTGGCGAACATGGCACTTTGTTCGCCAGCGGTATGGTTACTTAGCGCTGGCGAACAGCGAGCTGGTTCGCCAGCGGTATGGTTACTGTTGGGCAACACTTTTGTTCGCCAGCGCTAACTATACCGCTGGCCAACCACTATTTTTGTTGGCCAGCGGTAAGTTTTGAAAAAAATTCCCTCCACACACCACCACACACACCCCCCCCCCCCCCCCCCCCGTGGACCGCCTTTTTTACTTTTCTACATCACAAACGAAAATGATAAAACGTTCAAAAAATAAATTCCTTGGATATGTGGGTAGAGTGCACTGTCTAGTTGATATAGAAAATTTGAAATACTCCATTTGACCTTTTATGCAAAATTCAAAAATAAATCGTAAAACGGCCATAACTTTTGCATACGACGTCGAAAAAACGCGTTCAATATATCAAAAGAAGCGTGAGCAAATTCCAGATCCAACCTCACCGGCCTTCGGCCTGTGAGCTTTTTTCAGAATCGCCAAATTCCAAAAGGAAAAAAGTTATTTGAGACAGACTAAATTTTCCTACATAATCAATTTAATTAAATAAATTCGAAATTCAAAAAAATAAAAAATGTTTTTTTTTCGAGAAAAGATAATAAGGATGTCATATTTGGATTCCTCGTATTTTGTGATCAATTTAGACATATCATTTGTCGAATTTGGAATTACGGATTTGTATATATGGTGCAATAGTTAAGAGGATTGATAGTACTATACTAACAAGAAAGAATGAGGGAGTCATGGGTAGAGTAGTGGGATGGAACTAAGAAGTTAAGCGTGCTCGGGCTAGAGTAGTGGGAGGATGGGTGACCGAGCGGGAAGTGGGCATTCAAAGATGAAAAAAAAAAAAGGAAAAAATTCTACAGCGTGTTTAGAGGTTCCTCGAATTCAAATGTTTTGAAAATTTGAAAAAAAATAATGCGAAAAAATTTATTTACGAAATTTCAAAATTTCAGACTTACCGCTGGCGAACAAGACTGTGTTCGCCAGCGGTAACTAGATAGCGCTGGCGAACAAGACTTGTTCGCCAGCGGTAACCCCTTACCACTGGCGGTGTACTGCTGGCGAACACTTGTTCGCCAGCGGTAGCTTGTTTTTGTTCGTCACTGGTAAGCGTTTTCCTACTAGTGGTTGTGATGGACTCGTCTAGATTACCAAGTGCTTCTGCTTGTAAGAGTCCGACTCAAACCCACCTAACCGGAAAGAATTGGTAGCACCTCAATTTTATGAGCCCACTACCAAGAATGTCCGACTTGTGATGGTGCAGCACTAGCGGGGCGACCGACTAGACCTTCTTTGAGGGATTAAAGAATCTACCAACTATCTAAATAGAGGTAAATAGATACATAACAATAACACAAATAAAGTAATTATAATGTGAAATGGTATGGCTCTCTTCATGGTGATCTCCATCTCCACAAAACTTGTAAGTCGACTCGTACATCGACTTGCATGCCACCGGGTTCTCCAACAAACTACACTAGCTAGTAAATGAAAAATTTACATAGAGAATCCGACACGCAGGTCGTTATACAATAAAATGACATCACCTAGGCTCCAGTCGGCTGACAAAAACATGATACGCAGATCATGTATGGATTACACACATCACATGCACATAAACCATACCATTCACAACTTCCTGCAAAAACAAGTTATGCATAGATACGATATCTACCGGCGTTGTGAAACTCGCAACGACATCTAAGGCGCTACGACAGGGCGAAGCCGGCGGTTTCGGAAAACGCAGATCTCATCTGCATTCCGATCATGGATTTCTTCATCGGATAAAACGATTTTACCCGAATCTGATCCGTATTCCGATTCGACCAAACTCTTTGATCTTCGATCACCGCAACTGGATTTATGTGTCACGGTATGCCCCGATGGCGGAAACCGACCGGTAGGGGTAAGTTGTTCCACGACCTTAGCAGTATGATCACGGAAACCAGATCATCCATTAACCCCGAGTACGATTGATCCAATCAACCTTGTACAAAACCGATCTATCTCATAGACCGACCACCAAAACAGCAATTAGATCATATCTAACGCTAACTACATATCACATATGTGCGGATCTCGGGCCTAATACCAGAAGCTACCTCTCTGATACCACTATTGGAACGTGTAGAGATAAACAGAAACTTTTCCTACGCGATGCTTCCAAGATCTAGCCGAGGTAGAAGGCCACGAGTATTACCACTAGACGCGCAGGTGCGGATTATCGATGCAGTGCGTCGGGGCAGTGCAGTCCCACGATCCGGTCCGGCCGATCCAATCCCTCGAACGTCGAAGTGCTGAACGTACAACACCTCTGCCGGTATCCACACGTACGAGGAGGAGCTCCGACTGCGGACTTCTAGGTCCGGTGCGGCGGCTGGACTGAGTGGGGCTAGGGTTCCCAACGCATGGGAGAGTGGACTAACGTGCCCGCTGGGCAACCTGCGCCCCTCTTTATATAGCGTATGGTAATGGGCTTCACAACACTTGTGGCCCATTCCCTCTGTGAGTCCGACTCACAAAACCAGTCCATTTTCGGTTCGGGTCCAACCCGACCAATACTTGCTCCCGCTCTTAAGTGTGCGACCCTGCAGGCTCATGGCGACTTGGACACGATTGGAGTCCGACTCTCAATCGATCAATCGGTAGCGGCTCCTAGCAGAACGTGCCGACTCCCAAGTACCATTGAGTCATGACGACATACCTTTCAATGTGATATTCATCTTAGTCCCTTTTGCCTCACGATATACCTTGTCTAACTATAGGCGATTTATCGTCATCCCTTAAATAGCTCGACTCTCTTCTCGATCCGTGATATGTGATTCATTTGACTAACTCTTAGTCAACAAACACAGTTAACACTTAACTGAGTCGCGCATGGCCATGCTTCCTGAATCATATCACTCGAGAGGGCCCAGAGAATATCTCTCCATTTGGAGGGGCAAAATCCCATCTTGATTATCCACATCACGCAGCTTGCTTCTCATTCGACCCGAACTCTGCCTTTATAGTTGCCTTGTCACAGAACAACGTTTGACAGAATCTAAGTCGGTGATCCACAACTCGGATTGTGCGACAACCTCAGGTCTAAGGATTACATTGATTGAGACATGCAAATGACGACTTGATCGTTGCATCTCAATGTGGTTCAGTCCGACTTGCTAAACTCTTTAGCCAAGTCCGTGAACGTTGGAATGGCATCACCATGCCCATGACAAGTGGAACCGTGTCATCAGCCAACACTCACATTAGTCTAGGGTGTGTGTCCAGCACAACCTAAATGACCAAGGACAATCTAGTATGAACAACATGAATATATAGTTCCACAATCGAATCACATATTCAATGACATATATCAGATGTTCAAAACAAGGACAACTTAATAACTTTATGAATACAGTGGGAATTACATCATACATGATTGCCTCTAGGGCATATTCCCAACAGCACACTTCTTGCATCACTTGGGTTGATGTCAAAGAAGCATAGTCATGTCTTCCTTGAATGCTCTTCAAGTTTGTGGGCTCAAAAGGCATGAGAGCAATCATGTACTTTCTCTTGATCCAAGCATCATCGATATACTTGGCACCAACATTGTTGAATGCGGTGTCAAGGGTCTTGAGTCTTTGGTACATGTCTTCATGGCTCTCACCATCATGCATATAGAACCCTTTGGCCTCATTGCTCAAGGCATCATACCTATTCCTTTGCATACTTTCATTGCTCACAAACATGACGACAAGAGCATCCCATGTTTCCTTGGCGGTGGAATATTGTTGAAGATGAGGCATGTGGTTTGGACCCACGGCTTGTTGAATGATGGACAAGGCGGTGTAGTTGAGTTGAGAATCTACGGCTTCTCTTCTTGTCAAGTTCTTGGGGTCATGTGTCTTGTATCCATCTCGAGTGACCCTCCAAAGTTCAATACAATAAGAGTTCAAGTGAGTTTCCATGTAATATTGTCACTCACCAAAATAATGTGCATCAATTTTAGGAGGTTCTCCTCTAGGAATTATATGAGATGTAGGACGGGAGGATTGGGAGAATAATGTCCTTTGACGGAGTGGAATTCTCCTTCTCCTTCCGTACCCTTATCGGTGGGGTTCTTGGCAGAAGCATCTTTAGGTAGTTCACCATTATTTCCCTTCTTGGTGTCCTCCGAAACTTTGTCCGGAGGAGATTAAACAGAGGTCTTCGGTTCCTTGGCTTTCATGAATTGCATCATGAGTTGATGCAATTCATCGTTTTTGTTCTCCATGGATGAGGTCAATGAATTTTTCAACTCACTGAGATCATCCATAGAGACATGCACCGCGGACACCAATTAGGCGGTTAAACCCGATAAAAGAGTCGAGGCTCTGATACCAATTAAACGGATAGCTATGGAACCTAGAGGGGGGGTGAATAGGTGCTACGACCAATTTTAATTTTTCTTCGAGATTAGGCTTGACACAAAGGTAAATTCTCTAGATCATGCAACTAAGGTGAATTTACCTATATGACAAGAATAACAACAAACACAATACAAGCACAAGTAAAAGGGAAGGGAACGACGTAACCGATATGAAGCACGCGGAGACACGATGTAATCCCGAGTTTCTCCTTGTTAAGGGAGTACGTCTCGTTGGAGGGGTGTGAGCTTCACCACAAAGGCCTACTCAATGCCACAAAGGCCTCACCCTATTCTCTGATGAACCCCGCCACAAAGGCTTAGTCCACCTTCCACTATTGACCCCCTTTGTGGCAGAAATCGAATCCTTTACAAACAAGCTTGGGGCACACACCCACAACCAAATTGGGGGCTCCCAACTCCAAGAATCACCAAATGTAGCAAGATGTCTAGGTTCTCCACAAATGTAAAGCCTAGACTCAAATCCCTCAAGTGAATGAGGGAGAAATGAAGAACGGCTCGGTGAAGATGTAGATCGGGCCTTCTCCTTCAATCCTCCAAAGATCAACACGTTTGATGGGAGGGATTGGGAGTAATTGATGATTTGGTGAGCTCAATAAATGCTATTCAATGCAATGGACGAACTAGAGCTCAAGGAGGAAGAGGAGGGATATTTATACCCCCTCCTAATATCTAGCCATTTGAGTAGAAAAACGTGTACCGGAATATCCGGTTGGTTATTTTCCTCGGATCCAAGTCGACTGCGTTGACTCCAACCAGATTATCCGATTGGGGATGAATAATCCGGTACCACAAATACGGCTTGCTTATGTCCTGTAACATCCCAAGTATGAAAAACAACCTTACAATGCTTGCTCCTTGTTTAATTTTAGTTTGCATCATTCCATCATGAGCATTGCATTTGTTCTCAATTGATTTCACTTGTTTTCCATTTGAAATTCAAATCAAATTTCAAAATTTGGTTCATACTTGGTATGTTCCAATGTTTCAAAATAGTTTCCAAATAGCAACAATTCAAATGTTTCCAATAAACTTGAATTTCCAAATAATTAACTTGGTTAAATATTTCAATATTTCATATATTGCAAAATTCACTCAAATTCTTTTAAATTTCAAACAGCAACAAAAATTTAAAATTTTGGAAAATAAAAGTTCCACAACTGGGCTTTTGCAATAAATAACTTATAAAAAATTATCACCAAAATTTTTCAACCCCAAAACCCTATCCTTTTTCCCTCTTTTCTTTCCTACAAAAAATAAGGTGAACAAAAAAAAATAGAAACAGAAAAAACAAAAAGGAAAGAGGGAGGGGGGCAGGCCATCCCAAGTGGGCTGAACCCACCACAGCCCCAAAGCCCAGGCGCCCCACGACCATCTGTCGTCTTCCTCCTCTGTACGGAGACAGAGGAGGGGAGCCATCCCCCACCCTGCAGGAACTCACCTGCTCCACCTCGTCTACTTAACCCCCACGGGACCGAAACCCTAGTCTCACCTTTCTTCCTCCTCCAGCCGCCGCCGCCATTCCCCTTCCCTCTTCCTTTCCCTGCCTCCTCTCTGAAGCTTTTCTGAAACCCCACAACTCCCCACCGAGGCCGAGATTTTGCGGCCATGGCGCCGCCGTTCCCCTAGCCGCCGTGCCACACAACCAACGGGAATGGAAACCGGAGGGTGCCATCTCCGTTTTTCCCGAAGGAGCCACGGCCGGAGAGCGACTACAGCGCCGACGCCGTCGAGTTTCTTCCCGGCGAGCTGCTGACCTGCAGCGTCTCCTTCAGTGTGAAGCCGCGCGCGGGCCGTTCTCCTCGGTCGGTTCCACGTCGGCCGCCTCGCCTCCGAGATCCCACGGTGAGCGTCACCTCCTCTGCCCCCCTCCTTCTCTTCCCCGCACGGCGCACGCCGCCAGCCGCAGCAGCGCAGCGATCGTCGCCGTCGTTCCTTCCTCGTTGCGTTCGGTCACCGATCGATATTCAGTTTCGACAGACATAAAGTCGGGGGCTTACCTCAAAATCCATCGCGAGCAGTACCTTTCAAAACCGAGCCGCAGCCCAGCTGGTTGCGCCCCGCGCGCGCACGCCCGCGGTCGTGGGATCGAATCCCCCCCCCCCCCCCCCCCGCTAAGATAAAAACCCACTTTTTTATTTTACAGATCCAGAAACAATTCCTTTTTCGCACACAAGTCCCTGTAAATATTTTCTAAGTCCCGGGTTATTTTAATAAACCATAAAAATGCCTAAAACTTTGTAATTTAATAACTTTTGCTAGGAAACTTAAAATGCAAAACTTTCAACAGGAAAACCACTCCATTTTAAATGCTCTACACTAATATCAACTTTATTTCTGTTTTAAAATAATTAAAAATGCTGAAAACATTTATTACTTGTTAAATGCTTTAAATATTGCAAAATTCATAACTTGGGCATAAAAATCCCAAATTCAACAAATAAAATATGTTTTCCATACCAAATTAAATTCTCTACATGTTAAAACCATTTGTATACTGTTTTGAACATTTCAAATGGTTTCAAAAATTCAAATTCAAACAACTCTCTCAAATTTGGTCAAATTCATAACTAATTCAAATTTAATTCAAATGGCACATGTGAAATATGTTTTCCATGAAAAATTGAACAAGCTTTCCAAATATAAACTTTGTTTCCTGTTTTGAATAATTAAAATTGGTTAAATAATTTAAATCTTGTTTAAATCATTTAAAATTGCTAAATTAATAACTTGGTCAAACTAAATTCTTTTTGAACATATAAAATATGTTTTCCATTCCATTTTTCAAGATCTTTGCAAATATCAACTTTGTGTTCTGTTTTAAATAAATTAAATTGCAGAAAACAACTGTTTCTTATTTAATGCATTTAAAATTGTCAAATTAATAACTTGCTCATTTTAAATCCTTTTTCAACAAATGAAATATGTATTCCATCTAAAATTTGGTGTTCTTTCCAAATATGAATTTTGTTATCTGTTTTGAACAATTAAAATGGGTGAAAACAATGAGTGTTTGTGTAACTCATTTAAGAAGCCAAATTTCATAACTTAATAAATAAAATTCCAAACTTGGTAAACAACATATCAAATTGAAGCTATTGTTGCTTTCTTATTGTTTTCATCATCCATGCATCATTCTAATCAACTTTCACATGATGGTTATGTGTAGATCACTTAATTCAACTTTAATTCTTGGGCCTTTCTATATGCAACCCAAATTGCATATGGGCCCATTTAAATATGTTCACCATGTCAACTAGCTTATCTTTGATGCATCAATTAAATTTTCATGCATCATCCCATGTTTTTGCATTATGCCATGTTATTGATTGTTTGTCTCTCTGCGTTGTTTGTTTGCTTCTTCTCGAATAGACGACGACGTTGAGACAGACGAGGTTTACGACACTACTTCAGAGGAGTTAGCCCAGTACCAGGCTACTGAGTTTGCAGGCAAGTATTCACTCACATGAACCATTGTGTCCTTTCTACATTGGATACCGATACTTTCCGTTGTCTAATCTGCTAGCCTTAAGATTCGTTGCTTGTGTTCCGATCCTATCACATGTTATCCTGTAACCCTGATATAGCCTATCCTCCACACCTATAACCCCGTTGCTTGTTGCCTGTGTCTTACTAGCATGCTTAGGGTTGTTTATGCTCGAGTCTGATGTCCGTTATTTCTGTTACCATATTTATTATGTTCTGGGGGCTCGATGTTTTAAACAACAATCTGTTAATGTTTGAGGTAAAGCTAATTTGATGATAAGGCACCGGCAGGAGGCCGGGTATGGTTTTGAGGCCTGCTAGTGTCGAACTCAGGAAAAGTTTTTGTCCTCTGGATCCATGTTGAGCGCGCTAACCGCATGTGGGAAGCGTGTATGGGCGCCCCCCGCAACTCTGATTCGATTCGCATCTCGTCCAAATCGCCACACTTAGTTCGGGCTTTCCATTTGATGCACGCATATGCAGGTACGAACCCTTGGCGCCAGGGTGGAACTTTTGTAGTCGGCATTTAGGGCGGCGTGGTCTTCCAGTGCTATGAGGGTCCCCCTTTTCTTCGTGGGGGCTCGATTAGCCGCGCACGCACAACACGTGGTTCTTTGGGCTTGATGCGAAGAAGAGTTGGGTTGTGTTGAGTACCTCGCTTGGTGGGTTGATCCCCCCGTCTGGCGGGATATTCTTACGTGTACGGCCAAATTGGTGCACCCCTGCAGGGTTAAATCTTCTCGAGAAGCTGTGTTGTCCGCGGTTATGGATGACTTGGTGATAGGGTTGGTAACAAGGATTAGACAACTTTCACCTAATTAATAATAATTTGACTAGTAATAGACTTATTGACACAATAACTTGAACCTTCATTAATCCAACTGTGTGGGTTATCCTCGGATTGCTTCTTTGGATAAGGGGCGAGATCCAAGATGGGTTTGTTTGAGGTTAGTGGTAGTTGGTTCCGATGCGCTATCTTATCCCCTTTCTTTTAGCCGGATGTTGTAGCGTGTCTCCGTAGTTGGTTAGGGCAGCCCGCTGCCGCACCTTTGTATCACCTATCTTCCGTTGAACCCAAAGCATCTGTACTTGGTGTTGTCGGGTACACTTTGGTATGTTGTGCGTCTTGCTTGCCAGTACTCGTCTGTACTGACCCCTTTGGGGCTGCGTGTTCTGCAGACTATGTTTCCGAGGATCCCCATGGTGGCTACTACGTGGAGTATGACGAGGCTGCTGACGAGTAGATAGCGGACCCGGGCAGGATCCGAGACTTCGTGGATGGGCTCCGTTCTTTCGTTTCCGGCCTCTTAGGCCTATTTGGATCTTGTCTGTACTCAGACACTTTGGATGCTTCCGCTGTGATGTAATGATGAATTGTTGGGACATGTGTCCTCTGCATGACTGTATTTGCTATCTCTGCTCTAGTGAGAGCTTTTGCCACTTATTTCTATTTCTTGGTGTCTTAGAGATTTGTTGTGATATCACTTGTTCAAATGCCGTTTTCGTACCATGTGTGTATGCTATGAAGTACGTCAATGGAAGTATTCAGATTTCTATTGGATGGTTTCACAGACGATGAATAGTAGAGGATGGTTGTCACACGTTTACGTGTTGGCCTACTCATATTGAGATGCGGGTGCAGGTAGGCCCCGTAAGCCATTTATCTACTGTTTAGCGGGCTGTGAGTATCCTCTAAAAGTCCGGGTGCGACAAATGGTATCAGAGCCTGTCTGCCTGTAGGATCCCTTTTACTGGTCGCAGTTGAGTTTAGAAACTATTTTTGTAGCTATATAGGAAAAATGAAACGTGAGAGTAGGAATTCTGTTCTTTTATTTCTTTCCCCACCCACCCTCCCTTTTCTGGTAAGGAAGTGCAACATTGTTTTCTCTTCTTATCTAAACTTTCAAGTTAGGATTTCACGTATCCTGATTTCTCTAGGATGGTTATATCTATTAGACCATAGGAATGGAGGTGGTTGTGACATGATTTTCATGTTGCCTACTCACGATTGAGAACGGAGGCACATAAGCCCCGGAACCAGATCCTCTATTCCTTAAGCAGTAGATATTGATCCTTTAGAAGCCCGGATGGGTTTTCCGTAGTACCTCAGGAGTGTTTTGGTCTCGTGTTTCCCAAAAGTTGCTTCGATATCCTGTTCTTCTCAAGATCCTTTTCGTCCGTTGGAACCTTGTTGTTGCTTGCCACTTCAGTTTTTCTACCGGCGTCTAATCAAAGCTTCCCCGATCATCTGCAGATGGATCTCAGGTTCTACCCGCAGGTGGTTCGTATGACTCGTTGCGAGAGCACTGCCGGTTATCCGGAGATGCTGAGAGACATGGTCACTTTTCTGGGTTTCCGTTGGGCACCAGAGTACCAGGTCTACGAGCAGCAGCGAGAGTTTGAGCAGACGTACTACCAGGCTATCGTCTACATTCTGTCAGATGATGGCATGAGCGTAGTCCACCGCTACGAGGCAGTGGGTTCCACAGTGGATATGGCTGTGCAGCAGGCAGCTTATGTGAGCCTCACCGTCCTTCATGCTGACTACTGGGGATTTGACGATCTATCTATCGCCACATCCCCCGTGGTTACATCACTTCGGAGGGAGCTCACTTCACTCTCTACGACAACTTGGATGTTTACGAGCATGATAACTCCAGGCTGCACACCACCGCCCAGTTTGTGAGACACAGTGACGCAGTTGCCCGCACACTATCTCAGGAGCTGGCTTCAGTCAGAGAGCAGCTTTACCTTGCTTTGACTCGTCTGGCGACTTACACCACAGACTTTGTTGGAGACGAGCGCTTTGCACGTTTCGATCAGCCAGTTGGGCGTCGTCTGCCAGATGCTGGAGGTTACGAGCCGATCAGAGGTCCACTCCTTAACCTTGGTGCTGGTTACACTGGGATTCCACGCTTTGGAGCACAAGGAGTCGACGCTATGTACTTCACCACGCCTAGAGTCGGTCTCAGACCACGTCAGATCTACGTGGATCGTCGTTCCACCTACTTTCGTGGGCGTGATCCTCACCGTACTTCTCGCCGTACTCCTAGCCGCCGTCCTGCGTGATGAGCATGGGAGTACCGATGTATCCATTCTTAGCTATGTTTAGTTATCCTTTGGCATTCGAACCATTTATGGTGTGTTGGATATTCTGATGTATTTGAACATGTGATGGTGAACATTGTGGTTGTCTATTCATGCGTCGGAATAATCTCTCTTTCGGTTTCCAAGTCTATCATTTTCTATTGTTGTGCTAAAATGCATTTCCATTCAGGATGCCGCCAACAAGGAACAACACGCCTGAGCCACCGCCAATCACGGAGCTGTTGACTCAGATGACCCAAGTCATGACGCAGATGGCCCAGTTTCAGGCTAATCAGCACATCAACCAGACAGCTCCACGAGTCAGCATCAAGGAGTTTCTCAGTCTGGGCCCTAGAGCTTTCGTGGCCACACGCGAGCCTCTCGACGCTGATGACTGGATCCGTGAGATAGCCAAGGATCTGGAGATTGCACACATAGCTGAAGAAGACAAGGTCAAGTATGCCTCCTATCTGCTGAAGGGTCAAGCAGCTTCTTGGTGGGAAAACTTCCAGGCCATGAGAACTGGGATGCCAGTCACGTGGGATCGTTTCAAGGAAGCCTTCCTAAAGCACCACATTCCAGATGGTCTCATGAAAAGAATGCGTGAAGAGTTTTGCTCTCTCAAGCAGGGCAAGTTGGACGTCATCGGGTATCAGAGTGAGTTCAATCGCCTCGCTCGATACGCTGGGGACGAGGTGTCCACTGAAGCTAAGAAGATGGCAAGGTTCCGCAGAGGTTTTAACCCGGAACTCAAGTATGCCCTCACCAATGTCAAGGCCAACAGCTTCGAGGATCTCGTTAACACCATGCTCAATGAAGAAAATGGGCGCAAGGCGTTCGAGGAGTCTCGCAAGCACTCGCGTGAGGGTGGTTCCTCCTCCAACATGACCACCCCAACGCAGAAGCGCCGCATCTGGGTACCAAATGGTGCTGTCACTCGGGCTCCATACGCCCAAACTTCTCCAGGCTTCGCTCCCCGCCCACCCAACCCTGCTCAGATGCATGGTCAAAGGGCTTCGATGGGGTAGCCAAGGCCAGGGCCCCCTCGTGTCGTCACATGCTACAAGTGCAAGCAGACGGGGCACTACGCCGACAAGTGCACGCAGAGGCAGCTACCTTGACCACCACCTCGTCCTAACACAAACCAGGCAATGGTGCGCGCTCCCCCGCCTAAGGCCTTCAACTCCAACAACAGGCCTGTCGGGAGGACCGCAAGGGTGAATCATGTCAAGATCGACAAAGCTGAGGAAGCTCCTGACGTCGTTCTCGGTACATTTCCCGTAAACTCTAATCCAGCTAAAGTGTTGTTTGATACCGGAGCATCACATTCTTTTGTGTCAAAGATCTTTGCGACGGCAATTAAACTTCCTTTTGTTGGTTTGGGTTCCCCGCTAGTGGTCAACTCCCCTGGAGCAACTATGCAAACTTCCAAGATCACTCACAAAAATCAAATTCTAATTGGAGGCCACATATTCCTTGCTTCTCTCATACTGCTTGGCAATTCTGACATTGATGTCATTCTTGGTATGGATTGGCTGAAGGCCAATAAAGCAAGGATTGACTGTGCTCAAAAGTCAATAACTCTGTCCCACCCTTCTGGCCAGATAATCTATTCTCCACATGAATCAAGTTCCATTCAGCTATGCACCCTCAATGCAAAACCTCTACCGTCACTTGAAAATGTTCCGGTGGTTTGTGACTTCCCTGACGTCTTTCCAGAAGAGTTGCCAGGAATGCCTCCGGACAGAGCTGTTGAGTTCGTGATCGAACTTGAACCAGGTACTGCTCCAATCTCTAAGCATCCCTACAAGATAGGAACTCCCAAGCTGAAGTTGTTAAAGGAACAAATTGATATGTACATGGAAAAAGGTTACATTCAACCTAGTTCCTCGGCTTGGGGATGCCCAACTATTTTCGTTGCGAAGAAGGATCAAACAAAGAGACTCATTGTTGACTATCGTCCTCTTAACGAGAAGACCATCAAAAACAAGTATCCAATTCCTCGCATCGATGATCTTTTTGATCAACTTGCTGGAGCCTCAATATTCTCCAAGTTGGACTTGAGAATGGGTTACCATCAAATAAAGATTAGAAAAGAGGATATTCGAAAGACAGCTTTCACCACTCGCTACGGTCTATACGAATTCACCGTCATGTCCTTTGGTCTCACAAATGCACCGGCGACATTCTCTTGACTCATGAATTCTGTCTTCCATGAATACCTCGACAAGTTCGTTGTGGTATATCTTGATGACATTCTTGTCTACTCCAAATCCGAGGAAGAGCATGAAGAACATCTTCGTCTAACTCTCAGGAAGCTTCGCGGAAATCGTCTTTATGCCAAATTCTCCAAATGTGAGTTCTGGATTTCAGAAGTTGCTTACCTTGGTCATGTCATCTCTGCCAAGGGCATAGCCATTGATCCAGAAAAGGTTAAAGCAATTGTTGATTGGAAACCTCCAAAGACGGTGAAGCAAGTAAGAAGTTTTCTTGGCTTGGCTAGCTATTGCCGTCGCTTCGTCCCAAACTTATCCAAGATTGCCAAACCTCTCACTGACCTCACAAAGAAGGACAAGAAGTTCGTTTGGTCTCCACAATGTGATGAAAGTTTCAATCTCCTGAAGACTAAACTCACTTCTACACCAGTTCTGGTTGGCCCAGATCCTTCCAAACCTTTCCAAATATTCTGTGATGCTTCTCTCCAAGGTCTAGGTGCAGTTCTTATACAAGAACGTTAAGTTGTGGCTTATGCTTCACGTCAGTTGAACACACATGAGCTCAATTATCCCACTCATGACCTTGAACTCGCAGCAGTTGTGTTTGCCCTCAAGAAATGGAGACAATACTTGTTGCGTAATCGCACTGAAATCTTTTCCGATCATAAGAGTCTGAAGTATATCTTCACTCAACCAGATCTAAACCTAAGACAAAGGAGATGGATTGAAAATATCAAAGACTTTGATCTTACCATTTCTTACACTCCAGGCAAGGCTAATGTTATGGCCGATGCTCTCAGTCGCAAGTCGTATTGCAATAATCTCATGATCATGGAAAGCCAACCTCCTCTTCATGAAGAATTCCAGAAGCTGAATCTTGGTCTTGTTCCTCAAGGCTATCTTGCAAACTTGACAGCCAGTCCAACTCTCGAGGACAAGATTCGTTCTGAACAACTTCGTGATGCTGAAATCAAGAAGATTGTAGAACACATCAAAGCAGGCAATGAGAAATTTGAGTGCTTCTCAATGGATGACAAGGGAAATGTGTTCTTCGAAGGACGCATTGCAGTTCCTCAAATTCAAAGTCTCAAAGATGTCATTCTCAAGGAGGCTCATGAAACTCCTCTCTCCATACACCCTGGAAGTACAAAGATGTACCAGGATCTCAAGACACTGTATTGGTGGCCTAGCATGAAACGTGAAATTGCTCAATACGTTTCTGAATGCGACGTTTGTCAACGTGTTAAGGCAGTTCATCAGAAAACAGCCGGTCTTCTCCAACCTCTGAAAATCCCTGAGTGGAAGTGGGACATGATTGAAATGGACTTCGTCACTGGTTTCCCAAAGTCCAAGAGGGGCAACGATGCAATCTTCGTTGTCATTGATCGCCTCACTAAAGTAGCTCACTTCTTTCCTGTCAAAGAGACAATCTCAGCTAGCCAGTTAGCAGAGCTCTACACAGCAAAGATTGTTCCTCTTCATGGTGTTCCATTGGAAATAAGCTCAGACCATGGAAGCATCTTCACTTCTCATTTCTGGAAAAGTTTTCAAGAAGCCTTGGGCACCAAGCTTCTGTTCAGCACAGCCTACCATCCTCAGTCTCAAGGGCAAGTCGAAAGAGTCAATCAGATTCTCGAGGATATGCTCAGAGCATGTGGTCTCTCTTTTGGCATGAGATGGGAGGAATGTCTTCCATATGCTGAATTCTCCTACAACAACAGCTTCCAGGCAAGCCTAGGCATGGCACCATTTGAGGCTCTCTATGGCCGCAGATGCAGGAGTCCAATCAATTGGTCTGGAGCTGGTGAACGTTCACACTTAGGCCCTGACATTGTTAACGAGGCCGAAGAGAAAGTTCGCATCATCCGTGACAATCTGAGGATTGCTCAATCTCGTCAGAAAAGCTACTATGACAGCAAACACAGGGACATGGTCTATGCAGCTGGTGACAAAGCATATCTCCGTGTAACTCCCCTCAGAGGCACTCATCGTTTTGGTGTAAAAGGAAAGCTTGCACCAAGATATATTGGTCCCTTCAACATTCTCTCAAGGCGTGCAGAAAATGTGTATCGTCTTGAACTTCCAGAAAAGCTATCCAAGGTGCACGATGTGTTTCACGTGTCACAGCTCAAGAGGTGCTTCAAAGATCCAGGTCGTGCAGTTGATCATGATTCCATTGAACTCCAAGAAGACCTCTCTTATGAGGAGCACCCTATTCGCATTCTCGATGAGACCGAGCGCAAAACTCGCAACAAGAGCACCAAGTTCTTAAAAGTGCAGTGGTCCCATCATTCCGATAAAGAGGCAACGTGGGAGACCGAAGAGGATCTTCGCAAGAAGTATCCGGACCTTTTCTCTTCTCAGTAGGAATCTCGGGGCGCGATTCCTTCTGGGGGGGGGGGCGTTTTGTAACATCCCAAGTATGAAAAACAACCTTACAATGCTTGCTCCTTGTTTAATTTTAGTTTGCATCATTCCATCATGAGCATTGCATTTGTTCTCAATTGATTTCACTTGTTTTCCATTTGAAATTCAAATCAAATTTCAAAATTTGGTTCATACTTGGTATGTTACAATGTTTCAAAATAGTTTCCAAATAGCAACAATTCAAATGTTTCCAATAAACTTGAATTTCCAAATAATTAACTTGGTTAAATATTTCAATATTTCATATATTGCAAAATTCACTCAAATTCTTTTAAATTTCAAACAGCAACAAAAATTTAAAATTTTGGAAAATAAAAGTTGCACAACTGGGCTTTTGCAATAAATAACTTATAAAAAATTATCACCAAAATTTTTCAACCCCAAAACCCTATCCTTTTTCCCTCTTTTCTTTCCTACAAAAAATAAGGTGAACAAAAAAAAATAGAAACAGAAAAAACAAAAAGAAAAGAGGGGGGGCAGGCCAGCCCAAGTGGGCTGAGCCCACCACAGCCCCAAAGCCCAGGCGCCCCACGACCATCTGTCGTCTTCCTCCTCTATACGGAGACAGAGGAGGGGAGCCATCCCCCACCCTGCAGGAGCTCACCTGCTCCACCTCCTCTACTTAACCCCCACGGGACCGAAACCCTAGTCTCACCTTTCTTCCTCCTCCAGCCGCCGCCGCCATTCCCCTTCCCTCTTCCTTTCCCTGCCTCCTCTCTGAAGCTTTTCTGAAACCCCACAACTCCCCACCGAGGCCGAGATTTTGCGGCCATGGCGCCGCCGTTCCCCTAGCCGCCGTGCCACACAACCAACGGGAATGGAAACCGGAGGGTGCCATCTCCGTTTTTCCCGAAGGAGCCACGGCCGGAGAGCGACTACAGCGCCGACGCCGTCGAGTTTCTTCCCGGCGAGCTGCTGACCTGCAGCGTCTCCTTCAGTGCGAAGCCGCGCGCGGGCCGTCCTCCTCGGTCGGTTCCACGTCGGCCGCCTTGCCTCCGAGATCCCACGGTGAGCGTCACCTCCTCTGTCCCCCCTCCTTCTCTTCCCCGCACGGCGCACGCCGCCAGCCTCAGCAGCGCAGCGATCATCGCCGTCGTTCCTTCCTCGTTGCGTTCGGTCACCGATCGATATTCAGTTTCGACAGACATAAAGTCGGGGGCTTACCTCAAAATCCATCGCGAGCAGTAGCTATCAAAACCGAGCCGCAGCCCAGCTGGTTGCGCCCCGCGCGCGCACGCCCGCGGTCGTGGGATCGAATCCCCCCCCCCCCCCCACCGCGCTGAGATAAAACCCCACTTTTTTATTTTACAGATCCAGAAACAATTCCTTTTTCGCACAGAAGTCCCTGTAAATATTTTCTAAGTCCCGGGTTATTTCAATAAACCATAAAAATGCCTAAAACTTTGTAATTTAATAACTTTTGCTAGGAAACTCAAAATGCAAAACTTTCAACATGAAAACCACTCCATTTTAAATGCTCTACACTAATATCAACTTTATTTCTGTTTTTGAATAATTGAAAATGCTGAAAACATTTATTACTTGTTAAATGCTTTAAATATTGCAAAATTCATAACTTGGACATAAAAATCCCAAATTCAACAAATAAAATATGTTTTCCATACCAAATTAAATTCTCTACATGTTAAAACCATTTGTATACTGTTTTGAACATTTAAAATGGTTTCAAAAATTCAAATTCAAACAACTCTCTCAAATTTGGTCAAATTCATAACTAATTCAAATTTAATTCAAATGGCACATGTGAAATATGTTTTCCATGCAAAATTGAACAAGCTTTCCAAATATAAACTGTGTTTCCTGTTTTGAATAATTAAAATTGGTTAAATAATTTAAATCTTGTTTAAATCATTTAAAATTGCTAAATTAATAACTTGGTCAAACTAAATTCTTTTTGAACATATAAAATATGTTTTCCATTCCATTTTTCAAGAACTTTGCAAATATCAACTTTGTGTTCTGTTTTAAATAAATTAAATTGCTGAAAACAATTGTTTCTTATTTAATGCATTTAAAATTGTCAAATTAATAACTTGCTCAATTTAAATCCTTTTTCAACAAATGAAATATGTATTCCATCTAAAATTGGGTGTTCTTTCCAAATATGAATTTTGTTATCTGTTTTGAACAATTAAAATGGGTGAAAACAATGAGTATTTGTGTAACTCATTTAAGAAGCCAAATTTCATAACTTAATAAATAAAATTCCAAACTTGGTAAACAACATATCAAATTGAACCTATTGTTGCTTTCTTATTGTTTTCATCATCCATGCATCATTCTAATCAACTTTCACATGATGGTTATGTGTAGATCACTTAATTCAACTTTAATTCTTGGGCCTTTCTATATGCAACCCAAATTGCATACGGGCCCATTTAAATATGTTCACCATGTCAACTAGCTTATCTTTGATGCATCAATTAAATTGGCATGCATCATCCCATGTTTGTGCATTATGCCATGTTATTGATTGTTTATCTCTCTGCGTTGTTTGTTTGCTTCTTCTCGAATAGACGACGACGTTGAGACAGACGAGGTTTACGACACTACTTCAGAGGAGTTAGCCCAGTACCAGGCTACTGAGTTTGCAGGCAAGTATTCACTCACATGAACCATTGTGTCCTTTCTACATTGGATACCGATACTTTCCGTTGTCTAATCTGCTAGCCTTAAGATTCGTTGCTTGTGTTCCGATCCTATCACATGTTATCCTGTAACCCTGATATAGCCTATCCTCCACACCTATAACCCCGTTGCTTGTTGCTTGTGTCTTACTAGCATGCTTAGGGTTGTTTATGCTCGAGTCTGATGTCCGTTATTTCTGTTACCATATTTATTATGTTCTGGGGGCTCGATGTTTTAAACAACAATCTGTTAATGTTTGAGGTAAAGCTAATTTGATGATAAGGCACCGGCAGGAGGCCGGGTATGGTTTTGAGGCCTGCTAGTGTCGAACTCAGGAAAAGTTCTTGTCCTCTAGATCCATGTTGAGCGCGCTAACCGCATGTGGGAAGCGTGTATGGGCGCCCCCCGCAACTCTGATTCGATTCGCATCTCGTCCAAATCGCCACACTTAGTTCGGGCTTTCCATTTGATGCACGCATATGCAGGTACGAACCCTTGGCGCCAGGGTGGAACTTTTGTAGTCGGCATTTAGGGCGGCGTGGCCTTCCAGTGCTATGAGGGTCCCCCTTTTCTTCGTGGGGGCTCGATTAGCCGCGCACGCACATCACGTGGTTCTTTGGGCTTGATGCGAAGAAGAGTTGGGTTGTGTTGAGTACCTCGCTTGGTGGGTTGATCCCCCCGTCTAGCGGGATATTCTTACGTGTACGGCCAAATTGGTGCACCCCTGCAGGGTTAAATCTTCTCGAGAAGCCGTGTTGTCCGCGGTTATGGATGACTTGGTGATAGGGCTGGCTAACAAGGATTAGACAACTTACACCTAATTAATAATAATTTTACTAGTAATAGACTTATTGACACAATAACTTGAACCTTCATTAATCCAACTGTGTGGGTTATCCTCGGATTGCTTCTTTGGATAAGGGGCGAGATCCAGGATGGGTTTGTTTGAGGTTAGTGGTAGTTGGTTCCGATGCGCTATCTTATCCCCTTTCTTTTAGCCGGATGTTGTAGCGTGTCTCCGTAGTTGGTTAGGGCAGCCCGCTGCCGCACCTTTGTATCACCTATCTTCTGTTGAACCCAAAGCATCTGTACTTGGTGTTGTCGGGTACACTTTGGTATCTTGTGCGTCTTGCTTGTCAGTACTCGTCTGTACTGACCCCTTTGGGGCTGCGTGTTCTGCAGACTACGTTTCCGAGGATCCCCATGGTGGCTACTACGTGGAGTATGACGAGGCTGCTGACGAGTAGATAGCGGACCCGGGCAGGATCCGAGACTTCGTGGATGGGCTCCGTTCTTTCGTTTTCGGCCTCTTAGGCCTATTTGGATCTTGTCTGTACTCAGACACTTTGGATGCTTCCGCTGTGATGTAATGATGAATTGTTGGGACATGTGTCCTCTGCATGACTGTATTTGCTATCTCTGCTCTAGTGAGAGCTTTTGCCACTTATTTCTATTTCTTGGTGTCTTAGAGATTTATTGTGATATCACTTGTTCAAATGTCGTTGACGTACCATGTGTGTATGCTATGAAGTACGTCAATGGAAGTATTCAGATTTCTATTGGATGGTTTCACAGACGATGAATAGTAGAGGATGGTTGTCACACGTTTACGTGTTGGCCTACTCATATTGAGATGCGGGTGCAGGTAGGCCCCGTAAGCCATTTATCTACTGTTTAGCGGGCTGTGAGTATCCTCTAAAAGTCCGGGTGCGACATGTCCCCTTCTGGCTCCCCAACCGGATTATCCGGTTGACTCGGAATAATCCGGTACAAATAATCCGGTTCACTTATGCGACTATTATCTTCAGTCCTTAGCCAAATTTGAGCCAAAACTATAACAACCGGAATATTCGGTTTCACCCGAATAATCCGGTTGCAATATTCCGGCTCGTCTCTGTCCCGAAGTGGGCTGAGACTACCCTAACCGGAATATCCGGTTGCCGAGAATAATCCGGTTAGAATAATCTGGCTCATCTCTGTCTGAAACTGGGCTGGGATCATCCTAACCGAAATATCCGGTTTCCCTGGAATAATCCGGTTCCTCACTGTCCCAAATCTCTTAGCCCAATCTTCACCGATCTTTTGGTGATCGGTGCCGATGTTGAAGATAACACCTGCACACTCAACACCTAGATAAATAATGTACTTAGTATTGTTAACTAACACATAAAACACCGGGAAAACAAAATGCACTTTCACCGTTCAAAGTCCAAAGGACGAGACAAGTTCTGCAGGTACTGTAAGAAAACCAATCACACCATTGAGGATTGCTGGAAGGTGCAGAACAAGGAGAAAAGGAACAATACTTACCAACCGAAAAATAAATCTGACGGCAGTGGTAATGGTAATGGTAAGACTGCTGTTGTTGCTGGTGATAATAGTTCGGATGGTGAATGCTTAGCTGTTTTTGCTGCATGTGTTACCTGTGATGATGAGTGGATTCTTGATACTGCTTGTTCGTTTCATATTTGCTGTAACAAAGATTGGTTCAGTTCTTATGAGACTGTGTAGACTGAAGATTTTGTGCATGTGGGGAACGACAACAAATGTCACATTGTTGGCGTTGGATCTATTCAGATCAAGACCCACGGTGGGATGACACGTACATTCACGGGAGTAAAACACATACCATCCATGGCGAGAAATTTGATCTCGTTGAGTACCCTTGACTGTGACGGGTACAAGTATGCCGGAGGGGATAAACGCCTGAAGGTATCAAAATGTTCACTCATTGTTATGATTAGTGATATGAATTCTGCCAAGTTATATATTCTTAGAGGTAGCACTTTGTCTGGTACTGCTGCTATTATTACTAATGATGATCCAAGTACAAGTAACCTTTGGCATAAGCGACTTGGACACATGAGTGAACATGGTATGGCAGAATTGGTGAAGAGAGAACTTCTGAAGAACTGCGCTATGAGTAAGTTGTCGTTCTGTGAACACTGCGTGTTTGGTAAGCATAAGAGAGTTAAGTTCAATGCTTCCGTTCACACCACTAAAGATACATTGGATTATGTATATGCTTATTTGTGGGGGCCTTTACGTAAGCCCTCTTATGGTGGTGCTCGTTATATGCTTACTATCATTGATGATTACTTTAGAAGAGTTTGGCCTTATTTCCTGAAAACTAAGGATGATACTTTTGCTGCTTTTAAAGAGTGGAACGTTATGATTGAAAAGCAAACTGAAAGGAAGGCGAATTTACTTCGTACTGACAATGGTGGCGAATTTTGTTCGCATGCTTTTGATGATTATTGTGTGCAGGAAGGTATTGCCAAGCATCACACCATCCCGTACACACCTTAGAAAAATGGTGTAGCCGAGCGGATGAACAGGATGATCATCTCCAAGGCTCGCTACATGTTTTCTAACGCTCGTATGAACATGCGTTTTGGGCTGATGCTGCCAACACTGCCTGCTACTTGATCAACAGGTCACCATCCATCCCACTTGACAAGAAAACTCCTATTGAGGTATGGTCCGGTGAGCCAGCTGATTATTCACAACTAAAAGTTTTGGTTGCACTGCCTATGCTCATGTTGATAATGGAAAGTTAGAGCCTAGATCTATTAAGTGTTTTTTTCTTGGTTATGGTTCCGGAGTGAAAGGATATAAGTTGTGGAATCCGGAAACCAAGAAGACTTTCTTTAGAAGGAGTGTTGTGTTTAATGAATCTATTATGTACGAGGACAGTTTGTCAACTTATGTTGTGCCAGATTCTTCTGATGAGGATGAACCACAAGTTCGTTTGCAGGTGGAGCACCTGAATGAGGAGGAAACTGAAACTAATGAGGAGGATACTTTGCCACCCTCACCTCCTGTTTGCAGCTGATCGTCCAAGGAGAAACATCGTTCGTCCTAATCGTTTAATTGAGGAATGTGATGTTGCTTATTTTGCTCTAAGTTGTACTCAACAGGTGGAGCATGATGCTGAACCAGCTACATACATTGAAGCTATTGCTTCAGTTGACCGTGACCAGTGGATTGGTGCAATGCACGAGGAGATTCAATCACTTGAGAAGAATGGCACATGGGATGTTGTGCGCTTGTCTAAACAAAAGAAGGTTGTCCGCTGCAAGTGGATCTTTAAAAGAAAGGAAGGTTTATCTCCTAATGAGCCTCCAAGGTTTAAGACAAGGTTAGTTGCAAAAGGTTTCAACCATATTCCACGAGTGGATTATAATGATGTGTTCTCCCCAGTTGTCAAGCATAGTTCTATTCGTACTTTCTTTAGTATTGTTGCTATGCATGATCTTGAGCTTGAGTAATTAGATGTGAAGACTGCGTTTTTGCATGGAGAACTTGAGGAGGAGATATACATGGACCAACCTGAAGGGTTCATAGTGCCTAGTAAGGAGGATTTCGTGTGCAATCTAAAAAGTCCCTTTATGGTTTGAAACTGTCTCCTCGACAGTGGTATAAAAGGTTTGATTCTTTTATGATGCCGCATGGCTTTAAGAGGTCTGAATATGATAGTTGTGTGTACATTAAATTTGTTCATGAATCACCTATATACTTGTTGCTATATGTTGATGATATGTTAATTGCTATCAATTGCATGAAACAAATCACTACATTGAAGAAACAGTTGAGTAGTGAGTTTGAGATGAAGGATCTTGGTCCTGCTAAGAAAATTCTAGGTATGGAGATTTCAAGAGACAGAAAATCTAGATTGTTATTTCTTAGCCAGGAGAATTACATTAAGAAAGTTCTAAATCATTTTAATATGCATGATGCAAAGTCTGTTAGTATTCCTATTGCTTCACACTTCAAATTGTCAGTATTTCAATATCCTACTACTGGCAAAGATATTGAGTACATGTCACGAGTTCCATATTCTAGTGTTGTCGGTTCCTTAATGTATGTCACGGTGTGTTCTTGACCTGATTTGTCTTATGCTATGAGTTTGGTCAGTCGATACATGGCTAATCCTGGTCAAGAACATTGGAAAGATGTTCAGTGGATTTTCAGGTACCTTCGCGGCACATCCAAAGCTTGCTTGAAGTTTGGCAAGACTGGCGAGGGACTCGCAGGCTATGTGGATTCAGATTTTGCTGCCGACTTGGATAAGAGTAGTTCCCTCATAGGTTATGTGTTTACTGTTGTTGCACAATCTACTACTGAGGCTGCGTACATGGCTATTGCTGAAGTATGCAAAGAATCGGTTTGGTTGAAAGGTCTGTTTGTTGAGGTTTGTGGAGATGATACTTGCATTAACCTGTTTTATGACAGTCAGAGTGCTATTTACCTTACTAAGGATCAGATGTTACAGGAGAGAACAAAGCACATTAATGTTAAGTACCATTATGTGTGTGATGTTGTTGCACAAGGTAAGATGAAGGTATGCAAGATTAGTACTCATGATAATCCTGTTGTTACTAAGTTTGAGCTTTGCTCAAGCTTAGTTGGCATCACTATTTAGCCCAAGAGGCTATTTGGCGTCGAAGGTGTTTTCTTTGTGTTTTTTCGGGGTGAAGGTTTCGTTTATGCTACATGAAGGAATTTGTCTCAAGGTGGAGTGTTATTTTGTGGTGATCCAAATTTATATAAAGATAAAGGAAACTTCGGACGGAGCGGAGCGAAGCCCGTCGCTAGAGGCTTAGGGTTGAAGCGTCCATTCAGAGGTTTAGGGAGATTATTTAGGCCATTTTATAAAGCATATCGATCATTCTTGTAATGAAGTTGGATGGGTTATTAGTTTTTGTTCAACGGTGGATGGATTATCAGTTAATTGCACCATCATTTCTTGTGAAATCTTATTTCAAAATAAGTGCATGATTGTTTCGTACTCTAACTTGTCTGTTGTAGAAACTCACGAGTGTAGAGTGCTCAATTGCAGGTTAAACATGTTGCTTGTGATAAGCTTCAGTTGTCCCTATTACTTTTCACGGATAAGATCATTGGCAGGCCATTCCGTCTAAAAAAATTCACAGTAGGAATAAATGTTACTTGTGTTATTTTGTGATGATCCAAATTTATATAAAGATAAAGGAAATTTCGGACGGAGCGGAGCGAGGCCCGTCGCTGGAGGCTTAGGAACGAGTTGTTACCGAGTTGGAGTTGGATTCACCCATGCCGACCTAGTTAGGTCAGGACTGCCTTTATATACCTCGTATGAGCTGCCATTTGGGATAAGCCACACATTTTAAATCCCGGCGCGTTTGTATCCTCACCCGAAATAGTGAAATATTGCTGGCTGGCGCCCGTGGTTTTTCTCTTCCTTGTTGGAAGAGTTTTCCACGTTAAAATCTCGTGTCCCCGTTGGTTTCGATCTTCCTTAATTTCATCGTTACTTTGCTATTGCGTGTAACAAATTGGTTGCCTTTTCCTGGCCATTTTAAAAAATTGGCAATAGAACTTCTAATCTGATGCGGCCATTTAGACCATAGTTGCTTGTAATCCTAATGTTATGTCATATATAATTATTCAAGTATATTCACTTGTTATATTTGAAACATGTAAAGAACAATTTAATAATTATACTTTCCTACAAGTGCAATATATGATATTTCTTTACGGGTTTCCTATTCAATATCTCGCCATTTTAGTCGACTTTTTGGCCGCACGATAATGCGCAAAGATGTGTAATATTGTTGTGGTTCCTTGTTTTTGACCTAATGAGAGAGATGCAAAGATAAGTCCAACCCTACATTGAGAACTCCACCAACTAGGATGAGTTGGAGTTCGAACGGAGCTCGATGCGAACGAGAGTGTCGGGTCATTAGGAGGAATGACGAGCTAGCGCGGTGTCATTGTCATCTGCTATGAAGGCAGGAACATGGTAGGACCACAAAAGCGGCAGTTCTGGACCAGCGAGAACATGCATGGCGACGGTGTTGGCATAATTGTAGCGTGGATTTGAATCTAAAAAGTATGACTGGACTTTACACCTTTTTTATGGTTATTCTATGCAAAGTTGCCCTAAATTAAGAAATTGACATTGAACAATGGAGAAAACTGAAAAGAAGTACCAAGCACTTACCGGGAGAGCATCCCAAGCTCATATGCTCCTGCTTGATGTCAAATTCAAAACTAATGTAAAATAACTCAAAAAAAATTGGAAAAAAATCTGAGACAAACCTGTACAAGTCCTTTACATATGTGCAAAGTTTCGTAAAGAAATGGCTTTTTTTGTGCTCTAGGCCAATTTGGTTTTTGCTCCAACATGGGATTTAAAAAGCTTTGTATTTTTTGGCGCAGAGCACAAAAGATAGTTATTGTATTTTTTTTATGAAACTTTGCGCATATATAAAACACTTGTACTCCCTCACTCCGTATCGAAATGTAAGATGTTTTAGTTTTTCCTAAACAAAATGTATCTAGACATGTTTTACTGTGTAGATTCATACGCACTCTACACACTAAAACATGTCTAAATACGTTTTGTCTAGAAAAATTAAAACATCTTGTATTTTGATACCGAGGGAATACATCTTTGTCTCTAATTTTTTTTAGTTGTTTTGCTTTTTTTCCGAATTTTGTAACCAAGCAAGAGCGTATGAGCTCTCGAGCTACATTAAATTTCTAGCACTTATCATGGTACATACTCCCTCCGTTCAATAATACATGGCTTTTATTTTTCTATATATGGATGTATCTAGACATGTTTTAGTGTCTAGATACATCCATATCTAGACAAATGCAAGTCATCTATTGTTGAACGGAGGGAGTATGATTGAAATTAAGCTTCCTAGAAGTCACTCTTAATGCGTGTTTGTAAAACATAACAATCATTTTATCGATATTTCTAAATATATGTTCCTATCTCGTTGCAACGCACGGACATTTAACTAGTGAAGGGATTCTTTTGTATTGCTCATCGGCAATTGAATATGTAACCGTCTTCTGGCTTTGTTTGAGCTTCTTGCGAAGTATCCAAACAAGAAGAATAACTACCAAATCATCGAGACCCGAACCAGCCACGAACCCATCGGTGGCTACCAAGGCGAATTCTCTAGCTGCAATGACAATAATCGGAGGCAGCGGCAGCGGTCTGATGCACCCAAGCAACCCTACATTTGCAGCATAGGATGGCGGATCTATGTATCAGCATGGAGCAGGTCGAAGCTGCTATTTGAAGTGCACAAGAACTAATCCTTTATAAAAGGAACACCAACTGGATTTACATGGGGGAAGCTGCACGCGCGAGGCCTTGTTTTGTACGGGTGTATATTTGAGAATTGGAGAGGATTATCCTGGTCTAACTCGAAATCCCCAAAAATCCCCGAAAACTCGTTTGGTACAAGTGTATTAGCAGGGTTTATCCCCACTTTTCCCCAAAATTCCCCCAACATATAGTGTATATTTCTCCGTATCAAATCCACTCCCTCTAGCAAGTGGATTGGGGGAAGGGATTTGAGCGGATTGGGTGAAGGTGGGGGTTTCACCTAAACCCTCTAGGGATTATCTTCACCAATCCGCTAAAATACTCTAGTACCAAACAAGGCCTGAAGGAAGCTGTTAGAGGAGGAAGAGCCGCAGCTGCGTTCAAACTTTTTTACTCTGCAGTCTTTCTCATCAGGCATTTTTTCAAACACTTTGTGTGCAAGCTAAAACAAAGATGCAAAAAAAAAAAAAACACTTTCTGTAAGCTTAAGCGTATCTTGAAATATGCATTTTACCTGTTCGCATAATTATATGCATACTAAATTGTATTGCTCCCTCCGATCCCTCTTTAAGTGCCGTAGGATTTCAACTTTGCATGTACAACTCGTATGCACACCTTGCGACACTTTTTTTTTTAAGCACACACCTTGCGACACTTAAATTGGTTTAGAGGGAGATTTACACCCCGCAGTTTTCTAAAACTAATTCAGAAGTTAAGCCACATCAACTGCCAATCCTTGGGACGAAGATTAATACACTGATCCCTACTCCGCTCACCACTACCGCAGGAGTCATGGGCTAAAACGTCGGATATAGAAATAGTTTAGCAAATATTCTATTTTTTAGAATTAGTCACGAGAAATGGTCAATTTGTTAGGACGGCATCGCCAACTTCAAACTGAAGTACCCACCAAACAAGCTCAAGAACCCGCCAGAGTAATACTATTTTCAGTATTAGTGACAGCGACGTGTTGGAAGGTTGTGTCTAAGTACAAATACAACTGAAAGGCATAAAGAACAAGGAAAAACTGCAAAAGGTTACATTAAACTAGGCGGAAAATGGATTACAATTACACAGGCTTATAGCAGGAACCATGGAAAACCATCAAGATCCATTCGTACAGAACTATCAGATATAGCAATCAGCAGAATTCACAATCCCCTGTGAGCAGCTACTCTCCAAAACAGACTGCGGGATCCATCTTTCTATCCACTGGGCGGCCAAATCTTCGAGGCTGATATGCCTTTGGATAACACTTACCATCTTATTAACAATAATTCTGCAGGCTGATCAAGGATTTGATTAATGTGATGGCAACCAACAGGACGGCACACACGACCGAGTCGACCCAGTCTTTTATCTTCAAGAATTGATCAAGTGGAGTATTATTTTTTTACAGGGTTTGGCCAAGAGTATATAAGAAGCAGCCCACTACAACTCGGGGCAACCAGACCAAAAAGGACATGGCAATGAGGGTCATGAACTTGCTGTGGTTACTTGCCACGATCCAGGCGGTCGCCATGGTGCACCCTGGCGACGAGACCGCCCTGCTTGCTTTCAAAGGGCATCTCGGGGATGGTGGCGCTCCTGCACTGGCCTCCTGGAACAGCAGTGCCGACTTCTGCAACTGGGAGGGCGTGACGTGCAGCCAGTGGAGGCCTTCGAGGGTGGTTGCGCTGAACTTGGACGGCAGGGCGCTCACCGGAGAACTTTCGCCGTCCCTAGGGAACCTCACGTTCCTAAAGACACTCAAACTGAGCTTCAACTCACTCCATGGTGAGATTCCATCGAGCCTCGGTCGCCTCCGCGACCTCCAGAAGCTCAAATTGAACGACAACTCCTTCTCCGGCATGTTCCCTGTGAACCTGACTTCCTGTGCCAGTATGATCGAGATGGGACTGCAGAACAACAAGCTTGGCGGGCACATCCCAGCTGAGCTCGGCGAAAAGCTCATGTCCCTGGTAGCGATCTCCCTGGGTAACAACAGATTCACAGGATCCATCCCGGCATCCCTGGCCAATCTCTCCGGTCTACAAAACCTCGACCTCTCCAATAACCAGCTTGTGGGCTCGATCCCACCAGGGCTCGGGAACATCCGGAGCATGCGGCTATTCAATCTCTTTGGCAACAACATCTCCGGTATGATTCCACCTTCTCTCTACAACTGGTCATCGCTGGAATATTTCGAGGTGGGGTTAAATAGGCTGTATGGAAGCATTCCGTATGATATCAGGAACAAGTTACCCAAGATGAAAGGTCTTGGATTGGCTGATAATCAATTCACAGGAACCATCCCGTCCTCAATATCCAATCTATCTTATCTCCAAGGACTTTATCTCAACATAAATAGTTTTATTGGGTACATACCTCCCACTTTGGGAAGGCTGGGAGCTCTCCGATATGTGAGCTTCGGTGCGAACAAGCTTGAAGCAAATGACAACAAGGGTTGGGAATTCATCACTTCTTTGGTAAACTGCAGCCAACTAAAAGAATTGGCACTCGGAGACGACTCTTTTGGAGGACAACTACCGGGTTCAATTGTGAACCTCTCAACAACTCTCCAGCAGTTACACATAATGAACAGTAGGGTCTGTGGGGGTATTCCTGCAGACATAGGCAATTTGATTGGTCTAAACTTGCTTTCCATAGCAAATACTTACATATCCGGAGTGATACCAGAGAGTATTGGCAAGTTAGAAAACTTGGTTGATCTAGGCTTGTATAACAATAGCTTGTCTGGCCACATACCATCATCGCTAGGAAACCTTTCAAAGTTGAACAGGCTTTATGCATACTATGGAAACTTGGAAGGGCCCATTCCAGCAAGCCTAGGGGAGCTGAAAAAACTATTTGTGCTTGATTTGTCAACCAATCATGGACTTAATGGTTCAATACCCAGCGAGATCTTGAAATTACCTGGACTCTCTTGGTACTTGGACTTTTCGTACAATTCCCTTTCTGGGTCCCTTCCCGATGAAGTTGGTAACTTAGCAAACCTTAACCATCTGATTTTATCGGGAAACAGGTTGTCTGGCAAGATACCAGATAATATCAAGAATTGCATAGTGCTGGAGTCGCTGTTGCTAGACAATAACTCATTTGAGGGAAGCATACCTCAATCACTGAAGAATATAAAGGGGCTCAGTAGGCTGAACCTGACCATGAATAAGTTCTCTGGTAATATTCCTGATGACCTTGGTAGTATTCAAACCCTACAGGAACTGCACTTATCACACAACAACTTGTCAGGGTCAATTCCTGCAGTTCTACAGAATTTGACATCATTGTCCGAATTGGATGTATCCTTCAATAATTTGCACGGCGAGGTGCCAAATGAAGGTGTTTTCAGAAACATCACTTACAAATCAGTTGCTGGGAATACCAATTTGTGTGGTGGTACACCTCTACTTCACTTGGCTCCATGCTCCACAAGCCCCTTAAGCAAGAACAAGAAAAACATGACAAAGCCGTTTGTAATTTCTCTAGCAACAGCTGTCTTCTTGTCACTTTCAGTTATTCTTCTTGTTCGGATACTTCCCAAGAAGCTCAAACAAAGCCAGAAGATGCTGCCACATTCAATTTCTGATGACCAATACGAAAGAATCACTTATCATGCATTATTGAGAGGAACTAACGGGTTTTCAGAAACTAACTTTCTTGGGAGAGGAAGTTATGGTGCTGTTTATAAGTGTGTTTTGGACAATGAGGAAAGAACCTTGGCTGTCAAGGTATTTAACCTTAGTCAGTCCATGTGTTCAAAGAGTTTTGAGGTCGAATGTGAAGCCATGAAAAGGATAAGGCACCGTTGTCTCATAAAGATCATAACTTCTTGTTCAAGTGTCGACCACCAAGGTCAAGAGTTCAAGGCATTGGTTTTTGAGTTCATGTCCAATGGTAACTTGGATGGTTGGCTTCATAAAAAATATCAAGAGCCCACTACAAACAACACCCTCAGCCTTGCCCAGCGGCTTGATATTGCTGTCGATATTGTGGACGCAGTAGAATATCTGCACAACTACTGTCAACCATTGGTAATCCATTGTGATCTTAAGCCAAGCAACATTTTTCTTGCTGAGGACATGAGCGCCAGAGTTGGAGACTTTGGCATATCAAGGATCATACAAGAAAATACAAGCGAGGGGGTGCAAAATTCATATAGCTCAATTGGAATTAGAGGTTCCATAGGCTATGTTGCTCCAGGTGGCTGAACCTATTATATTTTAATTTTTTTTACTTTTCACAGAGATAGGGCGTACTAAGTTGCTAACCCAATTTTTTTCATTAATTTCAGAGTACGGGGAAGGTTCTGCGGTCTCACCTCCTGGTGATATTTACAGTCTAGGCATATTGCTCCTTGAGATGTTTACCGGAAAGAGCCCAACAGACAACATGTTCAGAGACTCACTGGATCTGCATAACTTTGCCGTGGTTGCTCTTCCAGATAGAACCTTGGAGATAGCTGACCCGACAATCTGGCTGCACACAGAACAACATGATGGTGTTATTAGTAGAATCCAGGAGTGCTTGGTTTCTGTCTTCAGCCTTGGAATATCCTGTTCAAAGCAACAGCCTCGAGAGCGAACGTTGATTCGAGATGCAGCGGTAGAGATGCATGAAATTAGAGATGCGTACCTCTTGTATGCTGGATAGATTATAGGGAAACATGAAGAAGAAAGAGATGCTTCAGCTCAAGAAACTTGGAATAGCGGCGAACTAAAAAACTGGATTATATATCCTGGAATAGAAGTGTATATGTCGATCGAGTTAATGTGTTACCAGAGCTATTTTATTTGCAAAACCATCAAATAAATATAAATGTAAAACCCCAGTGTACACTACCACTACAGTGCTTGCGCAATGTTATACAAAAGGCTTCTTACAGAATCCAAAAATCTGAGGAAACAATAATAGATGTTTTTTTATTCCGAAACCAGTATGCTAGCAACATTGAATTGATTGCACCAAGCAAATTGCTAGACAGAAATTCAGACAGTACGGAAAAAACATTACTATCCGCAATGGCAGTAAAATTGATGATAACATTTCACCTTTCCATATTTGACAGTAGGAAGCACAATAGCATATATTTATACAACACAAATAAACTGTCACGAGACAGAAATCTCAGATTGTAAATGCATGGCAACATTTTGCAAAGCAGCAGCACCTAAACCATCCTACATTCACCCGACTACACACTAGCCACCATGCACCACTTCCCGTCAAGTACTAACAATAGTGGAAGTTTCAATCGCTGAGGACCATAACTAGAGAATCCCATATCATGCATTATGGAGAGGAACTAACGGGTTTTCAGATGATACTTTGCTCGCGAGAGGAAGTTACGGTGCAGTTTTCAAGTGCACTTTGGCCAATGAGGAAAGAACCTTGGCTGTCAAGGTCTTTAACCTTGGTTAGTCTAGCTATTCCAAGAGTTTTGAGGCTGACTGTGAAGCCACGAGAAGGATACGACACCATTGTCTCATAAAAATCATTGCTTCTTGTTCGAGCGTCAACCACCAAGGTCAAGAGTTCAAGGCATTGGTTTTTGATTTCATGCCCGATGGCAATTTAGATAGTTGGCTTCACCCAGAATCTCAAGATCCAAGTGCAAACAACACACTCAGCCTTGTACAGAGGCTTCAGATTGCTGTCAATATTGTGGACACAGTAGAATATCTGTACAACAACTGTCAACATTGGTAATCCATTGTGATCTTAAGCCAAGCAATATTCTTCTTGCTGACGACATGAGCGCCCGAGTTGGAGACTTTGGCATAGGGGATGCAAAACTCATATGACTCCAGTTGGAATTAGTGGTTCCATAGGTTATGTTGCTCCAGGTAACTTAAGTTCTTCTAGTTTTCATCTTTTAAATTTTTACACAAATATGGCATGCTAACAAAAATGTTGCATATTTGTAGAGTATGGAGAAGGCCCTGCGGTCTCACCACCTGGTGATATTTACAGTCTTGGCATATTGCTGCTTGAGATGTTTACCGGAAGGATCCCAACAAACGACAGGGTTCAGACTTCAGAAATTCATTAGGTCTGCAGAAGCTTGCCAAGGATGCTCTTCGAGATAGAAAAACCTTGGAGATAGCTGATCCAACAATCAGGCTGCACAGTGAACCACATGATAATGCTACTAGTAAAATTCAGGAGTGCTTGGTTTTAGTCTTGAGGCTTGGCATATCCTGCTCAAGGAAACAGCCTCGAGACCGAACATTGACAAGAGAGATGCAGCGGCAGAGATGCATGCAATCAGAGATGCCAACATCGCGTTTATTGCTAGCTTATAGTGGAGCAAAAAAAGCAGAAAGAGAAGCCGCGACTCAAGCCATTCACAGCAGCATTGAACAAACAAGCTGGTACAGGGCATGGTCCTGCAATAATAAATTTGTATGTATCATTTCAGTTAGTAATTTCTTTCATTTTTCAGAGTTATGTTTTTTACAAGTGTATCAAACAAATGTAAAACGCAAAACCATGGTGTTCTATAACAGCGCTATAGCTAGTTTCAGACATTTCAAAATTCAAACGATAAAAGGTTTCTCCATTGCCGAATCGGTAAATTAGTAGACAAAAATTTCAGACTGCAGATGAAGCACTCTCCATGTGCAGACAAACATTAGATGGCGACATGCAACAGGATCAGAGATGCATGCAGAGATGTATACCTCTTGTATGCTGGATAGCTTACAGGGAAACATGAAGCTGAAAGAGATGCCTCAGCTCAAGGCATTTGGAATAGCAACCAATGAAAAAGCTGGAATCATATGATCCTGCAATAATAGAAGCGTATGTCGATCAGTTAGTATGTGTTATCACTTATCAGAGCTATTTTATTAGCAACAGCATCAAGTAAAGTTAAAATATAAAACCCCGGTGTACACTAGCACTATAAGTCTATAACATTCTCGCGCCATGTCATATAAAAGTTCTTTTATTCTGAAATGTATGCTAGCAACATGAATTTATTGCACCAAGCAAATTGCTAGACAGAAGTTCAGACTGCACATACAACTACAATGCGCAATGGTGGCAGAAATTGATTACAACATTTTCACATTTCCAGTAGAATATATTTGACAGTTGGTAGCACAATAGCATATATTTATACAGCACATATAAACTGTCACAAAACAGAAATTTCAGATTGGAAATGTATCAATAATATTGAGATACATAATGTTGGCAGCATTCTCCAAAGCAACAGCACCTAAACCATATTACATTCACCCGACTACATACTAACCACGATGCACCAGCTCCCGTCAAGTACTAACAGTCTAACACTACCATCCCAAGATAAACAAGAATGCGACGGGCAATTTACGCCAGCCAACTACCACTACACGATGAAGTCTGAAAGGATATGAACTTGGTGACAGCCTTGGGATCTCAGAGACACATGCCTAGCTACTTAGCCTTGGATATTGCGGGAGAGAGGAAGCCATTTGACACAGTGGGAAAGAGGCATAGGAAGAGGTTGGGGCTGCAGTGAAACGAGACTTGTGTCTTATTCCCTTTATCCTCTGGCGCAAATACTGTAGCAGATTACGCATTCGGTTCGAGACGACAGAACACGCCTTGGTTGTTATTCTAAGTGTCCACCAAAATACACCTTGGGACGGACGTGACTGATTGCAGCGCATAGACTTGGAGCTTTGATGTGGCGCCACCATTACAGGTTCGAACTTGGCGCATAACCAGTGCTAAATCAAAATCCCTACTGCTGATCTCTAACAGCAGGTAGCAGCATTTCTTTACTGTATAGTGTAAATTTCAAATTCTAACCATGTTCAGTCTCATGTAGCTCCTTCCTAAATACATAAACAAGGTACCATAGAGGCCAATTAATACCTATATAGCTCCAGTCTTTGTCTCTCTAGTACTGGCTTCGGTAAGGCGTGACCGCATTACTCTGTGAATAGAAACAACCTATTCCACTATCAGTTTATTCACAGAAGAAAAAACTTCACCCGAAAAAAGAGTAGAATGACCACTGAGCTTGAGACAGTTTGAACAAAATCGACGACAAAATATCAACAACTACAACAGGTGCGAGACTGCATATTTTTGCCTGTGAAAGAACCTTGATCAGCCAATGTTGGTAGGTACTGCGTATCCCTTTGTCTTTCTGAAGGAAAAAACTTTAAGGACAACCTCTATTGCATCAGTAACAAATATTGGCACTCCACTGCCTTCTTTGGACTACAGATAATTGCCAAAATAACCTGGAAAAAAACAGGAGCTACTTTTGTGCTACCACATACACCGTTATCTGCTTGACAAAACAAATCATTCCAGATTGCACAAATCTTGGGGTGAAAGCTTTAGCGAAAAATGTGGTATCTTCAGAGGTCGGCTATATCTAAGATTTCTCTACAGCTTCAGCAACTACACCAGTGCTATAATCATGAGCGCACAACTACTCTGATTCTCTAAGAGACGAGGAGTCGACAGGGGCTAACAAGTACGGGTACATTTCTAACGCCACCAACAGAACTGGCTCACCTGGACCACGGCTGAGGAATCGCGGAAGGTGAGGAAGGAGAGAGCCGGCGTGGATGCGGCAGAGAGGGCGGCCCAGTCGCCCGGCGTCGCCTGTGCCCTGGCTGAGTTCGCCGCATCGGTGTCCACCACGTCGGACGCTGGGGCTTGGAGCGTGGGCAGGAGCAGCGGGAGGCAGGACGGGAGGAGGAGGCGGCGGAGGTGCGAGGCGTGAAGCCTATGGTCAAGTGGCTGGCGAGGCGCTGAGGAGGCGGAAGCGGGCGAGAAATGGACGGGGATTGACACGGAATGACGGAAACCTGGCCAACGGGCCGGCCCGGCACGGGCCGGGCACGCGAAGCTTAGACGGGCCAGGCCCGGCACGGCACCTGGCGGCACGTAAGTGAAGCGTGCCGGCACGGGGCCGCGGCTCAGGGCACAAGCACGGGCATGCGAGGCACGCGGGGCCCCGGTGCGGGAGCCGTCGACCCGTCGTCTTCGTCGCCGGAGACAAGGAGATCGAGGGAGAGGGTCGGGTGTCACCGGCGACAAGGAGATCGAGGGAGAGGACCGAGGGGCGGCGGCGCCGGTGGTCTTGAGTGGAGAGGAGACGAGGGGAATGAGACGGCAGAGAGAGCTGGGAGCCTGGAACCGGGAGGAGAGAGGCCAGAGGGAGAGAGGTGGTGCGCCGGCGGCTTGCTGGCCGTGGTCGGAGTCGAGGAAGCAGGGAGGGAGACAGAGGCGGCGGGGGCTGGCAACTCGGAGATGCTAGGGTTCGTCGACTCGGAGCGGTGAATCGTTCTCCAGTCGATGTCTCGCTTCGCTTATACGCTAAACAGGCCTCGCGTGCCGTGCCAGGAAGGCACGCGAGCTTCGCTTCCAGGCACAAGCATGGCACCGTGCATGTCGCGTGCCGGGCACGGCCCGTTTAAACTGTGTCGGGCCAGGCCCCTGACGGGCCGTGCTCACGGGCTCGCGTGCTACCACGCCAAGCACGGCCCAGGTGGCCAGGTTTGGACGGAAAGGAGGAGAAGCAGAGACTGTGCCGCATAGTTTGGCTGACCTGGCCCATGTGGAAGCTCCTAAAAGCCGTCGCAGGCGGCGCTAGCGCTGATGGACCGGCCCACTTAACCATTCTCCCCTAATTTTTCAGTTAAAAAAATCTAAACAAAACAAAATTAAAAAAAGAACAAAAATAAATTTAAATAAAAGAAATTTTGAAAAAAAAAACAGAAAAGGGACGAAAAAACCGACAAAGAAAAAAACATTTAAACTAAAAAAAGGAAAAAAAAATGGACCGGACGTTGAAAACGGGCCGGCCCATGCGCGTGAAAAAATTGCCGCCTGCGAGCGGCAATAGGCTTTGCCCGACACGCATACTACAACATAGACATGACATGACACGGGCGATTAATGGGCCGACGCGTGACAGTTTTGGCCTCACATGACTTTATTTGGCCCGTATGGTTGCTTTTGGAAGAAAAAAAAACGCCAGCTAGGGGAAGGGGAGCGGGCGGCTGGAATTTTGGAACCGGTGGGTCCCGGTGGAGCAACGAGGTTAATTAGTGGGGTTTTTAGCTGAATTATGGGTAGTCAATTGCTAGGCTTCACTTGTACTGAGTATGAGTTATGCTCGTGCATCCGAAATCGTTGAGCCAAGTTATTCTATGAGTGTCCACTATATCTTCCTATGCATGGTGTTTCATAACCATTCGAAGTGAATTACTCGTGTGCTATCTTTAAAATTTTCAAAATTATTACTCTATATTCTTGTCGTTGTTTTAGCTCATGAGAAAGTGGTAGGTAGTTCTTTATTTACCCATGCTAAACCGGTTTCACCTTTGACGTGCATGCATAATTTGCTTGTTCTTAAAACTACAAAAAGAGATGGCAAGCGAATACCCGGTCCATAAAAGATAAACATAACAAAAGAAATACATGCTCCTTCAAACTGTGTACCCAAGAAATGAGTCAACAATGGCTGGTGATAAACAAAAGAGAAGAGGGAAGTATCATTCCTCTATGGGAGCCGCTCTCAAAACTCTGTTTAGCATGGAAAATATCAAGTTACTGCGAGATCTATCATGCTATGTTGGAGCATAAGACACCTCTCTATGCCCCATATGTGATGAAGCTCATTATTCTCAAGATGGAGGGCTTAACCACTCCCAACTTCACTAAACACAAGCCGAAAAACTTCAAGTTCTCACTCATGATGACACTCCTAGTGGCTCTCGTGCTAGTGTCTCTCATGCTCACTTAGCGTCTAGCCATGATGATGAGGTTATGGATCCACCACCCAGGGAATGGAGGAAGAATGCCACTCCTTCTGGAGACCTTTCTCCTCCATCTCCACCAACAAAGGAAAATGTGAAGAAACTGAACTGGTTCTAAAGGACCATGCTTTGCATGATCACTGCTATTCACAAGGAGAATTACGATGGCTATGTTGAGCGTAAGGGCATTCTCTATAAGCAAGGTGTTATTCAGAAGGAGCTTGATGAGATTAGGGGCAAGGTCAAACAACCCAAAGCTGATGGAGAGGATTCCAGTGAGCATTCTGACAAGACAATCTGATAACCCACAAGTTTAGCGGGTCGCAATAGTCTTTGAGGATAAGTGTAACCCAATTTATTGATTCGGCACAAGGGAGTCAAAGAATACCTATAAGCCTTAGAAGCTGAGTTTTCAATTCATCCATACCTAAGAAGCACTTAACAAAATATATTAGTAACAACATATGGAATAAAATAGTTGGTGGCATGGTGATGGGATGATTCTCTTGCGTCATCAACACACCTAATAAAATGATGATTGTATACATGCATTGCTTGGCAAAGAGATGATAAATTACGGGTAATATGAAGGGTAAAAAAGGTATTGTAAATATGTAATAAAAATGGCAGTAAGGTCACAAGTAGCGAAACTAAAAGAAAAGGGTATATCAGTGCACTACAACAAAACAGAGTTTAAGTAACACTATCATGTAACACATGAAAAAATGTGTTACAAGTAAAATTGCGATAACACGCCACCTGTGTACAAGGTTCGACAGTATCACATATTAAGCAAGATCTGAAAAGGTGTTACAATGATGTTGCTATAGTAGCATATAAATTTGTGTTGCTCCATCTGTGTTACAATCGATACTACAGGTACAAAGAGTGTTACGAGTTCTAAAGTGAAATAGGAGAGAAAAAATGGAATATGTAGTAAATAACCATATTAATGGTGGGGACCAGCAACACATGTGCAAAACATCGTATTGGTGCTTCTTTTCCTTCAGAATACTTAGGCTAATCACAATGGGGAGTAACATGCACTAGTAACATACACACTATGTTACTACCTTCATAGTGGGTAGTAAGAAAAATGTGGTGTCATGCAAAGTGTATTTGAAAGGTTGTAGACTCATATTATATTGGGAAATGTGATGTTATCACAACCTGCTATCTTCTTATTAAATATTTGCCACATCAGATTTTTTTTCCTACGTGGCACTGATGTTACTACTTAGTTACTACCCATTTTGACCAACCTTATTAAAGATACCTGTGTATTCCATCGGACTAAGCATCCACTTTTGATTGAAGTCAACATTTACGGTATTTAACCAATCTACTCGGCTGTTGGACAACCCACGAGGCCCAGCGTAGCAATGTCCAGTGTTATTTTTTTCTCCACTGAACGGGCCAATGTGCCAAAATCTTTACACGGACAATAAAGTCAAACAGAGGATACTACAAAATATACGGCCTTTGCTCAACAAAAAATATATTCGGGCTTCATCTGGGTTTAGCCCGACTAAGTATAAATAGTTTGAATATATTATATTTTCTAAAAGACATAAAAATATTCTTAGACAAGATAAAAGTAGCTTCAAGAAAATTCCCAGACACATACTTTATTATCGTCATTTTCTGTAAGACTTATTATTGCTATTACACCAGTAAATTTTTGTCCCACCTTCGAACTAGAAACTTTCATATCGGTAAAATCTTCATTCAACGTGATTTTAAGTTCACATCCTTGAAAATACCCAAATATGTTCATTTTCAATCCTTTGATTCACCGGTGCATCCTCTTTCTATTGATTTGAACCAAGCATTTAGACTAAATGATGTTAGTATTGGCACCAAAGATAGGTATTCAGTATTGAAGTTCAAATCCATGATAGATTTTGAATGAGATGAAATATCGTCAAGTATGAATGGTTAAAGTGTTACCCTCCATGTACCGTCTTGCCTCGGAAGCCCCATCGCCATGAGTGCCAACATCTGCTGCTTGTTGCGACGACCCCACCACCCCACCCAGTCACATGTTTCTCCAATGGTCATACTTCCAAGAACGATCCCTCAATGGTAAACCATGGCGTCCACCGACATCGCCCTTTAGCCTATATAATCCCCTCGGATAGTAAACCCTAAAGAGATCCCACTTTTCCACGAAAAACACCCGAGGCCACCGTCATCGTCAACCCGAGATCGGGAGGGTTCTGGAGTTCTCCCCGGCACCCTGCCGGGAGGGAAAATCATCACCGGAGGGCTCTACACCACCATTCTGCCTCCGGAGTGATGCATGAGTAGTTCATCCATGGACTACGGGTACATAGCAGTACCTAGATGGTTGTCCTCTCCACTTTATGCCTCATGTTTAGATCCCGTGAGATGTCCTACATGATCGAGATCATATTATTGTAATGCTACATGTTGTGTTTGCTGGGATCCGATGAATGTTGAATGCTATGTCTCTTGATTATCAATCTATCATGTTATCTTCATGTGTATGTTATTTATGATCTTGCATGCTCTCCGTTGTTAGTAGATGATCTGGCCAAGTAGATGCTAGTGACTCCAAGAGGGAGTATTTATTCTCGATAGTGGGTTCGTGCCTCCTTTGCATCTGTGCTCGAGTGAAAAAAACGTGACGGATGGAGGATGTGTTGTTGACATTAGGGAGAAAACAACGATGTTTACTTTGTTTACATTGTTTATATTACACACTTTTCTTACCGCGATTATCTGTTGCTTGCAACTTAATACCCAACGTTTGTTCAGATGATATTTAGAGGGTGGATTATTAGTCATAGATGCAGTTGGATGACGGTCTATGTATCTTGTTGTAATGCCCACATGAATCACATAGTAATCATCATGTCATGAATGTTTCAATATCTATCAATTGCCCAGCTGCAATTTGTTCACCACACATGTTATCTATCTTTTATGGAGAGACACCACTAGTGAACTTTGGACTCTGGTCCATTTTCTCATACTGATAATACAACCACTGCAATTATTGTTTCCATTGTTTTCATACTGCTAATATTGTTTTCATATTGTTTTACTACTATTTTCCACACCATATATTTAACCTCTTTGTTATTAGCAAAACCGGCGAGATTGACAACCTCACTGCTTTGTTGGGGCAAAGTGAATTGATTGTGTTGTGTAGGTTCCACGTTGTTGCTGAACCGGTAGTGCATCCTACCATCTCAACTTCATCAACCTTCTGAATTTACTACTTCCTCCTACTGGTCGATTCAACCTTGGATTCTTTTCTGAGGGAAAACTTGCTGCTCCACTCTTCATACCTTCCTCTTGGGGTCTCCCAATGAACGTGTGCTCACACGCATAAGAAGTGAAGTATTGGTCTTCTTTTCTGACGGTCGACATCCTAGCCCCCATCTGACGCGGAACATGGGAACCTTCTCTCCAGAGTAGTTAAGCTCCCATATCTCATGGATCCTTCCGTAGTATCTTAACTTTTTGTCACCGGTGTAGGATTCCATCGTTACCACTGAGTTTTTATAATTGGAAGTTTTGTCTTTCTCCTCCGTGTAGAAAGTGAACCCGTTGATATCATATGCCTGAAACATCGCGAGGTTGGGAGCGGGGCCATGTGCCAAGGCATATAAGAGTTTATTTATCACCGTTTTATATTGTTATTTTCTTTTATTCAATATTATATTCCATGTTATGATGCATTACTTATGTTATTTTATCTTATTTCGCACAATTCATAATTTTTGGAGAATAAACACCGGGACCAGAAATCTGATGGAAAAAAGCACCATCGAGATACCATTTTTCAGAAGATCGGAAGAAGAGGGGGGACACCGGAAATGTCTTAGAGGTTCAGAGGAGGAGTACAGCCAGAAGGGGATCCAAAGGGGGCCACCAGGGGCCCACACCATGAGGTGGCGCCCCCCTCCCTTGACCGTGCCGCCAGGTGGTGTGGCCACCCTGGCCCACCTCTGGTTGACCTCTTTCGCGTACTTGACCCCCAGGCAACCCTAAGCCCCAGACCATCATCGAAGAATTATTCCGCCGCAGCCTCGAGGCGGAAAACACCCGAGAGAGAAAAGCTCTTTGGCAGGGAGAAATCTGTCGAGGAAATTCCTCTCCGGAGAGGAGAAATCATAGCCATCGTCACCGTCGTCACTCTGGGCATCATCAAGATCGTCATCATCATCATCATTACCACCAGCACCATCACCCTCATCATCCACCGTCATCCCGTTGTAACTATTATGGGCATCTATCGTTGTTTTACATTAGATCTCTCTCCCGGTGTGGATTACTTGTTAGTAGTTGATGCTTGTGAGATTTATCGGTGTTCGCACTTTATGACCATATTGTTATTATCCATTATATTACCTCTGATTATGATCCATATGATGTCTTGTGATTAGTTCGTTTAGTTCTTCAGGACGTGGGAGAAGTCATGATGTTAGTAGTGAAGTTATGTTGAAGTAATATCTCGTGGTTCGGTGTTTAAGTTGTGGTGCTATTCTTCGAGTGGTGTCATGTGAACGTCGACTACATGATACTTCACCTTTATGGGCCTAGGAGGATGCATTGTGTATTTGGCCACTAATTGTGGGGTTGCCAGAGTGACAGAAACATAAACCCCCATTAGGAAACCAATGCACGTGGGAGCGTAGAATCCCGAAGGTTTAAGGCTGTGGTTAGATTTATCTTAATTACTTTCTTGTATTTGCGGATGCTTACGAGGGGTATAATCACAAGTATGTATTAGTTCTAGTTGGGAGGTGCATTAGAATAGGTTCACCCACAAAACACTTCACGAACCAATGGATATGAATCAACCGTAACGAAGCGAAAGCACTTGACGAAATTCCCATGTGTCCTCGAGAATGTTTGGTAGTCATAAGTAACACAACCGGCTTGTCCTTTGCTCTCAAAAGGATTGGGCCACTCGCTGCAATATTATTTACTGTCTTTTATTTACTCGCACTTTATTTATCTGCCATATCAAGAACCACCAAAAACCCGTTTGCTAGTGTTTACAGTGAATCCTCTATCCAAACTTCTTTTCAACACCTTCTGTTCCTCGTTGGGTCGTTGGGTACGACACTCTTATTTATCAAAAGTACTACGATACACCCCCTATACTTTTGGGTCATCAAGACTATTTCTAGCGCCGTTGCTGGGGAGTGAAGTGTTATTGGTAAGTGGAATTGGTAAAAGAAACTTCTACTGTGAATGTTGTTTTTATTTCTATCTACTGTTTTATTTCATCATGGATAATACTTTTGATTCTTTGTTTAGAGGTACTACTATTACTGCTAGGGTAGTAAGTAACCCGTTATCTGCTGAATTAGATCCTTATAAAATACCTATGAAAATTGTGGGACGTGTTACGGATAACTGCTATTACGGTGATGGAACTGTCCATCCCGGTGATAATTTGCTCTTTATACATGAATTATGCGAGTTATTCAGGTGTGCAGGTATTACAATGGATCAAGTTAAAAGGAAATTATTTTCTTTATCGCTGAAAGGAAGAGCCGTTGAATGGTTCAAATTACCGAAGAATGGTTAATCTATTGGATGGGAGGAAATTGTTCCTCTCTTTTATTCTAAATTTTATCCTCCTAGTGAGATTCAAAAAGACCGGAATCAAATCTATAATTTATGGCCTCGTGATGGAGAGAGTATTGGCCAAGCGTGGGGGTGAATGAAGTTATTAATGCCCAAATGTCCCGTTCATGAACTCCCGCGTAATATTGTTGTCAATAATTTTATGCAAGGTTTTCTCTTCATGATAAGGATTTATTGGATGTTTCTTGTTATGGATCATTCACACGTATGAAGGAAGAAGCTAAATGGGATCTTCTTGACCGTATTCAAGAAAACACTGAAGGATGGGAGAACGACAAAGGTAGAACGTCAGGTATGAATAATGACTATGAATGCATTAAATCTTTTATGGGAACCAATGATTTCTATGATGTTAGTGCTGTTTGTGGTCTTGATTCTCAAATCTTTGCAAACCATCTTAAAGCTTTTACCTCCTATTTGGATATTCCTAAAAATAATTATCACAAGTACCATGCACCTTATAAAGATATTGTTCCTGCTAGTAATATAGAAGTGCATGCTATTAATCCCGTTGTTCCTGAGCCCTATGTTGAAAAAATGCCTTTCCCTGCTAAGGTGAAAGAACACTCTATGGTGGCTAGTGTGGTTTATAAGAGTAATAAGAAAGCTATTGAACCTGATGAACATATAACTGTTGAACCTGTAGTAGAAATAGTAAAAGATCTTGTTTGTTGAAATGTGGAGGATGAACACATTGTTTTCAGTGAGGATACTTCTAACATTGTTTCACATCCTCATAGACCAAAGAAAACTAGTGTTCCTGTGCTTTCTGTTAAGATTGGTGATCATTACTCTTATGGTTTGTGTGATATTGGTGCTAGTTCTAGTGCTATACCTTATGAGCTTTATAGAGAAATTATGCATGAGATTGGTTCTTGTGAGATTGAAGATATTGATGTGGTTATTCAGCTTGCTAACAGAGAAACTGTTTTCCCTATTGGTATTGTTAGAGATGTGGAAGTTTTATGTGGTAAAACTAAATATCCCACTAATTTTCTAGTACTTGGTAAGGCTTCTAGTAAGACTTGTCCTATTATTTTTGGTAGACCTTTCTTGAACACTTGTGGTGCCATTATAGATTGTAAAAGAGAGAAGATTTTGACTAAATTTGATGGAAAATCTTATGAGTTCAATTTCTCCAAATTTGCTAGAGCACCTTATGAATCTAAATTGCCTGATGAGAATTTCAAAGTTGAACAACTTGCTTCTATTGCTCTTATTCCTAACAATGCTTTGCAGCAATATATGGAGGACCACGAGAGTGAGGTCTTTATGGAAGATAGAAGTGAGATTGATAATTTTTTTCTTCGTCAACTAGTGATACTGAAACATAATTTACCTGTGGAAGACTTGGATACCACATTACCACCCAAGGAGGATCATGTCTTCGATTTAAAACCTTTACCTGATGATCTTAAATATACTTATATTGATGATAAGAAAATATATCCTGTTATTATTAGTGCTAAACTTTCAGGTGAAGAAGACGAAAGATTATTAGGAGTTCTGAAGAAACACCGTGGAGCTATTGGATATACTCTTGATGATTTGAAAGGAATTTCTCCAAATATATGTCAGCATGCTATTAATATTGAACCTGATGCAAAGCCAGTTGTTGAACATCAACGCCGTTTGATTCCTAAGATGAAGGAAGTGGTAAGAAATGAGGTATTAAAACTTCTTGATGCTGCTATTATTTTTCCTATTGCTGATAGTAGATAGGTGAGCCTTGTGCATTTTGTCCCCAAGAAAGGACGAATGACTGTTGTACCTAATGAAAACAATGAGCTCATTCCACAAAGAGTAGTAGTTGGTTATAGAATGTGCATTGAGTTTAGAAAGGTTAATCAAGTTACTAAAAAAGATCATTATCCTTTACCCTTTATTGATCAAATGCTTGAGAGGTTGTCTAAGAAAACTCATTTTTGCTTTCTTGATGGTTATTCTGGGTTTTCTCAAATTGTTGTTAGGAAGCAAGATCAAGAGAAAACAACCTTTACTTGTCCTTATGGTACTTATGCTTATAGACGTATGACTTTTGGTTTGTGTAATGCTCCTGCTATTTTTCAAAGATGCATGTCTGCTATTTTTCATGGTTTTTGTGAAGAAATTGTGGAAGTAGTCATGGATGATTTCTCCGTCTATGGAACTTATTTTGATAATTGTTTGCACAACCTTGACAAAGTTTTGCAGAGATGTGAGGAAACTAATCTTGTTCTTAATTGGGAGAAATGCCACTTTATGGTTAATGAAGGAATTGTTCTTGGACATAAAATTTCTGAAAGAGGTATTTAAGTTGACAGAGCTAAAGTGGAAGCCATAGAGAATATGCCATGTCCTAGGGATGCTAAAGGCATTCGTGGTGTTCTTGGTCATGCTGGTTTTTATAGGAGGTTTATTAAAGATTTCTCTAAAATATCAAAGCTTGTTACTAATCTTCTTCAAAAAGATGTACCATTTGTTTTTTATGATGATTGTAAGGAAGCTTTTGAAACTTCAAAGAAGGCTTTAACTACTACTCCAGTACTCCTATTGTGCAACCGCCTGATTGGAATTTACCTTTTGAAATTATGTGTGATGCTAGTGATTTTGCTGTAGGTGCTGTTCTTGGACAACACATAGATAAGAAGTTGAATGTTATTCATTATGCTAGTAAGACTCTTGATGCTGCTCAAAAGAATTATGCTACTACTAAAAAAGAGTTCTTAGGTGTAGTTTTTGCATGTGATAAGTTTAGGCCTTATATTGTTGACTCAAAGGTTACTATTCATACTGATCATGCTTTTATTAGATACCTTATGGAAAAGAAAGATGCTAAGCCTAGGCTTATTAGATGGGTGTTGCTTTTACAAGAGTTTGATTTGCATATTGTGGATAGGAAGGGTGCTGAAAATCCGGTTGCTGATAACTTGTCTAGATTGGAAAACATTACTTTTGATCCTAATCCTGTTAATGATACTTTTCCAAATGAACAATTGGCAGCAATAAAGGTAAAACCCCAAGATAGTCCATGGTATGCTGATTATGCTAACTTTATTGTTTCAAAGTATTTTCCTCCAACATTTACAGCTCAACAAAGAAGAAAATTCTTCTATGATTTGAGGCATTATTTTTGGGATGACGAACATTTATATAAAGAAGGAGTAGATGGTATTATGATCAGATGTGTTCTAGATCATGAACAATATGAAATATTGAAGAAGTGCCATAGTAGTGCTTATGGACGACATCACGCTGGAGATAGAACCGCACAGAAGGTTCTACAATCAGGTTTCTATTGGCATACTCTCTTTAAAGATGCACGTAAATTTATTTTGCCTTGTGGAATGTCAAATAGTAGGAAATATTTCTAGACGTAATGAAATGCCTATGAGTTATTCTCTTGTTATTGAACCTTTTGATTGTTGGGGATTTGACTTTATGGGTCCTTTTCCTATTTCAAATGGCTATACACATATACTTGTTGATGTTGATTATGTTACTAAATGGGTAGAAGCTATACCTACAAAAAGTTCTGATGGTGAGACCTCTTTAAAAATGCTTAAAGATGTCATTTTTCCTAGGTTTGGTGTGCCTAGATATCTTATGACTGATGGAGGTTCTCATTTTATTCATGGTGGTTTTAGAAAAACCCTAGCTAAATATAATGTTAATCATATAATTGCCTCAGCCTATCATCCTCAAACTAGTGGGAAAGTAGAATTATCAAATAGAGAAATTAAATCTATCTTGCAAAAGATTGTTAATAAATCTAGGAAGAATTGGTCAGATAAGTTGAATGATGCTTTATGGGCTTATAGAACTGCTTATAAAAATCCTATGGGTATGTCTCCCTATAAAATGGTTTATGGAAAATCTTGTCACTTTCCTTTAGAGTTAGAACACAAAGCATATTGGGCAGTGAAAAAATTAAATAAATATTTTAAACTTGCTAGTAAGAAAAGAATGCTTGATTTGAATCATTTAGATGAATGGAGATGTGAAGCTTATGAAAATGCCAAGACCTTTAAAGAGAAAGTTAAACAATGGCATGATAACATAATCCTTAAAAGAGAGTTTCATATTGGTGAGAATGTTCTATTGTATCGGTCTCGTCTCAGATTTTTTGCAGGAAAATTACTCTCCAGTTGGGAAGGACCTTATATTATTGAAGAAGTGTATCGTTCGGGGGCAATCAAAATTTCTTACCTCAAAGATAACAATACACAAGTGGTAAATGGGCAAAGACTAAAACATTATATTTCTGGGGTCCTTATGATGAAGATGTTGATGTATTCAAGTAATGACTCCGGAGAATTTATAAGCCCTTAGCCACCCCTGATATCTATAAATGGCTTTGGAAATCCTCCTGTACCATGAAGTTCAAAGTGTTTGCTTGGTTTCTAATCAAGGACAGGTTAAATACCAAGGATTTACTGAAAAGAAGGCATTGGGAGGTCACTGTGTCTTATGCCTTGTTGGTGTGCATGAGGATCGACCGCATCTCTTCTTTGTTTGCAATTTTAGCCAAAGGATTCGGAACTATCTTCGGATGTATTGGGTCCAGGCCACATATATCATTTAAGTATCAGCCAAGCTAGAAAGGATTTTGCTAAACCTTTCTTTATGGAAGTGGTGATTGTTGCTTGTAGGCACATTTGGCTTCAAAGAAATAGTAAGATTTTTTAGCATTAGAGACCTTCTTTTGCTGGCTGGAAGAGGGGATTAATTCATGATCTAACCATGTTGCAGTATAGGATGAAGAAGAAACATGCTGAGGAGTTATTGCTTTGGATTAATACTCTTCCCTAGCTGGTGTTTCTGTCTATTTTTGTATTATAGTTTTTCTATTTCTTTATACATAAACTTTAATATTTATCTTTAATAAAGGGATGGGATGTTGTGGGGCTTTTTCCCTACAGTCAGAGTGTTCCAAACAAATGACTTCGGAGAAATTCATCGGAGGGAAGATTCAAGAATCTACAGAGTCTGTTTTGGAATAGGTAACAGTTCTGTTAAGAAAAAAGTTCGCGGATTACCTTTTCATTTATTAATTATTGATTTTTGGAAAATATGAAAAATACCGAGCCGAAGAGGAGTTGGAGAAGGTGCCGGGAGGCACCACACCATGTGGGGGCGCGGGCCCACCCTTGGCCGCGCCACCCTATGGTGTGGGCGCCCTGGAGCCCCCCTCCGACTCGTTTTCGACCTCGACTTTCCTTTCGTTACGTATATTTTTGCTATACAATCCCCCGGATCCCCCGAGGTCCGTATATTGTTTTCTCGTCGTGTTTCTGTTTCGAGCTGTTTCTGCCAGGTTACATCTTCAGATCTAGAGCCACAATGTCCTCTCCCGAATCTCCCAAAGACGGTTTCTGCGAGAACATCATCAACCCGTACATGAACGAGTTGAAGATGCATCCCAAAGAGTTGCTGCTCAAAGATGGGAAGGTGCAGGCTGAAGATGTTTGGGGCACTGAAGGAGAAGGCAGTTTGGAAGCTAGGATGGAAGAGCTGGAGCAAGAAGTCTTTAGGTACAAGAAGATGGTGAAGCGTGAAGTTGAGATCATCCACATGATAAAGATAGAACAGATCGCTGAGTACAAGAAGGAGACCTTGAAGCTTTGGGAGGAGATTTTCTCACTCACCAAGACCACCAACGAGTTGCAGGAACAACTCTATGATGTGTAGAATCAGAACTGTGAGTATGAGAACAGGTTTAAACGTATAAGCGCTGCTGCTAGTTTCAGGATATTAGAGACCAGGACATCATTTGTGGATGGAGATCCCTTGCCTTGGATTCTGATGATGATAAGGGACCACCACCACCGAAGAATTGATTCGTCATTGGTATCGGCATCCCCTTGGTTTGTTCCAAGCTTGGGGGATGCCGCGGTATCACCTTTATCTTTCACTCATTTTTACCTTTTAGTAGAGTCATATCATGGATAGAGAAAATATTATATAGTATGGTTTAAAGTATGGAAGTGTCACTCCTTAGTTGGTTATCGTTGTATCCCTTGGTTTGAGTTGTCGTAATGAAATATTAATAAGAAGTTTCATCATCTACTCGTTCGACTTTATTTTAGTTTGCAATTTTTGTTATGTGATTGATCTTGTTATTCGTATTAGTATCAATGTTGGAGCTTCAAGATAATCTAGTTGGTTTTGGCAAACTTAGCATTGGTCAGTAGCAACAATTCGTTGAAACTTAAGTAGAAAAGAGGGAGTTGCATGTAGATATATTATACCATGATCTTTATTTCTTGTTAGCTCATAAGCTTAGTATTTTCAAATAAGTTTGTTTGCACCTTCAAGGAAGATTTCATGATTGGCTTTATCATATATGTTTTTGTTTGTTTTACTTCAATTCTTATGCTTTCTACCCAACCTTGCTAGCCAAAAACCTGTACTGAGAGGGAATGCTTCTCGTGCAATCCAAACCTTGAGCCCCAAAACCTTGCCATTTGTGTCCACCATATCTACCTATTTGTGGTAATTAACCGCTACTCCAAGTAAATTTCTCATGTGCTACCTTTAAAAACTTCAAAATTACTCATGTTTTGTGTTCCTATTTTTGCTCATGAGGACGTAAATAGAGAATCTTTATCTCACTTGTTGATTGGACTTCCCATACCTGGACTAGTGGCTTCATCCGCTTATCCAAAGGATATAAGAGCTGGCAGCAGGGTGCCCAACCCTAAACTAATACACAAATTCTCTTCACTATTGTTGGCCCTGATTTATCAGTCAAAGCATAATTGTGTAAACAAAAGAGAAAGAGGGATGACCTTCTACACCAGTTGCGTCCTTCATATGTGAGCCGCTCTTGTGAAGTCTAGTTGGCTTGTGACGTACTGATACGTCTCCAACGTATCAATATTTCTGATGCTCCATGATGATATTATGCCAATTGCTACATGTTTTCTCCCTTCTTTATAGCAATTTTACATGTTTTCCGGGACTAACCTATTAACAAGATGCCAAGTGCTGGTTCCATGGGTTTTGTCGTTTTTTATTTCAGAAAAGTTGTTCTGTAAATATTCTCGGAATTGGACCCCACGAATCCCGAAGTTCCTATTTTCCCCGGAAGCTTCCAGAAGTCTCGAAGAGCCCCGGAGGGGGGGCACAGGGTGGCCACACCATGGGGTGGCGCGGGTCCCCCCTGACCGCGCCACCTGGTGGTGTGGGCCCCCTGCCCACCCCCCCGGCATCATCCTTTCGCCTATTTATACTCCCCGAGGGAAAACCCTAAAAACATCGACCTTTTCCACAAAATACATCCGTAGCTCTGTCGCAGCCACCGACAAGTTTCGGGGGACAGCTCTCTGTTCTGGCACCCTGCCGGGATGGGGAAGTGCCCCCGGGACCATCTCCATTGACTCCACCTCCATCTCCATTGCCGTTGTTGTCTCCTATTATGAGGAGGGAGTAGTTCTCCCCCGAGGCTGAGGGCTCTACCGGTAGCGATGTGGTTCATTTCTCTCTCCCATGGTGTGATCTATATGTGATAATGAGCTTTGTAATCTATTTGAATTTGTAGATGTTACTCTTCATCTTTTGCTACTCAAGTGCTTTACTAATATGAACTTTGGAGTCACCTTGTCTCGCGGTGTGAAGGTGACAGTGTGCACGTCGTGTGTGTCTCCTCTATGAATTGTGGTGTTTGTCTAGTACCATCTAGGGCGCTCATAGTGACAACATGGGGTTAACTAGATTCGGGAATGCTTACTTTAAGGAATGCGTTTTGCAGCCCTACGCAATGATTAGTGTTCGTTATTTGTTATGAGATCTCTGTAAACGCTTTGATCACGGTGTAAAGGTGACAATGTGTGCATCGTGTGGTTTAGCATTATATTTATATTTTGTGTTGGATAACCCTATGAAATTGTGATGTTTGCGTGGAACCATCTGGGTCCCATGGTGATAGCATGAGGGTTACTTGGTTGGGAATGTGCTTACTTTGAGGAGTGTTGTTAAAGCCCTACGCATGGATTGGTGTTGTTATTCGACCAGAGAGTGTTTAAGAGTAGCATAGTGAAGAGAAGATATCTAGTTATTCAATTATGTGATCATTGTTGAGAGTGTCCTCTAGTGAAAGTAGGATCCCTATGCCTTATTTCCAAGCATTGAAACACCGTTTTCCGCCTGTTCTGCTACATGTTTGTTTGCTGCCATTTTTATTTAAGATTGCTATTATCACTTATTATCATCCATATTACTTGCATTTTACTCTATCTGCGCTGAACTAGTGCACCTATACAACTGACAATTGTATTAGGTGTGTTGGGGACACAAGAGACTTCTTGTATCATAATTTCAGGGTTGCTTGAGAGGGATATCTCTGACCTCTACCTCCCTGAGTTCGATAAACCTTGGGTGATCCACTTAAAGAAAACTTCCTTCTGTTCTACAAACCTCTGCACTTGGAGTCCCAACACTGTCTACAAGAATAGAAGCGTGCGTAGACATCAAGCTCTTTTTTGGCGTTGTTGCCAGGGAGGTAAGGTAAAAGGTACTCACATCCTCGGGTGTGAGTGCTCGAAGTTATTTCCTTTAGATTCTGCAATCATATCTTTTTGTTTCTGATTTTTACTAGTTGGGCTTATTTTTACTTGTTCCTTGTTTTTATTTTTACTAGTTATTCTTAATGGAAAACAACAAAAATATGAGAGAGCTTTATAATCTTTATCTTGAGTTAGGACATGAAGTGTTTGAAGAGAAAATTTAAAAACCTATGGAGCTATATTTGCATGCTAGTGGCAATGTTATTAGTATGAACTCTTTAAACACCATTATTGCTAATGATATGGAAGAGTCTAAGCTTGGGGAAGCTAGTTTTGATGATCATGATATTCCCCCAAGTTTTGAGGAGGAAATTTTCTTTGATGATGCTTTGCCTCCAATATATGATGATTATAATGATTGTGGTATTCTAGTTCCACCCGTTTACAATGATAAATATGATATTTTCAGTCCACCTACTATTGAAGAGAAAATTTATTATGATTACAATATGCCTACTATATTTGATGATTATGGTGATGAGAATGATAATGATAGCTATTTTGTTGAATTTGCTCCCACTACTATTAATAAGAATGACTATGCTTATGTGGAGAGTATTAATTCTTTTATGCATGTGGATCATGATAAGAATGTTTCTTGTGATAGTTATATTGTTAATTTCATTAATGATGCTACTGAAAGTTATTATGAGATAGGGAAACATAGTCCTATGCATCTAAAAAATTTCAAGTTTCCCCTTTTTATGTTGAAATTTCCGAAGTTGAATTTATTTTGTCTTCCTATGCTAGTCTCTTTGTGTTTCGTTGACTTGTTTTTCTACAAGATTCTTTTTCATAGGAAGTGGGTTAGACTTAAATTTGTTTTACATTTGCTTCTTGATGCTCTATTTTTCTTCAATTCATATTTCTCATGTGAGCATATTTTCAAATTATCATGCCTACCTAAAAGGCTTTAAAGAAAAGCACTTCTTGGGAGATAACCCATGTTTTTGTTTTTGCATTGTTTTTCTATGTTTTCTTTGAGTCAAGGGGTTATATACTTCTGTAGAAAATCCTTTGTATCTTTCTTTTCATGTTTTAGTAGTGCCAAGTAAATTTTTTGACGGAAGTTGGAGTTGGTTTTCGGATTTCTGCGCAGAAAACAGATTTCTGCTGTCCACCGTAAAACATCGTAAAAAATCCAGGAAGATGAGAATGATCTGAAATTATTTATTCCTATTCCTCAGCTAATTCCGCAATTTTTCTTAGTTGAACACTTTTTGATTTGAGCAAAAAAAGATTTTCGAAAAAAATCATCTTTACCTGTTGTTCAGTTTTGACAGATTTCTGCTAATAATTGCATTTGCCTCTTAATCTCTTTCTTTTGTTATTCTTTTGAGAAATATAGTTTTAAAAGAAGTTGTGAAAATATCAAATGTGTTTATGAGTTTTAGGATTGTGTTGAAACTGAACCATGTGAATTTATTATTTCGATTGCACTAACGTTGCTAATGAAGATTGTGAGAAGTTTGGTGTGAAGGAAGTTTTCAAAGGTCGAGAGAAAAGGATGATATGATGTGATCAATAAGAGTGAAAAGCCTAAGCTTTGGGATGCCCCGGTGGTACATCCCAGCAAATTCCAAGAACACTCAAGCGTCTAAGCTTGGGGATGCCCAAGGAATCCCCTTCTTCATCAACAATTTATTAGGTCACTTCTAGTGAAACTATATTTTTATTCGGTCACATGTTATGTGCTTTACTTGGAGCGTCTTTTATTTTTTTCTTTCAGTTTGTTTACTTTTCTTTTCTGTAATAAATAGTTGGATCCTATCATACTTGTGTGGGAGAGAGACACGCTCCGTTTTCATTGCTTAGAACACTCTAGTTTTCATTCTTATTGTTCTGTGAGTGTTCACTTTTTGCTAGTACTGCGTTTAGCCTTTGTTTTCATGCATCTCTTATTCAGAGTTGTTAGTTTTAGTAGTTTTATGTGATTACTATCATGTTTTCTTTCTATAGCGTGTAGAGAATTTTTGTTAAAGCATGTCTTGTATGTTGCTTGTTGGGAAAAGAAACTGCTACTTGAGGTAGAATTTTTAACGGTGCTAGTAGAAGCTTGTATAGACTGTGGCTAGAACTTTTTCATGCCATGCTAAATGTTGTTTTAGTTTTAAAGCCTTGTGGTTATTGAGTAGCATGAATAGCCTCAAATAGCTGAGATTTTTTAATATGCCATTGAAAGAATCATGAGTTGTTCTTGTCATATTAAAGCATAAATTTGTGGTATTCTCCTTTGAATGTTTTATTTGGTTGACTTGGCGCATGCTCACACCATGTTTATGAATATAAACCAGTCACGAATAGCCTCCATGACCACTTAGTTTTTGAACTTGTGATGCCACTTATGCTTTTTTTTAATGATGTTTATGTTGCTATGCATGATTATGGCTCTTATGCTCTCTTGATTTGTCGCTTCCCGTCTTTTGCTAGCCTCCACCTGTACTGAGTATGAGCTCTACTTGGGCATACAACTCCATAAAACCAAAGTTTTCCCATTGTGTCCATGATACCTACCTACATGTGGTATTTCACTACCACTCCAAGTAAATTGCTCATGTGCTACCTTTAAAACTTTCAAAATTACTCCTGTTTTGTGTTCCTGTTTTTGCTCATGAAGACGTAAATAGAGAATCTTTATCTCACTTGTTGATTGGATTTCAAAACCTGGACTAGTGGCTTCATTCGCTTAAATAGTTGATATAAGAGCTGGCAGCGGGGTGCCCAGCCCCAAATTAATACACACAAAATCCATTCACAATTTTCCCCCTGATTTATTAGTCAAAGCATAATTGTGTAAACAAAAGAGAAACAAGGATGAACTTATACACCAGTTGCGTCCTTCACATGGGAGCCGCTCTTGTGAAATCTAGTTGTCTTGTGACGTACTGTATTTTATGTTTACCATTCGTTGATATTAGCATACATCTCCCAAAATATAGACACTCCTCCATGGTGTGTGATTGTTGGCAGGCACCCAAGGATTCGGTTAGCCATGGTTTGTGTAAGATGGATGGGAGGAGTGTCAAACTTTTAATACCTTTGTTTAATAAAATAAAAGCTCTAGCACATGAGTGGTCCCTGCTTCCCTCCGTGAAGGGCCTTTCTTTTACTTTTATGTTGAGTCTCCATCTTCTAACTTTATGCACAGTTGAGAGAGCATTTTTGCCATTCTGAGTTTTATGTACATTTATCCCATAAACATCAATAATTGATTCATGATGTGCTATTGTTTGTTCTCTAATTATTTTCTCTAGTCTTCCTCATGAACTTTGAAGGTGTCTTGGCATTTATGTTTTGTCCCACTCTTAAGGACTAGCGAAATACCACTTTGCCATGCTTTCTCTATACTTGAAACAAACGTATATCTTTCTTTGCATTATTATTCATGATCTTTTATTTGAGATACTCTTCATGATGCAAAGTGATTGCGATGCTTTATTATTAAAGTTCTATTTATGATGTTTGTGTTTAAAGTTCTATGGTCTCACCTTACATATGCTTTTACATTATAATGATCAAGTTTATGTTAGTAGCATGTCACCTCAGAAATTATTGTGTTTTATCATTTACCTACTCGAGGACGAGTAGGAACTAAGCTTGGGGATGCTTGATACGTCTCCAACGTATCTATAATTTCGGATGCTCCATGATGATATTATGCCAATCGCTACGTGTTTTCACCCTTCTTTATAGCATTTTTACACGTTTTCCGGGACTAACCTATTAACAAGATGCCAGGTGCAAGTTCCCTGTTTTCTGCTGTTTTTGATTTCAGAAAAGTTGTTCTAGAAATATTCTCGGAATTGGACCCCACGAATCCCGAAGTTCCTATTTTCCCTGGAAGCTTCCAGAAGTCTCTAAGATCCCCGGAGGGGGGCTACAGGGTGGCCACACCATGGGGTGGCGCGGGCCCCCCCGGCCGCGCCACCTGGTGGTGTGGGCCCCTGGCCACCCCCTGGCATCGCCCTTTCGCCTATTTATACTCCCCCGAGGGAAAACCCTAAAAACATTGACCTTTTCCACAAAATACATCCGTACCTCCGCCACCGCCACCGATAAGTTTCGGGGGACAGATCTCTGTTCTGGCACCCTACCAGGACGGGGAAGTGCCCCCGGAACCATCTGCATTGACTCCACCGCCATCTCCATCGCCGTTGATGTCTCCTATGATGAGGAGGGAGTAGTTCTCCCCCGAGGCTAAGGCTCTACCTGTAGCTATGTGGTTCATCTCTCTCTCCCATGGTGTGATCTATATGTGATCATGAGCTTTGTAATCTATTTGAATTCGTAGATGTTACTCTTCATATTTTCCTACTCCAGTGCTTTATTAATATGAACTTTGGAGTCACCTTGTCTCGCGGTGTGAAGGTGATAGTGTGCACATCATGTGTGTCTCCTCTATGAATTGTGGTGTTTGTCTAGTACCATGTAGGGCGCTCGTAGTGACAGCGTGGGGTTAACTAGATTCGGGAATGCTTACTTTAGGGAATGCCTTTTGGAGCCCTACGCAATGATTAGTGTTCGTTATTTGTTATGAGATCTCCGTATACGCTTTGATCACGGTGTAAAGGTGACAGTGTGTGTACCGTGTGGTTTAGCATTATATTTATATTTTGTGTTGGATAACCCTATGAAATTGTGGTGTTTGCGTGGAACCATCTGGGTCCCACGGTGATAGCATGGGGGTTACTTGGTTGGGAAAGTGCTTACTCCTAGGAGTGTTGTTAAAGCCCTACACATGGATTGGTGTTGTTATTCGACTGGAGAGTGGTTAAGAGTAGCATAGTGAAGAGAAGATATCTAGTTATTCAATTATGTGATCATTGTTGAGAGTGTCCTCTAGTGAAAGTAGGATCCCTAGGCCTGAGTTCGATAAACCTTGGGTGATCCACTTAAGGGAAACTTGCTTCTGTTCTACAAACCTCTGCACTTGGAGGCCCAACACTGTCTACAAGAATAGAAGCGTGCGTAGACATCACGTACTGTATTTTATGTTTACCTTTCGTTGACATTAGCATACACCTCTCAAAATTAGCCACTCCTCCATGGTTTGTGATTGTTGGCAGGCACCCAAGGATTCAGTTAGCCATGGTTTCTGTAAGATGGATGGGAGGAGTGTCAAACATTTTACACCTCTGTTTATTAAAATAAAATCTCTAGCACATGAATGATCCATGCTTCCCTCTGCGAAGGGCCTATCTTTTACATTTATGTTGAGTCAGTAAACCTATTTCCTTCTGTCTTAGGCAAGCATTTGAGTCGTTGTGATTCATCCAGCTACATGTTTATTTACTCAACCATGTTCTTTATTCTTCCTTGTTTCTACAAATTCTTTATATGTTTCAATACCACTTAGAAAGTTACCAATGTTTTCAAAGATACCGTTATAATTGAGCATCATAATTTCTGCAATATAGCTCTAGTATAGAGACTCTGATCGAAAGATAAGTACATTGTTAATTGTTCTTTAACCAAGAACGAAGTTTGGCTTTACCAATTTTGATTTACTTCTTGCACCATTGTTGTTCCTCTGCTCGTTTCAAGTTTAATTATATTAGTGGAAGTTCATGTCTAAAATGATTTGTTCTTTGTTAGATGTGATGTCTCTTGTCCGTATTTTATTTATGGACACCTCACTCCATAAAACTTTTTTTTGAAAGGGTAACCCAGCCTCTGCATCTGGACGATGCATACGGCTTTATTATATAAAATATAAAGCGTTATGCAAACAACGTATGATCGTTACATCTGCCGAATCCAATCATGGATCAGATAAAGTGGCTACATGAATGAGCCACCTAAAGAAAGACAAATCTCTATCAGGCATAGTTTAATCTTCTAGTTCGCAACCAACCACCCGTATTGAAGATAGCCCGAACGACCGCCATCAGCCGAGTGCATCCAGAGTCCAAACGGTGGCGTTGCTCCATGGGTACCAGGTTGGACCACATGTTGATCCAGTAAATAGCTCGATGAACCACCTGCAAAAAATTCCCAGCCATCTCATTGTAAAAAACAACCCCATTACGACTAGTACAGATAGCCTAAAGAAAAACACATACTCCTATGCGTATAGATGCTTTAGTTTGCTTGTCCAATCCATTTAACCAGTTTTCGAACATGTATGGAATAGAAGTAGGCGATGCAATACTAAAAGTGAATGAGACGCCAAATCTTTCTAACAAAATCACCATCTATAAAAATATGTTGAACCGTCTCCTGCGTGTCACAAAAGACACATTTGGTACACCCACTCCACTTTCTCTTAGCAAGATTATCTTTTGTTAATAGTTCCATTCTCGATAAGAACCACATGAATATTTTAATTTTGAGAGGCACTTTCAATTTCCACAAGTAAGAACGTAAATTTCCAGTGGAACCATTCATGAAATCAGAATACAGAGATTTAACTGTAAAAATACCCGTAGGTGTCAACTTCCAACGAACTATGTCTGGACTATCTGTAAGATTCACTCCCATAAGCTTTTCTACCAAAATCATCCAGGCCTCCCACATATTACCAACCAGATTACGTCTAAATTGAATATTTGGGTGCTCATGATTAAGTACCTCAGCAACCGAGGCATTCTTATGTCTAGCAATAGCATAAAGCGTTGTAAATTGTTCTGCAAAGAAGTGTTACCTAGCCACAAATCCTCCCAGAACCTAATCTCAACTCCATTACCAACAGAGAATTCAATCCTATGAAGAAACTCATGTTTCACGCTCAAAATTCCTTTACAGAAAGGAGAATCAGTAGGCAAAGGCTCAACCTGCAACAAAGTTTTAACACCCAAATATTTAATATGTAGAAGCTCAGACCAAATACCCTCCTTAGTTAAAAGCTTGAACAACCATTTAGCCAGCAAGCACTTATTTTTACTGTCTAGCATCTCAATACCCAAACCACCCTGGTCTTTAGGGCTACAAATGGTGTTGCATTTATACAAACGATATTTTCTCTTAAGTTGATCACTTTGCCAGAAAAAACGAGATCTATAGAAATCTAGTTTTTTGCGGACCCCAACGGGAATATCAAAGAAAGACAAAAGAAACATCGGTAGACTAGTCAATACCGAATTAATAAGAACCAAGCGATCACCATACGACAATAGTTTACCCGCCCAAGAACTTAATTTCTGCTCAAAACGATCCTCATCCGGCTTCCATTCGTTGATGAGTAATTTACTAGTGAATTGGTATCCCCAAATACCTGAATGGGAGACTCCCAATTTCGCATCCAAAGATACGTCGATAATCATCTAGATGCTCAGATGCTTTACCAAAACAATAGATCTCGCTTTTATGAAAATTAATTTTTAAACCAGATAGTTGCTCAAAAATAGACAGTGTCAATTTTATATTAACTGCCTTGTTTAGATCATGCTCGAGAAACAAAATAGTATCGTCGGCATACTGTAAAATCGATAGACCTCCCTCCACTAGATGAGGTACGAGGCCACCCACCTGGCCATCCTCTTTTTCACGAGCAATTAGGACAACCAACATATCAGCAACTAAATTAAACAAAATGGGTGACTAAGGGTCCCCTTGTCTAAGACCTTTTAGAGTCTGAAAAAATGACCAATATCATCATTGACTCTAATACCAACACTCCCTCCCTGAACAAAACGAGCAACCCACTCACACCACTTGGGACTAAAACCCTTCATGCGCAAAGTTTGTTGTAAAATGGACCAATTCACCTTGTCATAAGCCTTTTCAAAATCAATCTTAAAAATAACTCCATCCATTTTCCTCCTATGCAGTTCATGGATGGTTTCATGAAGCACAACTACTCCTTCTAAAATATTTCAACCCGGCAAGAAGACAGATTGGGAGGGTCTAATAACTTTCTGGGCAATACTAGTCACTCTATTAGTTCCCACCTTTGTGAAAATTTTGAAACTTACATTTAAAAGACAAACTGGCCTATATTGCTCAATCCTACTCGCATCTTCCTTCTTGGGCAATAAAGTTATTATCCCATAAATAAGTCTAGATAAAGGTAGATCTACGGAGTGCAACTGCTCAAAGAGACACATCAAATCAATTTTGATAACTTCCCAAAAGCATTGAAAAAACTCAGAAGGGAAGCCATCCGGTCCCTGTGCCTTATTAAGCTCCATTTGGGAAATAGCCTCAAAGACTTCTTCCTAAAAAAAAAGGAGACGTTAAAATGAGATTGTCCTCAACAGAAATCTGATTTAAATATTCTGCTCTACTCTCAATTAGAGAAACAGAAGATGGAGTTGAAGGCCCAAATAATTTTTTATAGACCTCACTCCATAAACCTGTGGTCATGTGTACTGAGTTCAGTTTCGCTTGGGGACATGCGAGGTCTAAGCTTGGGGGGAGTTGATACGTCCATTTTGCATCACCGTTTTATATTGTTATTTTCTGTTATTCATCGATATATTTCATGTTATGATGCACTATGATGATATTTTATCTTATTTTGCATGTTTCATAATTTTTGGATAATAAACACCAGGATTACAAATCAGATGCAAAAAGCACGGTCGAGATACCATATTTCAGAAGATCAGAAGAAGAGCAGGACATCAGAGATGTCTTAGAAGTTCAGAGGAGCAATCCAGCCAGAAGAGGAGCCGGAGGGAGGCCACCAGGGGCCCACACCATGAGGTGGCGCCCCCCTTGGCCGTGCCGCTAGGTGGTGTGGCCACCCTGGCCCACCTCTGGTTAACCTCTTTTGCGTATTTGACCCCCAGGGAACCCTAAGCCCCAGACCATCATTGATAAATTATTCCGCCGCCGCCTCGGGGCAGAAAACACCCGAGAGAGAAAAGTTCTCTGGCAGGGAGAAATCTGCCGGGGAAATTCCTCTCCGGAGAGGGGAAATCATCGCCATCGTCACCGTCATCACTCCGGGCATCATCAAGATCGTCATCATCATCACCACCAGCACCATCACCCTCATCATCAACTGTCATCCCGTTGTAACAATTAGGGGCCTCTATCGTTGTTTTACATTAGATCTCACTCCTGGGTGTGGATTACTTGTTAGTAGTTGATGCTTGTGCGACTCGGTGTTAGCACTTTATGACCAGATTGTTATTATCCATTATATCACCTCTGATTATGATCCATATGATGTCTTGTGAGTAGTTCGTTTAGTTCTTGAGGACATAGGAGAAGTCATGATGTTAGTAGTGAAGTTATGTTGAAGTAATATCTCGTGGTTCGGTATTTAAGTTGTGGTGCCATACTTCTAGTGGTCTGATGTGAAAGTCGACTACATGATACTTCACCTTTATGGGCCTAGGATGATGCATTGTGTATTTGGCTACTAATTGTGGGGTTGCTGGAGTGACAGAAACCTAAACCCCCGTTAGAAAACCAATGCACGAGGGAGCGTAGAACCCCGGAGTTTTAAGGCTGTGGTTAGATTTATCATAATTACTTTCTTGTATTTTTGGATTCTTATGAGGGGTATAATCACAAGTATGATTTAGTCCTAGTTGGGCAGTTCATTAGCATAGGTTCACCCACACAACACTTCACGAACCAATGGATATGAATCAACCGTAACGAAGCGAAAGCACTTGACGAAATTCCCATGTGTCCTCGAGAACGTTTGGTAGTCATAAGTAACACAATCGTCTTGTCATTTGGTCTCAAAAGGATTGGGTCACTCTCTGCAATATTATTTGCTGACTTTTATTTACTCTCACTTTATTTATTTGCTTTATCAAAAACCACCAAAAATCCGTTTGCTAGTGTTTACAGTGAATCCTCTATCCAACCTACTTGTCAACACCTTCAGCTCCTCGTTGGGTTCAACACTCTTATTTATCAAAAGTACTACGATACACACCCTATAATTGTGGGTCATTAGTGGGTTAGCGATAATCTCATCTTTAAACCAACGCAAGAAAGTGGATCTATGCTCTCTCATTATTTCTCCTTTGGTCCTTCGCTTGCCTTGGTCAGTGTACTTTTTCTTAATCGAGATCTTGTGTTTTTCCACCCAAGTATCGACCATGTCAATGTGTTCGAGAGATACTAAGTTTGCCCTATTAAAGTCGGTGCGTCGACAAGCCCGATCCACATGCACTTCTCTACGTCCATTTTTGTGACCTGCTCCATCGAGCTTGCCAATGTGCTTGTTTCTGGGGCAGACCAACAGGGTCCTCCACGTCAGTATGATTTGTGAAGAAAGATATGCACTCTTCGGTGAGAAAGCCCTGAACTATGCTTCCATCGATGGGCGTTGTTACGAAAAAAATCCTTTGATGACCCGATTCATCATTTCAAACGGCATCATGTTGTGCAGGAACAACGACCCGAGATGGATGATATCATCCATGATATGGACCAACATATGAACACATATGTCAAAGAATAATGGTGGAAAGTACATCTCAAGCTCGCATAGTATCACAACAATCTCTTCCTGCAGCCTTGAGATCTTCTTCCCCGTGTTCGACTTTCGAGATATCACGTCGAAGAAGTTACACATGCCAAACAGGGTTTCCCGGACGTGCTTGTCCATTAATCTGTGGATCGCAATCGGAAGTATCTGTGTCATCATCACGTAACAGTCATGAGACTTTATCCCGCAGAACATTTGTTTCTGCGCGTCTAGGAATCTGCTTATTAGCCCTGAGTAACCGAAAGGAACTTTGACTCCGCGAAGGCACATCATCAATTTTGTGATCTCGTCCGGCCTAAGAGTGAAGCAGGAGGGAGTGTGGTGACCCCAACACACCATTGCATGTTTAGCTGATACTTCATAAATGTATCTCTAATTTCTGATGCTCCATGATCATATTATGCCAATTGCTACATGTTTTCTCCCTTATTTATAACATTTTCATACGTTTTCCGGGACTAAACTATTAACAAGATGCCAAGTGCCAGTTCCCTGTTTTCTGCTTTTTTTGGTTTCAGAAAAGTTGTTCTGGAAACATTCTCGGAATTGGACCCCACAAATCCCGAAGTGCCTATTTTCCCCGGAAGCATCCAGAACACCGAAGAGGAGTCGAAGACGGGCAACAGGGGGCCACACCATAGGGTGGCGCGGGTCCCCCTGGCCGCGCCAGCTATGGGTGTGGGGCCCCCTGGCCTCCACCGCGTCTGCCCTTTCGCCTATTTATTCCCCCTGGATGGAAAACCCAAGGCACCTGATCAAAAATCCCGAAAAAAATCCGCAGCCGCCGTCGTCGTCAACCCTATATCAGGAGGGTTCTAGAGCTGTCTCTCGGCACCCTTCCAGAGAGGAAATCATCACCGGAGGCTTCTACATCACCATGCCCGCCTCCGGAGTGATGCGTGAATAGTTCATACCTAGACTACGGGTCCATAGTAGTAACTAGATGGTTGTCTCCTCCTCATATGCCTCCATGTTTAGATCTCGTGAGCTGCCTGTCATGATCGAGATTGATCTTATGTAATTCTATATGCCGTGTTTGTTGGGATCCGATGAATATTGACCTTATGCCAAGTTGATTATAGTCTTTATTGCATATGTTATTTGTGATCTTGCATGCTTTCCGTTGCTAGTGGTTGCTCTAGCCAAGTAGTTTCTAGTGACTCCAAGAGGGAGTATTTATGCTAGATAGTGGGTTCATGCGTCCTTTTTGCATGTGCTCGACTGGCAGAAACGTGACGGAGGAGGATGTTTTGTTGCCACTAAGGAGACAACAGCGGTGAGAGTGCCCGCGTGTACAATCATGGCTTACATTACACACATTGTTTAAGGCAGTTATCTGTTGCTTGCAACTTAATACCTAAGGGGGTTCGGATGATAACCTGAGGGTGGATTATTAGTCATAGATGCAGATGGATTTTGGTCTATGTATTTTGTTGTAATGCCCACACTAAATATCATAGTAGTCATCATGTTCTAATGTGCACTACGGTGCAAGCTTTATTTGTCAATTGCCCAGCTGTAATTTGGTCACCCAGCATGTTATCTTTATGGAGAGACACCACTAGGGAACCTATGAACCCCTGTCCATTTCCACACTGTTAAACAAACCACAACAATTTCGTGCTCTATTTACTTACTGCAAGCATACACTGTTTTCCACACTATACGTCTAATCTTTGTTTTCAGTAAGACCGATTAGATTGACAACCTCACTGTATCGTCGGGGCAAAGTATTTTGGTTTTGTTGTGTGCAGGTTCCACGTTGTTGCTGACACCGGTGAAGCGCCAGCACCACCATCAGTGGCATCAAACTTCGGAAGGTCCTCTTTCTCCTACTGGATTGATAACCATGGTTCTTAACTAAGGGGAAAACTCCTACCGCGGTGCTCATCACACCCTCCTCTTGGGGTTCCCAACACGCATCAAGGATTTTTCTGGCGCCATTGCCGGGGAGAAGGAAGTCTTCTGGCAAGGGGAGTCTCTCACTCTCAACCTCTTTATTTTTTTTATTTTCTTGTTTTTATTTTTGTCTTGTTTTTCTTCTCTATATTAAAAACAAAAAAAAATTAGTTTACTTTATAAATGTTATTTATTTGCTTGCTATTATTCTGCTAAAATGAGTTCCTCTGAGAATACTAAGTTGTGTGACTTCACTAGCACAAACAACAATGATTTTATTTGCACACCTTTTGCTCCACCTACTCCTACTGTTGCTTTCTATGAGATTAAACTTGCTTTATTAAATCTTGTTATGAAAGAGCAATTTTCTAGTATTAGTAGTGATGATGCTGCTGCCCACCTTAATAATTTTGTTTAACTATGTGAGATGCAAAAATATAAATATGTGGATGGAGATATTATTAAACTGAAATTATTTCCTTTCTGTTTGGAGGAAGAGCTAAAGAATGGTTGCTATCTTTACCTAGAAATAGTATTGATTCATGGACTAAGTGTAAAGATGCTTTCATTGGAAAATATTATCCTCTCGCTAAGATTATATCCCTGAGAAGTGACATAATGAATTTTAAACAATTTGATAATGAACATGTTGCTAAAGCTTGGGAAAGAATGAAAACTATGGTGAAGAATTGTCCCACTCATGGACTGACTACTTGGATGATTATACAAACTTTTTTATGCAGGGTTGAATTTCTCCTCAAGGAACCTATTAGATTCAGCTGCTGGCGGTACCTTTATGTCCATCACTTTGGGCAATGCAGCAAATCTCCTTGATGATATGATGATAAACTATTCAGAGTGGCACACCGAGAGAGCTCCACAAGGTAAGAAGGTTAATTTTGTTGAGAAAACCTCCTCTTTGAGTGAAAGGCTTGATGCTATTATGTCTATTCTTGTTAATACTAAAGGTCAAGTCGATCCAAATAATGTTCCTTTAGCCTCTTTGGTTTCTCAAGAAGAACATGTTGATGTAAACTTCATTAGAAATAATAATTTTAACAACGATGCTTATAGAAATAATTTTGGTGGAAAGAATTATAAGCCTATCCTCCTAATAATGGTTATGGTAATTCTTATGGCAAATCCTACAATAACAATAAAAGCTCCACCTCTGATCTTGAAAACATGCTTAGAGAATTCATTAGCACACAAACTGCTTTTAATAAATCTGTTGAGGAAAATCTTGGTAAAATAGATGTTCTTGCCTTTAAAGTAGATAGCTTTGCTATTGATGTTGATTTTCTAAAACTGAAGGTTTTTCCACAAGATTTTAAACAAAGTTAAACTTTGAATGCCATCCAAGTTCAAATAGATAATAATGTTAGGTTGATGGCTGAATTACATGCTAGGTGGGAAAGAGAAGATGAATTGGCTAGAAAGAATAATATTGCTAGAGTTTGTACTATCACAACCACTAGTAAAACTGAAACTCCAAGTGCTAGTAAACCTCCTACTATCAATGGTAAAGTAGTTGGTGTTAATAAAGTCCCTACTCCTTCGGTGAAACGTGCTAAATTGCCTCAAATTGCTGAAACTGATTCTAATAAAAGTGCTGAAATTTTTAGAGACGTAGGAGATAATGGTCCCATTACTTTTGATGATAATAATTTTTTTTTGATGATTGCAATATCTCTGAAGTTATTATGTTTCTACAAAATCTTGCTAGAAGTCCCAATGCTAGTGCCATGAATATGGCCTTTACTAAACATATTACCAATGCTCTCATGAAAGTTAGGGAAGAAAAGTTGAAACATCTATCCCTAGGAAATTAGATGATGGCCTATAATTAAGATAAAAGTAAATGATTTTGATTTCAATGCTTTGTGTGTTCTTGGTGCTAGTATCTCTGTTATGCCTCAAAAGCTTTATGATATGCTTGATCTACCACCGTTGGAACACCGTTATTTGGATGTTCATATTGCTGATAATGCTAAGAAGAAACCTCTTGGTAGAATTGATGATGTTCTTATTATGGTTAACAATAACCTTTCCGCTGTTGATTTTGTTGTTATGAACATTGAATGCAATGCTTCTTGTCCTATTGTTTTGGGAAGACCTTTTCTTAGAACTGTTGGTGGTGTTATTGATATGAAAGAGGGGAGTATTAATTATTAATTCCCCCTCAAGAAAGGTATGAAACATTTTCCTAGAAAGAGGATGAATATACCTTTTGAATCTATTATTATAGAAAGTTATGATTTTTATTCTTGTTCACTTGAAAATACTTGAGTTAATCTTTTAGGCCTAGCTGAAAGGCGTTAAAGAAAATCGCTACCGGGAGACAACCCGTTTTATTTCTCTGTTTTCGTTCAGTTTTCCTTTGTTTTCTTTTGTGTGCTTTGCACCTGGCTGTTGTCTATTTCCTTCGCAACCCCTCTGTATCTTTTCTTTTGTGTTTTTGTTGAGCCAAGTAAAGCCTCTAGTGGAAAGTTGACACTATATTTCGGATTTCTGCGCAGGAAACAAATTTCTTCTGTCCACTGTTAATTACGTATAAAATCACAGAAAATTCAAATGACCTGAGATTGTTTGTGCTTAATCCTGGGTTATATACGCAACTTTTCTTAGTTTACCACTTTTTGATTTGAGCAACATAATATTTTCGAAAAAATCGATCTCTGCCTGATGTTCTATTTTGACAGATTTCTGCCGATAATTGCATTTGCATCTTAATCTCTTTCTTTTGGTGTTCTTTTGAGAAAAAGAGTTTTAAAATAGGTTGTGAAAGTAGCTAATGTGTTTTTAGTGCTAGTATTGTTTTGAAACTGAACCATGTGAGTTTATTATTTCGATTGCACAAACGTTGCTAATGAAGATTGTGAGAATTTGGTGTGTAGGAAGTTTTCAAGGGTCAAGAGAAGAGGATGATATGATGTGATCAAGAAGAGTGAAAATCCTAAGCTTGGGGATGCCCCGGTGGTACATCCCAGCAAATTCCAAGAAGACTCAAGCGTCTAAGCTTGGGGATGCCCAAGGAATCCCCTTCTTCATCAACAAATTATCAGGTCACTTCTAGTGAAACTATATTTTTAGTCGGTCACACCTTATGTGCTTTACTTGGAGCGTCTTTTATTTTTGTTTTCAGTTTGTTTTTATTTTCATAATAAGATTGGTTGGAACCTGGCATTCTTTTATTGGAGAGTGACACGCTCCGTTTTTTCATGAGAATACATTGTATTCTTAGTCTCTGTCTGGCTGCTGCATTTATTTAGCTCCTATTTTGTATGCATCTCTTATCAGAGATGTTAGTTTTAGTAGTATTACATGAGTACTCTCATGTTTGCTTGGTTTATCATAAATATTATATTTGTTGAAACATATCTTGTATGGTGCTTGTTGGGAAAAGAAAACTGCTGCTTGATGTAGAATTTATAACGGTACTAGTAGAAGCTTGTATAGACTGCGGCTAGACCTTTTTCATGTCATGCTATAAAACCTTGTGGTTATTGAGTAGCATGAATAGCCTTAAATATCTGAGAGCGTTTAATATGTCTTGAAAGATTCATGAGTTGTTCTTGTCATAGTAAAGCATCAATATATGGTATTCTCTTTCGAATGTTTTATTTGGTTGACTTGGCGCATGCTCACACCATGTTTATGACTACAAACCAGTCACGAATAGCCTCCATGACCACTTAGTTTTTGAACTTGTGATACCGCTTATTCTTTAATTAATGATGCTTATGTCGTTGTGCATGATTATGGCTCTTATGCTCTCTTGATTTGTCGCTCCCAGTCTTTTGCTAGCCTCCACCTATACTGAGTATGGAATTCTACTCGTGCATCCAAACTCCTAAACCAAAGTTTTTCCATTGTGTACACCATACCTACCTACATGTGGTATTTTAACTGCCACTCCAAGTAAATTGCTCATGTGTTACCTTTAAAACGTTCAAAATTAATCCTGTTTTGTGTTCTTGTTTTTGCTCATGAGGACGTCAATAGAGAATCTTTATCTCACTTGTTGATTGGATTTCACACCCTGGACTAGTGGCTTCATCCGCTTATCCAAATGGTAGAAGAGCTGGCAGCGGGGTGCCCAACCCCAAATTAATACAAACAAATTCTCTTCACTATTTTTGCCTCTTATTTATCAGTCAAAGCATAATTGTGTAAACAAAAGAGAATGAGGGATGACCTTCTACACCAGTTGTGTCCTTCACCATGGGAGCCGCTCTTGTGAATCCAGTTGGCTTGTGACGTACTGTATTGTCTGTTTACCATCCGTTGACATTAGCATACACCTCTCCGAAAAAATAGACATTCCTCCTCGGTGTCAAACTTTTAATACCTCTGTTTAATAAAATAAAAAGCTCTAGCACATGAGTGATCCCTGCTTCCCTCTGCGAAGGGACTTTCTTTTACTTTTATGTTCAGTCTACATCTTCAAACTTTATGCACAGTTGAGAGAGCATTTTTGCCATTCTGAGTTCTATGTGCATTTGTCCCATAAACATCAATAATCACTTCATGATGAGATATTATTTGTTCTTAAATTATTTGTTCTAGTCTTCCTCTTGAACTTTGAAAGTGTCCTGGCATTTATGTTTTGTCCCACTCTTAAGGACTAGTGAAATACCACTTTGCCATGCTTTCTCTATACCTGAAACAAACGTTTATCTTTCTTTGCATTACTATCCATGATCCTTTATTAAGATACTCTTCGTGATGCAAAGTGATTGCTATGCTTTATTATTAAAGTTCTATTATCATGTTTGTGTTTAAAGTTTTATGATATCAACATACATATGCTTTTACATTTTAATGATCAAGATTATGATAGTATCATGGCACCTCAGAAATTATTGTTTTATCGTTTACCTACTCGAGGACGAGTAGAAACTAAGCTTGCGGATGCTTGATACGTCATAAACGTATCCCTAATTTCTGATCCATGATCATATTATGCCAATTAGTACATGTTTTCTCCCTTATTTATAGCATTTTCATACGTTTTCCGGGACTAACCTATTAACAAGATGCCAAGTGCCAGTTCCCTGTTTTCTGCTGTTTTTGGTTTCAGAAAAGTTGTTCTAGAAACATTCTCAGAATTGGATCCCACAAAGCCCGAAGTGCCTATTTTCCCCGGAAGCATACAGAACACCGAAGAGGATTCGAAGACGGGCAATAGGGGGGCACACCATAGGGTGGCGCGGGTCCCCCTGGCTGCGCCAGCTATGGGTGTGGGCCCCCCTGGCCTCCAACGCCTCTGCCCTTTCGCCTATTTATTCCCCTCGTATGGAAAACCCTAGGCACCTGATCGAAAATCCCGAAAAAGTTCCGCAGCCGCCGTCGTCGTCAACCCTAGATCAGGAGGATTCTGGAGCTGTCTCCGGGCACCCTGCCGGAGAGGAAATCATCATCGGAGGCTTCTACATCACCATGCCCGCCTCCGGAGTGATGCGTGAGTAGTTCATCCATAGCAGTGGCTATATGGTTGTGTCCTCTTAATATGCCTCCATGTTTAGATCTCGTGAGCTGCCTATCATTATCGAGATTGATCTTATGTAATTCTATATGCTGTGTTTGCTGGGATCCGATGAATATTGACCTTATGCCAAGTTGATTATAGTATTTATTGCATATGTTATTTGTGATCTTGCATGCTTTCCGTTGCTAGTGTTTGCTCTGGCCAAGTAGTTGCTAGTGACTCCAAGAGAGAGTATTTATGCTAGATAGTGGGTTCATGCCTCCTTTTCGCATGTGCTCGAGTGACAAGAATTTGACGGGGGAGGATGTGCTGTTGCCACTAAGGAGAAAACAGCGGTGAGAGTGCCCGCGTATACAATCATGGCTTACATTACACACATTGTTTAATGCAGTTATCGGTTACTTGCAACTTAATACCTAAGGGGGTTCGGATGATAACCTGAGGGTGGATTATTAGTCATAGATGCAGATGGATTTTTGGTCTATGTATTTTGTTGTAATGCCCGCACTAAATATCATAGTAGTCATCATGTTATAATGTGCACTACGGTGCAACCTCTATTTGTCAATTGCCCAGCTGTAATTTGTTCACCCAGCATGTTATCTTTATGGAGAGACACCACTAGTGAACCTATGAACCCCGGTCCATTTTCCACACTGTTAAACAAACCACAACAATTTCCTGCTCTCTTTACTTACTGCAAGCATACACTATTTTCCACACTATACGTCTAAACTTTGTTTTCAGCAAGACCGATGAGATTGACAACCTCACTGTATCGTTGGGGAAAAGTATTTTGGTTGTGTTGTGTGCAGGTTCCACGTTGTTGCTGACACCGGGGAAGCTCCAGCACCACCTTCAGTGGCATCAACCTTCTGAAGGTCCTCTTTCTCCTACTGGATTGATAACCCTGGTTCTTAACTAAGGGGAAAACTCCTACCGCTGTGCTCATCACACCTTCCTCTTGGGGTTCCCAACACGCATCAGTAGCGCGCAAGTCGTTGACATAATACTCATAGAAGGACTTATCTGTGAATATTATATCCCTTAGAGTGGTACAACAGAAACATAGCAGGTCCAAGCAAAGCTATAGGATACAAATTTTCATTACAAAATATGGAGAAATCCTTTGATGAATCAAAGAAGATCTCAAGCAAATGAAACATTAGAAGAAGAAATTTGAAGTTCCAAGCCGGAGAATAACTCTAGCTCAGAACCTTTCCACTACGGCTGATGTCATCCCTAATCTATGGCTTGTAACCAACTAAATCCAAGAATGGCCTCCACCTACACCTTGATAGCTTCTCCTCCACCGACGTCGTTGATGGCGATGCTTCACTAGCTAAGTAAGATATGACTCCACCTAGCTTCACGAGGTAGCGATGACTTCACGATGACGACTTCCATAAGGCTTCAACTCTAAGCAAGGGGTCAAACGGGAACGAATGAGTAATGAGCGTTACTCAACAAGTTCATGATATACAATGGGTAGTTTAATGCACTAACTACAGCTTTAGACTTGAAAGAGTCATAAGATAATGCAAGGTTTTTGAAAATATTTCTTCAAGAGGTTTCTTTTAATTTGGAAGACTATGCCCGCTAGATCTTCACAGGATTAGAACTTCATGGAGTTGCCTTTCCTGCGGTGTTCGCAGCTCCTTCCCAAAAGAGGGGGTAACGTGCCACATCCTTTTACACTCTGCAGAGGTGCGTTACTTTACCCATGGGCGATCAAGACCATGTTGCACAACCAGGTGTACATTCTTGTCCACTCCCACTCAGGTGTGGGCCCTGGTTGTTGATCCAAGCCAAACTATGCTTCTCCGCACAATGCATGCCCACCCATTTCCGCCAGCAGGTTGAATCCCTGATTCTACCCCTCACGATAGATATCTAGGCGCCCCTGGAAGACCATCATAGACCCCAGAGTCCGTGGGAATTAAGGGATCCCACCCATGTGCATGTAGTCTCGCAAGACCTACAGCGAACGGCTCTGGCAGCCTGTTGACATACGAAAGAGAGAATATCACAACCGACTTACTCGACCCATATAAGACCCATGGTTAACGCGGCATTTACGGCGCAAGAATCCTGGCGGCATTTGTTGTTAATTCCTAGGTAATAAATTTCCATGCAGATGGAACCTCCCTTTGACCTATTCATCTTACCATGGTTCCATCCTCCCACCAAATAGAACACTACACTCGGGTAGTCATTCAAGTAGTCATATTATTATAAAAGTATTATCATGCATTCTTTTGAGAATAGGTGGTAATACAATAGGGTTTTTGCAAAGAGTTCATTAGGAAATACTGCAAAGGATATGAGCAAGTGATGAACTTGCCTGAGATAGAGATAATGACAATAATAATCCATGTCTTCGGGTTCGAGGGTCGCGTAGAGAAATCCCGAGATCTGGAAGATAGCAAAGTAGTCCCGGTAAGGACTACAGAAAACATTGGCAAGATGCTTTAATGCATAGTAATGAGATGTATCGCAAAATACCCTAGAAAACACCCCATCTTACAAGTGTAAGATACGATCGATACGATAACTTAATCACACGGGTTTAGGTGAATTGTTTCATTACTTTAGGTGATGTGGTTATTACTTCTTTTAGACTTACATGTGTTTCACTTTTACTTAACAAGCAATTGTTGTCATGTTTAGATAGAAGTGTTAATTACTTGGTTAAGCAATAAGACAATAATACATAAAAATAACTATAGAAAAGATAACGAACACATTTTATTTTGCGTTTAAAAGTGTAGAGCTAATGACACAGGGTTTAATTGAAAACGAGGAACTGATACAACTAACTCTTTCATCACACACTTGTTAATGACTGGTTATGATAGGTTTAGTAGGTGTGAAAACACTAGGATTTTATTAATAAGGAAAATATTGTCGTGGTAATTCTTTTTGGTTATAATGGAATATTATAGAATTTCATTATACTTTTAGAAAAAAAATTACAAGTTAAACAATATTTTTTTGTTTTTGGCATATTTGAGTTGCAAATGTTGTTCTCTTTAATTTAGTATATCATTTGAGGTTTTTCTGAAAAAGATTTGAATAAGTTATTAATTCATTAATTTTAAATGAATTAAATGACTAGGCAAAATATTGCACACATGAAAACCATGTAAACTGACTTTGAAAACATCTTAGATGAGTTGCATTTGTCATTTTGAGCATTTTGGTATATAACCTGTATTTTTCTGAATTTTTGAATTATTTATTATTTTTCTCAATTTTTAAATGAATCAATTTAAATTCAAGAAATATTTAATTTTAAATTTTATCAAACATTTTTTAAAAGTTCATAAAGAATTATATTATATTTTTCTGATTAATCTGGTATATTATTTATATTTTCCGAGTTACAGAATTAAAGTTATTGAATTAATAAAAGTAAATTATTTTGTGTCATTTTTTAAATTGACAGGTGGGTCCCACCTGTCAGTTATCGTTTTAAATAAAAAACTTAAAACAAAAAATAAAAGAAAAACTTTATGACGCCATGCTGACATCAGCATGATGTCAGCAATGGCCACATGGACCAATCCCGGCCACGGGGAGCTTGATTGGACCAAATTGGCCGGAGAGGACACCACGAATCGCCGCACGAGATCACGGGGAACCTAATGCTAGCGGCGCCGCCCCCTATTGGCCACCGGTAGCTCGCCGGCGTCCAGTTTCCACGGTGGCGGTGACGGATCACGGTGGAACGACGAATTCGTCGATCAAATACCGAATGGGAAGTACCCTAGGGTTCCTCAGCTCACCGCAATGCTCGTGGTCGAGACGGGGAAGCAAGGCGAGGTAGCAATCGACGACGAGGTCCACGGCGGCCGGAGACAGAGAGGAAAGGGAACAACCAAATTGTCCGGCCTCCCATCATCCCGGCTTGCGAGGTTCATCAAGGAGGTAGAGGAGGACACGACGCATCTTATGGTGGCCTCGGTTTCTCTCAGGGTTACCAGAATTGACGATAACGGCCGGCGACCGATGGGTTAGGGCTAGGGTTTTGGTTCGGTTTACAGAGAGAGAGAGATAACAGGCGAGGGAGAGTGATAGTGAGGAGGAGGGTCACGGCTCCTTCCTAGCTCTTATCCGCGCGCGAGGACGGCGAGCAGGAGGTGGCAGCAGCCACGGTGACTTGATGGTAGCCACCACTACTTTCTGGCTAAGGTTGAAGAAACAAAAGAAAAGACACATTTCGATAACCCCCTGGAGTTTCTAATATTTGCAACTTGGTCCTTATGTTTAAAATAAACACTATTTTCAGGGCCTTTCTGTAAACATAAAAATCAGTTTTGAAATCCATATTGAATTTCCAAGCTCGCCATGTTTTTCTTTTTCAATTTTGAGCAAGATTTAAAGTTTCACTTTGGGTTCTCAATTTTAGGTGAATTTTGTTATTTCTCCAATTTACATAACAAATGGATTTAAAATTTCTTCAATACATGCTATAACATGAATCACACAACAAACATGTTAATTGCACAATGGTGTTTTTTTCATTGGAAAATGTTAGATACAAGTCTTATAGGAAAAATTAATAAAACTACTTAGTAGTGTTTTTTATGCATTGTAAATAAAATCACCAACTATGGAGTTTGTTTCCATGTCATGCCAAATGATGTTGATTAGGTAATGACTTGTTTTCTTTTATGTAAATTTGTTATTCTTATAATTGAAACTCTTAGTAATTTTGGTTGACATTTTTCTTGGTTGTTTGTAAGACATGTTTGCTATTTTAAGTACCTGGTCAAGTGGAAAATGTGTGTGGCTTTGGAATATATTTGTTTGTTTTCCAGCAGGTTCCAAGTATGGATATTATCCCATGCTTCTTTTAGAAACATATTTTCACTTGCATGGTTATATGTAGATGTATTTTTGTTGTTATCGATTAGTCTTATGTATGAAAAGGATCTGGAAAACAAGGCAGTAGCTTGTTACCATCTATCTCAACATAACACAAGATATTTGGATGCAATGGCTTGTTATTGTTTCTTACTTGATACTTGCTTCCACTTAAACATATTATTAAGGGGCTCTTATCCTTGATGATCTTGACAAGGCATAAAGGTTCTAGATTCTCTAATGTTACCTAATGGTACCCTTGATGATTTATTATGCTCGGATTCCTTACTAAATCAGTGTTGCTCCTTCTTGACTTATGGTGCTTGATGTACTTGTCTCTATTGGCCACTAGTCTTCATACATTGCCTTGGTCCTTTGCAAGCAGGATCATATCTGGGATTACCTAAGTGTTTTCTCTCCCTTGTTGGTCTCTTGACTTCAGAACTTCACCACTAAAGCTTATAGGGTATATGGAGTGGTTCTCAGATAAAAACTTCAGTAGTAATCTGTAGCTCCTGGATTCCACCTTCACTGTCTCACCCTTGTGGTGAAGCCAATCAATCATACCAAGCCAGATTTTCTCTTAGATGATTATAAAGATATATAGGTGTATTTTAAGACATCAATTTGCCAGATACATATAAGAAGAATCTGTGAACAAGTTTTCAAGGCTTGCCCCAAATTACTTTTCATATCCAAATGGCAAAGATGTACTAGGTTATTCAACCTTCTGTTTGTTTGTGTATGACACTCAATGGTTTGAGTATACAAAAGTGATCTGTTAACAAGGTGTATAGGCTTGTTACCAAACAACTTCTATATAACACTAACATTGGAATATCACACTATTTCTTGAGTACTTTATAAGATCAAATTAAGATATAAGAGTTTCCAAATACTCTTATGATAAATTTGAACAACACTTCTAGAATACTCTAAAGAATCCTTCTGAAGATCTTCTTGTGGTAGTTTCGCTGTTGTTGTGGTTGCTTATCTTGCAGAATGACTTAGAGAAGAATGAGAAACAAGAAAATAAGATAGTCTAGACAAAATAACAAGATCAAGATTAGGAGTTAGTTCATGATTTTATTATCTTTCCATATACTTCTTATTTTATTTCCCAAAAGATATATACTTGTCTCATATATGATTGGTTTTACTTAGCTATCAATTCAGTTCCTCAAATAGAGGTTATAACTTGTTGTTATTCATTAGTTGTATCCAGAGATACTTTAGTTTTGGAATGGTGGATTTGAATAGAAGTGTGGGATGCTTATGGAATGATGACTTAATAGTAATTTGATTAAAAGGTTCATTGATGTGTTGAGATTTCATATTCTCACTTGTATAAGATGATTGAAACAATGAGCATGTGAAGGGTATTGGGGTTTAATGATTTAAGTAAGAGTTGGTAGTTATTTTCTCAGATGTCACGTTGTTACTTTATATTCTTCTCTTTATTATCTTTGTCATGCATAATGCAGACATAAAGCTTTGGGAAGATCATATGTAATGATCAGGGTTTAGTACTAGTTTAAGAAGATTTGTTTCATCTTTTAAATGCTTCCTTTGTTGTTGATAAGACATGTACATATTCCATAAATATGTTATTAATGATAATTAATTTATTTCCCACTTGTGTGGTTTGGGTTAACACTTGTTTCTATAATTTGTGTTCCATTGAACCTTTGTGATTTACTTATGAAGGTTCACTTAATAGTTATTACATAATTTAGAAAGATGTTGTGTGAATGGTTGATAACTTAAAGAGTTCATGATTAGAGGACATAATGTCTCTACTGATGACATGGTTCACTTGTGCATTACTATCTTGTGGAAGTGTGATCATCAGCTATGTGATTTGGATACTCACCCCTCTTTGAGTTCTAGATACCTAGTGAATTATCCCAAGTCACTTATAGACTTGTGGTTAAGGTTGTTGAGAGTTTGTGTTGGTCACAACCAATTATGGTTTGTGTAATCAGATGATTTGGTTTACAATATACATCTTATAAAGATCACTCCAAATGTACTCTTGATCAGATGATCTAAACCTATTTCATCCTGTCAAGTGAAACGTTGGTCACTTTGCTTCGTTTAATCTTTCGCGCCAAAATTTTCCGTATTTCTAGATGCATGATTTGCAAATGCACATATTATATTTAGATCCTTATAACCTCCCAAACACTGGACGTCACAGGGGGGCAGTAATAGTAATTCCTCTTAACCCTTTTGGCCTTACGACCCTCCATCTCCTCATCACACGATTGGTCGTCGTCATCATCATCCGGGCGTCCCCCTTGAAGATCTCCCCTGATACCAAAATATTTTAGGTCATTTCTTGCTTTCACCCCGTCTTCGGTCCTCTCCAACATCTTTAGCAGCGTTCCAAACAAACTTTCAAACACATTCTTCGTGATATGCATCACATCAAGGCAATGAGGCGTATCGAGAATGGGCCAGTATGGCAAGTCCCAAAACACCGATCACGTTTTTCATACATCCAGGAGTGGTTTTGGCGCTTTTTGCTCCTTTCCTAGCTCTGGGCATTGCTTCCAATCATTCAACAACTTGTAGATTTCTTTGCCGCACCTCTTACGTGGAGGTCCCTGGAGCTCATCTTCACCGTTAAAAAGGTCTCCTCACCTTCTCCACGGGTCTTTGTGGGGTCATCCATGCACCTCACGCAACCGTTATGTCCGTGTCACACCTGGCCCGCCACATATCCGTAGTCGAGTAGGTCGTGAACCATACAGAGCAAGACAACTCTCATTGGGAAATATTGTTCACCGAAGGCGTCCCATGTGTTGACCCCTTCCTCGGACCACTCGTCTTTAAGTGGCTTCGGTTATAGATTGATGTCGTTGCCTGGTTGTTTCGACCCTTGAATTAGCATACTCATGTGAATATACTTCCTCTTCATGCACAACCAGGGGGATGTTGTATATCCATACAAACCCGAGCCAGGTGATATGCGTGCTGCTCTGGTTCCCAAACGGATTGAATCCGTCGGTGCTCACACCCAACCTGATATTCCTTGCCTTCGCCCCAAACGTTGGATATTCACGGTCAATTGATTTCCATTGGCTTACATTAGAAGGATGTGTCAGATTTACCTTTTCATTCCGCTTTGGATCTTTCAAAATTTTCTTCCTCCTTTCCGCGTGCCAGCACATCAGCTCTGCTTCCTCGCGGTCCGCGAAATACCATTGGAGACGGGGAATGAGCGGAAAGTACCACACAATTTTTCGAGGAGCTTTCTTGTTCCCTTTCTTGTATCGAGCGACGTTGCTAACTGGACAAATGATCTTGTCCGCATCCTCTTTCCGATAAATGTAGCAATCGTTGATGCACACATGGTATTTTTCATGCAGTAAATCAAAGGGGCACACGACTTTCTTGGCCCCGTGCCAACTTTTAGGGCACGTGTTGCCCTCTGGAAGAACATCGTGTAAGTATTGCAGGCTTGCATCGACGCTTATTTCGCTCCATTTGTATCTCGCCTTCATCTGCAGAACATCAAGCACCACTCTAAACCGGGACTCTCCCGGACCGATGCCTAGATACAACGATGTCTTCGAGTCTATCTCTAGTTGCGTCAGTTTAGATTGCTCTCTAGCAACAGATCTCGAGTTCGTCATCTTCCTCAAAAGCAGCTCTTTGAGATGAGGGTCCCGCACAACTTCCGTTAGGGGTGTCTCCGTGTCCTCGTCTTCTTCCATGTCTTGTTCAGCATCTTCTCCATGATCATGTGCGAGATCATAAGGATCTTGGTCATGTTGTTCTTGCTGATCGTTGTTATTGTCCCGTTGCACATCATTCCCATCCATCGCCCCCCGGACTTCATCATATTCATGATCACTTATCCACTGACTGTTGTACCCATCCATGAAACTATACCTGAGGAGGTGATTGAGCAAATCTCCGGTAGAGGGGTTGAGCAAGCCCCCTAGTTTGCACTTTCGACATGGACATCGTATCTCCTTGCGACCATTTTGTAAAATATCTTCTATCGCGTATCTCAAGTAACTATTCATAACACGTTTACTCATAACGACCATCATTATTTGTCGCATGCACGAGCGCGCCAAGATAATATTAGAACCACACACACACACACACACACACACACACACACATATATATATATATATATAAGTTATTCTAAACCCACCCTGTATCTTTTGAACCGTACATGATTTTTATGTCACGTAATTTTTGTCGTGTTCCTTATGTCGAATAGAACGTAACAAAATATATACATAACATAAAACTTTTATTTACGTGACCGTACAAAAAAATGAAAAAATGCACATGTTTATGTTGTTTTTATGACTTTTATGTTGGTATGACTCATATTTTTCGTATTTGTGCCCATTATTCTCTTATGGATCAAACATGAACGTAAATAATTACATAAGTAACATTATTTTTTGACTTGGGAACATAAAATTAATTGTGGGTGCAAAATAAGTTTTCTGCACCCAAGGTGCCAAATAGGGTCGCGCTATTTGACACCCAGGGTGCAGAATAGTTATTCTACACCCACCCTGTATCTTTTAAACCGTACATAATTTTTACGTCACGTAAATTTTGTCGTGCTTCTTGTGTCGAATAGAACGTAAGAAAATATATATATGATATAAAACTTTTATTTACGTGACGGTACAAAATAAAATGAAAAAATACACACTTTTATTTTGTTTTTATGAATTTTAGGTTGGTATGACTCATATTTTTTCGCATTTATGCCGAGTATTCTCTTATGGATCAAACATGAACGTAAATAATTACATACGTAACATAAATTTTTGACTTTGAAACATAAAATAAATTATGGGTGCAAAATAAGTTTTCTGCACCCAGCGTGCCAAATAGGATGGGTGTATATATATATATCGATATTCACGAAAAAATTCGGCATGACCTTTGTACAAATCGAAGGTTAGAGGAGTGTCAAAATTTACCGAGTCAGAAATAAATCAACATTCCGACAATAGTTGTAACTCATTTTCATATCCAAAATTTCACTTCATGTCGTATTCACGAAAAATCGGCATGACCTTCCTAAAATCAGAGGTTAGCGAGTGCCAAACTTTGCCGAGACAGAAATGAACCAACATTCCGGCGATAGTTGGCTACTCAATTTCATTCTAAAATTTCACACATATAGCGTCTCCATGTCACGACCATATCGAATCCGGTCAAATTTCACACATAAATTTCATATCGCGTGTAATACAGTAATAATTCATACAAACCCATTTATATATATAATCATTAATCGCACCTAAAATGATTAGATGAGAACATGAGATGATATCCAATTTTTTTTGGAGATTTGGAGAGGAAGGGGGTAATTCTAGATCTAGATGCCTATAGAAAGAGAAAAGTTTGGGTAGAAAGAGTGCTGAGAGGGAGATAGATCTAGATCTACCAACTAAAATAGTTTTGGTTGGTTGAAAAGACAGGAGTAGGTGGGGAAAATTGGCATGAGTTTAAACTAGAGAGAGAAGGGACAAGGTTGAGAAGATGGGAGAGGTGGGGAAGATGGGGTGGTGCTCACTTACTACATCTGTCAGGTTACCGCTGTCGAACTAGCTGGCGAGGTCGCCAACGCTATCATGCGCGTTGTGCCCACAGGTTAGCGCTGGCGAACACGCCAGCGGCAGCCTGCGTAGTGTTGGCGAAGCGCAATTGCGCAGCCAGCGGTAGTTGCCGCCCCGCGCGCAACCGGGCCCACACTTACCGCTGCCAAACAAGCTTGCTTGTTCGCCAGCGGTAAGCTGGGTAGCGCTAGCGAACACCGATTCGTGTTGCCCAACGGTAATAGCGCTGGCGAACACTAATTATTGTTGCCCAGCGATAAACCGATGTCTATAAGGGGTTTCCTACTAGTAATAGGCGTCGCCATCGTCTGCATATGCGGGGATTTCTCCCGACCCTATCATCAGCCCCTGTCCAAAGAAGCAAACACGAGAACCTTGAAACCAGCCGCCGCCCCTGGAGCATCTTCGTAGGACACTGTTGTCCACACAACCAGTGCCATCACTCCAACGACATTCACCACCTGGAGCCGACACTCCGGCTTCGGGGGGCAAGCCACCTGCCAAATCGGCAGCTAGCCATCCACACCCAGGGCCGCCGCCCCGGCTTCCGCACACTGGAGAGAAGTAAGCCTCTCTCCACCACCCCACCTCCACGCCGCAACCAAGCTGAATCGGAGTAGACCGACGTCAGCATCGCGGAACCACCAGACCACAACGACCGAGGTGAAGGCCACCACGCTACCCGCCAGATCCGCCGCCAGGCCCAGGATCCACCGCCTCCCGAGCGGAGCAACAACCATACCCCTCGCCGGCCGCATCCACAGCCCGGGGCCGCCGCCCCGGCGTCCTACAACACCGACCACTCACGAACACGGCCCGCCGCCGCAGCACAGGGACATGTCGGAACCTGCAACCTCGCCATCGAGCAGCCCTGCCGAGCGCCGCCAACCACCTCGCCGAGGATCCGCCGCACCTCGCGCCCGGGCCTCCCGCCCCCTCCAATTTCCCGCCGACGATGCCCAACACGGTCCGGCCACCACCTGCAGGAGGGAACCACGGAACACCCCCCTCCCCCGCGTCCCCTTTCTGGAGTTGGCGGCAGCGGCGGCAGGGGCGCCTACGGGGAAGGCTGGCGGCGAGCTAGGGTGTCGCCCCCAGCGTCGCCAGAGGAGCGACGCGAGGAGCACTGATATGTATCTATATTTAGACATGCTTCATCGTGGTTAAATTGGTTGTCACCTTCGCCAGCTCTTAGTGGTCCTGTACGTCTTACCGATCAACTGTAACTTTTCAGTCAGCATTGCACCTTAGTACTCCCTCCGTTCATAAATAGATGACTTCCATTTGTCTCAAAGTAGATGTATGTAGACATGTTTTAGTGTCTAGATACATCCATTTTTGAACAAATGAAAGTCACACTACTGGAATCGGACACTTCGCCGTGTATCAGAAAGACTCGGCGAAGGACGAAAAATACTCGGCAACCTCTTTGCCGAGTGCCACACTCGGCACAGGTTACTCGGCGTCGTTCATCTCGGCAATCGAAACTTTGCCGAGTGTCAGACCACGGGATGCTCGGCAACCTTTTTGCCGAGTATTTTCCGTGTACACTCGGCAAAGTTTCCTGGAACAGGTTCCGTTCCTTAGTCTATAACGGAACGGTGCTCGACACTTTGCCGAGTGCAACACTCGGCAAAGTTCCTGGGCCCAGGCGTCCATGGTAGCGACACGTGGCCTGTACGCCGAGTGTCGTGACACTCGGCAAAGAGGCAGGCCTGTTCGCCGAGTGGCCGCTTTGCCGAGTGTCATTTCGCCGAGTGGCATAGTGCTCAGCCACGTGGCCTGTACGCCGAGTGTCGTGACACTCGGCAAAGAGGCAGGCCCTGTTCGCCGAGTGGCCGCTTTGCCGAATGTCATTTCGCCGAGTGGCATAGTGCTCAGCCGAGTGGCCTGTACGCCGAGTGTCGTGGCACTCGGCAAAGCTCAGAAACACTACGCCGAGTGCCTGAGTTTGCCGAGTGTCTGTTCGCCGAGCGTACTCACTCCACCGAGTGGGGACTATGCCGAGTGCCGTGACACTCGGCATAGTCCCCTCCCGTGTACGCCGAGCCCAAGTTTGCCGAGTGTCGCACTCGGCAAAGGGGTTGCCCAGGCGACCAAATGGCACCTGGGAGCAAACTTTGCCGAGTGTTTTGTTGGCCACTCGGCAAAGACTTGCTCCCAGGTGCCATTTGGTCGCCTGGGCAACCTCTTTGCCGAGTGTAACACTCGGCATAGTGACCATATGGGTCTTTGCCGAGTGTTACACTCGGCAAAGACGTTGCAGTTTTAACAGCAGCTGGCTGCATTTGCTTAAATCCCTGCAATTAAATCACAAATTATATTTGTTTCACAATAGAAGTATCAGAACAATCAAAACACCCATAATTGCACCAAATAGGAACAAATGCATAACATCAAACACATATTTGCACCAAAAGGCATAACATCAAATCACAAATACACCAAATATCTCCATAAGCATATAATACATGTCACAAATGTTTAAGCATCATCGTAGAAGCATCCTAAGTAGTTCAAAAGTCGACAATTTCATGTTTGTTGCCACAAGAACGACGGGATCCTAAGTCAACTATGCACGGAGGTCTACGGAGCCGACTCGTCACCGTCAGCTCGAGATCCGTCCTGCTCCATGTCGTTCTGGGTTCCCGATGATGAAGCATTTCCCTATAAAGATCCATATTAGTCGACTAAGCTGGAAAAATGAATCAGTTAACAAGCTGCAAGCCAACTTACCAAGTTGAGGTTGAACGGCGGTAGAGGAGGTAGAGGAGGAGCTGATGGATCCCGTGGAAGAGCGCTGACCATCTGCAAAGATGAAAAGAGATAGACCGGTGAGTTTACACGCATATAATGATGAATGGAACTAAAAGGGTGAAAATAATACCTGCATCATTGCCTGCATCCATGCATGCTGGCTACTCATCTGCGCCTCCATTCTTTGGACCTTCTCCTGGGACTCCATCGCGATCCGCTTGTTTTCATCAACTTCATCCTACGGGATGTTTAATGTCAACAATTGCGCAACGGAAACAAGATATACGGGTGCTGAAGAATGATTGTACCTGCATAGCGGCGATGGCATCTAGTCCTGGCCGTGGGCGGCGCTCGATAGAGGGCGATGAGCTGACCGACCTCGCACGGATCTGGGAGAGTGTTGGTGTCCCTGTGGTATCGAAGGCGCCATTGGCGAAGGCAAATCTGCCGTTCCTTCGACCCTCTCCCGCAACCATAGCAACCTGTGGATCATAGGGCGCCGTGAAGGGGTCACAGTCAGGGCCGTGCTTCTCCTTCATCTTCTCGACGTACTTGTCCCACTTCTTGCCGGTTTGCGTGTTGATCCACTGCTGATCAGCCGGTACATCCGGTTTCAGCACCTTGGGGGTCCGGGTCCTACGGAAGGCCTGCATGCGATTGATCTCATTGCCCTTCTCGGCCTAAAATTGAAAGCAGAAGTATATTAGCACAAACCTATAAAGTTAGAAAGAACATTGCATTGAAAAGGAAAAATATGAACGGTTATTTACCTCTCTCTGGACGATGCCGGTGAGGGTGAGGCCGCCCTGACGGTGTCCCTCGCCTAGCAGAAGACGCCGGGCCCGGCACGCGGCGTGTTCCGCCTTGTACCCGTCGCTCACCCACTTCGCGACCATCACCTTATAGCAAGGCAGCTTGTTGGCCAGCCACTGAGGCACCACCTGTTTGAAAAAATTAGAGCCACGTGAGACCACCCGGCGGCCATATACGAATAACTATAAAGACTATGTCCTTACCTTCAAGTACTGGACCTCGGACAAGTGAATCAGTCGGGCGTCCTTCTTGGACAACGTGGTGTTCAAGTATTTGGCGTAGAACTTAACCACGCACAGCACACGCGCCTCGTAGTGCATGTCACGATAAGCTTCTTGGCCATCTTGATCAGCACAGCCGTGGCCCTAGCCTCTTCCCCCTCGACGCAGGTGAAGTAGTCCTACAACCATTGCAGAAATTGAATACATTAGCACGATATATATATATATTTCACGAAAGATATTGCCCTAAAACCATTTAGCATTGGAAAATATACTAACCCAGAAATCTGTAATCACCCGGGTGCCTAAGTGGTCGTACACCCGGTCCCACTTGTCCGCCACATCGGGCACCTGCTCGTAGTGCTTCCAGGAAGCAGCTGGCTCCTCCTTGCCATCCAGGGTGACCAAGCCTGGGAAATGCTTCTTGCAAAGAAGCCCAAGGATGCCGCTCATGGGCCGTGGTGGCCTGGGCCCCACATACGCCAAGGACCTGCACGTGCACAAAAGAAAAACAAGCTAGTTAGTTATGTTTTGATGAAAAATTAATATAGCAAAAATGTAGCAACGATGATTAACAATCACTTACGTGTCGCCGTCCGGTCTGACCAAGTGGTGCCGGTGGGGGTATGGCGGCTCAGGTAGCCGCGTGGGCCCGCGCAGAAAAGGTTTCTTGTCCGCGGGCCACACTTTCCCTAGCTGGGGGAGCGGGTGTGCGAACAAGTCCTCGTCCTCCTCGGACTCCGGGTCCGAGGGCTGCTGCTCCTCCTCCTCGTCCCGGTCAGACCCGTCCTCGGCGTCTGACCCCTCCTGCTCGTGCTCCTCCTCCTCCTCCTGCTCCTCATCCTCCTGCTCCTCCTCCTCGTCAGAAGAAGTAACCTCGGGCAAGGGGCTCTGTGGGCGAGCAGCCCGGTGCGAAGCACGCCCCCCTGGGCGACGGGCCGGGGCTCTCCGTGAGCTAGAGGTCTCCTCCGTGCCCGCGCCGGGCGTCGCAACCCGTCGTCGCCCTATCAGTGTGCGCGCGCCATCCTCAGATCTGGCGTACAAGCCCGTCCACATGGGCCTTCTTGGGGGCGCTGCGCTTTAACCCCTTGGGGGCCTTGGAACCTGCCATGTTTCACCTGTTATGACACAAGAGGGAACCCGATTAGTACAGGTGATAACAAATGTTAAAAAGTTAAATAAACAAAGAGTAATTCATACAAAGCATATTATGTACATGCAAAATTAAATTAAAGCGCAATTAAAATAGTAAAGTGTCACAATTTCACCTTTTCTGTACTTAAATGTCTAAATATAAACTAGCAGAAGCGCTCATCGTAACCACGGGCTGCTTAAAATCCTGACATTTGTCATGTGCACGATTTTCTGCTGAAAATCTCCTCACATGAGCTTGAAGAACCTGATCTTGTTCACGGCCATGTGCTCCCAGAAGTAGTGCTCTTGCCACTCCCTGCACCGATATTTTGGTGACCAAAATAACAGCGTAGGGAGTGGCAAGAGCACTACTACTGGGAGCACATGGATGTGAACAAGATCAGATTCTTCAAGCTCATATGGGAGGAGATTTTGAGCACAAAATCGTAAGTGCTTGGAGACTCTAAGAACCATGACAAACGTCAGGATTTTAAGCGCAAGTAATGTAATAGCAATAAGAAGTTCGGAATAGAAAAATAAATCCTGACATTTGTCATGTGCACGATTTTCTGCTGAAAATCTCCTCCCATGAGCTTGAAGAACCTGATCTTGTTCACGGCCATGTGCTCCCAGAAGTAGTGCTCTTGCCACTCCCTGCACCGATATTTTGGTGACCAAAATAACAGCGTAGGGAGTGGCAAGAGCACTACTACTGGGAGCACATGGATGTGAGCAAGATCAGATTCTTCAAGATCATATGGGAGGAGATTTTGAGCACAAAATCGTAAGTGCTTGGAGACTCTAAGAACCATGACAAACGTCAGGATTTTAAGCGCAAGTAATGTAATAGCAATAAGAAGTTCGGAATAGAAAAATATTACAAGCTATAAGTTTCGAAGTGACACACAAATAGTGAAAACTAAATGCTAATTATACATTGACGGTTACATAGTTGGAACACAAATGGTTCAGAACCCATTGTCTACATCCTTGGGATCATAACTTGGACCGGGATCATCATCGTCGTCGCTATCACGGGTGTACCACCACTCTTCCATGTAGTTCGATGGTGGACCGCTCGGCTCCTCAACATCGGGTATGTGGAGACGTTCAAGTAGTTCCACGTCCTTAGAGTTAAGAACAGCTGGATCGTCGTCTTGCTCGCTCTCGGCGCCCATGCCATCATCACCGTCGTCTTCTACCATTTCGTCAATTGTGGGCAAGTCGATGCTGAACCGGCCGGTGAGCCCATCGTCGTCCTCTTGATAGAACTCTCCCTCATAGGTGATGGGGTTTATGCGCTGGTGGTAATCTTCATCGTTTGGAGGAGGTGGTCTATTACGCGGTGGCACCGTGATCACCACATCCCACCCCTGGAGACGTTTCATAGTTTTGCATGGGTAGGGGAGATAGAATACTTGGGTGGCATGTTGTGCAATGATGTAGACATCATCTCCCCCATAGACAGATGCTCGTTCAATTTCGATCAATCCAATTTCAGGATTTCGTCTCACTCTAGTTGGATCGAACCAATGGCATTTGAATACAACCGGGTTCTTCTTGCCGAAATGGAAATCGAGCTCATAAATTCCCTCGACGATGCCGAAGTAATCACCACCGGCATTCGTGAAGACCCCGAAATTATTTGTCTTCCGGTTCGGCCGTTTCTCATCGTAAGAACGGGTATGGAAGCGATACCCATTCACATCATAAGATGTGAATGTCTTGAGGGAGTAGGTGAACCCGCGGGCAAGTTGCCGCAACTCGGGACTCATTTCCTTGTCGGTTAAAGCCTACAAGGTCAATAGGAGTGTTACTTAAAGCTAAGATCAGCGTAAAATATGTCTCACTAGAAACCATGTAAGATAGAGTGTTACTTTTGTGGCGAACCAACTAATGAAACCGCCGCCTCCTTTGCCACCCTTCTTAAAAATAGTAGTCTTCTCGTCGTAGGTAGGTTCTCGGGAATGATGTTTCCAGGTTTCTTTCTCAAATAACCTAGGTGCGGAATGACAAAAATCGGAGTTAGACACAAACTATGGGAATGAAAGCTTGTGAAAAGAAGGTGTTGAGCACTTACTCAATGTAGGGCTTTACTTCCGCCGTGTTCTTCAGGACACACGAGAGAATAGCCGTCCATTGTTCATGTGAGTCTACTTGCTCTTGCTTCGCGCCACTTGATCTGCCACCAAGCCCTGCAAGTATGCTAAGCTCGGGTGCATCCGCGGAGTTGGGGTCATTATTGTACCGAGAAACTGGATTATGACGAGTGGGAAGACTTTCATGATAGTACTTTGTCGTAAAGTTTGCCACCTCCTCGTTGCGGGTTGCCTCACATATGGATGCTTCGATGCGACATTTGTTCGTGCTTTTCTCTCTAAGTTTCTTCTGCTCTCTCTCGGTTGAAAACATCCAGCGGTACTGCACAGGGCCACCCAATCGTGCCTCTTCAGCGAGATGCAAGAGCAAGTGTTGCATCGGATTAAAGAAGCCGGGGGGAAAGATCGCCTCTAGGTCCACCAGTAAGCCGGCAACCTGTTCCTCCAACTTAGCAACCACAGCTCGGTCTAATTCCTTGGCACAGAGCTGGCGAAAGAAAAAACTCAACTTGGCTAGCACTAGCCAAATTTCCTCATCAACGTATCCTCGAATCATGACAGGCATGATCCGCTCAATCCATACGTGGTAGTCATGACTCTTGAGCCCTGTTATCCGAAGCCCTGCAAGATTCACTCCCCTCATTATATTAGCTGCGTACCCATCAGGGAAGAAGAGACATTCCAAGATCCACTGGAGAACTTCTTTCCTTTGGGCCCTAGTCAGGCAGAAAGGGGCCGGTGGCTTCGTCCAGGTTTTTTTGGTTTTGGTGGGAGGCTTCATGTTTAAATGTTTCCTGTCACATAGCTCCTCTTGATCGACTCTTGCCTTAACGTTATCCTTCGTCTTCTCAAGATCCATAAGTGTTGCCCAAAGGGCCTCGGCGATATTTTTTTCCGTGTGCATGACATCAATGTTATGTGGAAGAAGAAGATCCTGCATGTAAGGGAGCTTCCACAGGCATGAGATGTGAGTCCACTGGTGCCACTCTCCATATCCAGAAAGCCAGTCCCCTCGCATTGAGCTCCAGACTTTCTAGCTGAGCCTTCACGTCTACACCGGTCATCAAAGTTGGTCGTGGAGCATCGACAGCTACATCTTTCGTCCACTTCTTTTTATTTCGCCGGTATTTGTGACCAAGACGAAGGAACTGACGATGTTGGTCAAAGCATGAGTATTTTCCACCCTTTTTGAGCCAAAGGAAAGTCACAGCCTGGTAGCACACCGGACAAGGCCACTTCCCATGAGTGCACCAGCCGCAGAATATCGCGCGAGCCGGAAGGTCATGCAGGGAAGTGAAGTACCAAACATACATATCAAAGTGCTTCTTTTCTGCGGCGTCGTATGTCCGTACCCCGGTGTTCCAAGCAATAAGGAGATCATCTACCAGCGGCTCCATGAACACGGACATATTCTTCCCTGGATACTCAGGCCATGGAATTATCAGCGACAGGAACATGTTCTGCCGTTGCATGCACACGCCGGGGGGGAGGTTCATCGGGATAACAAACATCGGCCAACAGCTGTATGAGGCAGACGTCATACCATATGGGTTGAAACCATCGGTTGATAACGCAACGGCTACACTCCTGGGGTCACCCGCTTTCTTCTTATGTTTGCCAACGAAGTCCTTCCATGCTTCACCATCAGACGGATGTATCATCTTATGAGGACGGTACCTCTTCCCGTCTGACGGCCATCTCATCTGTTTCGCAGATTCCTCGGTCATAAAAAGTCTTTGGATCCGCGGTATGAATGGAAGATATCGAAGGATCTTTTTGGCGACCGTTAGCTGCGTCTTCTGACCATTACCGGAGTCCACCTCCAGAAACCTAGAGGCCCCGCATTTGACACAGTACTTTGTCTTCTCATGCTCTTTCCTGAACAACATGCAACTCTTCGGACAACAATCTATCTTTTCATACGACATCTTAAGGGAACCGAGGATTTTTTTCGACTCGTACATGTTCTTTGGAAGAAGGTGTTCCGCCGGCAAGAGGGTGGCAATAACGGTCAGAAATGCATCAAAGGCGGCTATGCTTACATTGTGCTGGCTTTGACCGCCATAAGCCGGCCGATGGCATCAAGTTGAGAAACTCGTGTATGCTCGTGCAATGGTTTTTGTGTCTCAAACAATGTGTCATAGAACTCTTTCGTGCTCTCCTCCGCATACTCGGGGGCATCTCCCTCACCGGTTGGATTTTCAGGTGCATGTGCAGTAGTGAAATCATCTAACATCCTGTCAAAACCGGTATCAAAATCGGTCGATGCATCCTCAGTGCTAGGTGCCACCTTCTTCTTCTTCTTTCTACGGCGTACGGGATCGGCAGACTCGCCATGGTACACCCAACGGTAATAGTTTGGCATAAACCCGTACTTCCCAAGGTGATCAGAAATGACTATCCTCGGTTTCTCTGTCATGTTACGACAACGACTACAGGGGCACCATACATCAGACGAATCGTCAACTCTAGCAAATGCAAAATCCAAGAACTGGTTGGTCTTTGTAACCCAATCCATTGTCATATCCTTCACACTCGGTCGGCCATTGTACATCCACTCGCGTTCCTCCATTTCCACGCTGATGAATGCTCAGACATATTAACATGTGTTTAAAATTTAACAAGTTTGTTTAAATTATCTACAACATACTGCAAGTTTTACGCTTTGAATGCAATCCTACATGCCTACTAGGTAAAGATAGGTCCTAATCCCACCCGTGGATGTGTAGCTTGTGTTTGTTTTCCATGTCTACTCCTATCCGAGACAAATTTCGGCAGCACCTCCCCGCTGTTCTCCTAATACACGTCTCGACCACGGGGGTCGAGAGAATGTGTACTCGGAGAACAACAGAGAGGCGCCACCGAAATCTGTCTCGGATAGGAGTAGAACATGGAAAATAAACACAGCTACACATCCACGAGCTGTCCAAAAAACGTGGACAATTCGAAACAGTCGCGGTTATAAAAATATAGATCTTTGTATATAAATATATACAAAGAGTTCTATTTTTATAACTACAACTCTTCCGAACGGGAGACGCCTAGGGTAACGCGACTAGTTTGGTGATCTACAAAAAACAACTATAAAGAAAATCTAAAGATCGACCGAGGGGGAGGGTTTTACCCTCAAAGCGTGGCCGGCTGTCGACGAAGATGACCGCAGACGCTGCCGGCCTGCGACGACCCTCCTCAGCAAATCCCCACCTGCCCCGACGCTCCTGGCCTCAACCTCGATCCATGTCCTGCAAAAGGGAAGATGTAGTGTTAATAAACAACATATATACTACTAATTTAGTCATGGCTAATGAGCTAAAAAATTCCAAAGCTAAGACATGCAAACGATATAAAAATACCCACGTAATACTACCCGCTCATTGAACAGTCGATCAAGTAACATCTCAGCTATTTACATGATTGCGCGCCATGACTACAGAGGGCTGCTATTTACATGATTGACCACATCGACGCGATAGTCGCCATGCGTGGCTTGGAGGTTGCGGAGTATGAAGGCCGCCGCGGGCCGCGCCATTGCCGGACTACCATATCCGGCGAGAGGCGCATCGGCCAGCAACGGCGGACGGAGGCAGGGTAGCTAGATATGCATGGCCGAACAATGGCCGATGCAGCCAGCAATTGTTACCATCAGTACTACCAAAGTTACCAAAACATTCAGTGCATTGCAGCAATAATATCTTCATGTACTCATTTCTTTATATTTTGTATTTTAAATAGAAATATATCTGTTGTTGAAGCAAGATTTGGTAGTTTGAAATTGTACCATCAGTACTACGATATTGTGTACTTAATCACGTATAACAGTTTAAAATTATCATGCATGGATAACAATAGAGTAGTTTCTGCTCAGTGGGTTTATTTCTTGTCATATTGCCTTTCATTGTGTCTATTAGGACTATCAGTTTTTGTAGCTTTTTTTTGTGAGAATTACAGTTTTTGTAGCTAATTGATTGCAGTGCTGAATGTTAAGATGTCTTGGTGAAACCTGTATGAATGAACACAATCACTACGACATGAACGGATCAAAAATAGTTAAGTGCAGTTTATTAAAGCTGAGGTTTTCGCTTGCCCAAATAGTACAGGTATGAAATGCAATAAAAGGATATGGAAAATATGATCCAATAGAAGAGGCTAGTGGCAGCCCATGATTCAAATCATAGTCCATATGTTTGAATAAAATGCAGAACTAAACTACTATACAAAACAGAGAGTAGGGAACTGGAGGTGCAATTTTCAGCTCAAACAGGACCTACTCTTTGCACATTAACAGCTGTAGGTAATCCAATTTTTGTGTTCAAATTTAATAATAATTTAGATTCTTACTCAGCTTGTGCAGAATTCATATAACTGACAGACATCTCGATATATGCGATTGGGAAGTAATAAAAAATATAACTCTTCCACAATGGATTATCAGTACAAGCACATTCCTTGCTCTATTTTCTAACCTACTATTCTACCAAATCCACACAAGGGTATCTGACCCACAAGTTATTTACAATTGTGATCACATCATTTCACGGCTACACCACAAATGCACTAAACCAAGATTACAGGCCACTCAAAGACCAATGAATGGGACCTCTTTGAATGAAAATACCGAGTTAGAACTTCTTTGAGATCAGTAACTTCGCAGTTATATTCTTCTATTTCTGCTTTCTCATTGAGAGCACTGTAAGCCGCACTTTTTCTTCAAGATGAAATAACTTGGAATGTAACTTATGAGGTGCTTAAAATTATAACGCTACATATAGCTAGAGTGCTTGCTAGGAAGCAAAACAAGCGTATTACTGCGACATTAAGCCTAACTGTAGTAAAAAGTTCTTTTATTCAAAAAATAATAATCATACCACTCATGTATCATGACCACGCTTGACACTGTGATTTCAGAGAATGTATAGAAATGACTTGAAACATATAACTTTATTTTCTTCTACTCATTAGATAACCCACTTAAAGGATAACACATGTAAACCACAAACATATTTATCATTAGTTTAGTTTTTCTCTTTGTATATCCGTGTTTTTTCTCCTTCACTTATGCATGATGGACCATTACCACATCAGCATCCATTGCAAGCCATGAAAAGTAACGACAGCCATGCTGAAACTTTGGATGGAGGCACTACCAACTTCTCTTAGGACAAACAAGAACAATATCATCGCATCTGTGGGGTTGGATTAGGAAGTCAATACCCCTTTTGTGTACTAAAAAGTTACTACAAAATGATTACTGATCTAGAGCCAGTGGATTATGCAGTGTCCACTGCAAACAACTAAACAAATTTACAAACTTCAGCAGTTACCTGATTACCAGGTAACTGGTTTGGCAAGTCTTAGCAGTGCACGGTGGTACCACTTCTCCACACATGCACACTTTCTGTCTGCAATATCTACGGATTCTTACTTTGCTATAATTCATGTGTAAATTTACTACTGCAATGCTCGGGTACAAAACCACTGACTTTCAGCTGCAGCAAATCCTTTTCAGTTGTAATCAATCATCAGCAGGAAGAATATAGGACACCCATTGTGCTAAGGCTCACAAATCCTTTTCAGTTGTAATCAATCATCAGCAGGAAAAATAAAGGATAGCTCTCGGTAGTACATTTTCAGAAAATCAAATTGGCAAGAGGCTATTTTAACTAAAGGAATAGTTTGGTGATTACTTAATCCTCCCGCATTGATAAATATATCTAGATCCCGTGATGCATCTATAAATCTAAAAATTGGTACAGAGTAGCGAAAACTTGACGATTTTGTGGATCCAATCCTGTAAATTTAAGCCTCAATCAAGTCATCTATTGATGCCTCCCCTTACCAGCAATTCCAACTATCTGCTACACCAAAATAAAAAAATAAGATAACAGAGGAGGAGGGAAAGTAGTAGTAGCAGCAGTGCAGATCAGAGGAGGGGGCGGGGAGAAGGGGAGGCTTTCCGATCGATGGTCGACGCCGTCGTCCACGCTGCAGGATGCGGCGCGATGGGAGGACCTGGGGCGTTAGCGAGGGGCACGGCGAGCCGTTGGGCGACCGGAGATGGGCAGAAGTGGCCGTCCGTCGATGGCGCGGGCGAGCAGCCCTGGCGGCGGCAGATCAAGGATGGCCTGGCGGCGGCTCGGTGGGGGGAGGGAGGAGGAGGGGGCGGCGGCTCGGTGGGGGGAAGGAGAGAGGAGGAGGCGGGGAGGAGGGGAGGCTTGCCGGGAGGAGGAAGGTGGGCGGCCGTGGCTGGGTGGGCGGCGGCGTCGGAGAGAGGGAGTACGGCGTGGCGGCGGCTCGGACGGGGTGGGAGAGGTGTGGCTCGATGGAAGAGAGAAAAGATCTAAGAAAGGGATAGGGTTGCGGCCGGCCCGCCATATTTTTGTTCCCGGTTCACGTCTTTGCCGAGTGTCAAATGTCGGGACACTCGGCAAAGTACGTGGTTGCGACTGCCAGTGCATTGTTTGCCGAGTGTCTAACGTCGGGACACTCGGCAAAGAACGTGGATGCGACTGCCAGTGCATTGTTTGCCGAGTGTCAGACGTCGGGACACTCGGCAAAGTACGTGGATGCGACTGCCAGTACATTGTTTGCCGAGTGTCATTTGTCGGGACACTCGTCAAAGTACAAACATTAAAGGCTTTTACCTTGGTCTTTGTTTAAGTATACAAATAATCACATAATAATTAATATTAATTCTTATACAAAGTTTAATTACTTTCACTATTGAATAGTCCGTCTTTTTCTACACCGGGGCTAGTGTATCTCCGGAGAGGGGACCCGGAGCGTCGGGATCCCACCTAAACCAATGTTTTGCCATGCCATGTGTGTTAGATTGTATCATGGGTGTTGGGTGCCAAAGATAGCATCACTCTCTGTGTCGGGGCCTCACCGACGTCGGATTCTCTCTCGCGGGTTCCAGGACTGCTCACACCCCGAAACTGTCACATCCCAATTTTGGAATACCTGATAACACAGTTGTTTTGCTAATTGCTTGACAATTAAACTTTGATTGTAGTTGTTTGAGTGCAACTAAACAAACTAATTATATAATCTTACATGGCTAAGAAATTGAAAACAAAATATTCAACATATTGTTCCAATGACCTTGGTAATATTTTCTAATGTAAATATTGATCATGGCCATATTTTCTAAAGTAAATATTGATCAAAGAGTTTTCCAAAAACATCTTATGAATCCAATACTTGTTGAATATTATTCCAAGACCTAAATTAAGAAAGAGGAAACACTTAATAAATTTCCCTAAAAAGATTATCAGAAAAAGAGGCATTCTTAAATGCTTCACCAAAATATTATCAAATGTTTTTCCAACCTTGCAAGATTAAAAACAAAGGTATTGGAGAGCATTGACTTGCTATCTCTATTCACATAAATATTTTGGCAAAGCATTGATAAAGAAAAGCCTAGTGCTTTATTAAATAGAAATTCCAATATTTCTAGAAACAGAAAACTAAAACAAGTTACTATTGGAAACTTTCCTCAAATGATTTGAAATTCATACCATTGCTTCCTTATGTCAAATAAGGAACACACACAAGAGGAGACCAAAAATTGAATCCATTAAAGCCCTGAAAACATGAATTTTCTCCACAGCAACATTTGGGATTTTGAACAAGTTTGTTCTACAAACTTCTTCCAAATGACATGAAATAAATACCACATGCGCTATATCATGAATGAGGATGAAAACCAAAAGGAAACAAGTTTTTGAATTGTTTAAGTTCCCAAAAACCCCTGTTTTCTTCACAGCACCTTTTTGAAATTTGAACAAGTTTGTTCTATGAAGTAACTCAAAATGACTTGAATTTTCTACCACATAAGGAACACATCAAATAAGGAATGTGTGCCAAAAATTATCATTTTTGGAAACTCCTAAGTAGGTTAATAAATTCAATGTCCATTTATGTAAGAATTCAAATTTGAACAACTTTGAATTATAAAGTTTCACCAATTGAGCCAATTTTCATATATGTTGTGCAACTCAACTAATTAGAATTTTGAGCAAAAGGATTTAAAATTTAAACTTTGTTTGATTGGTGAAAACAGGCTTTTTCAGAGAGAAAAGGACCTACTTGTAAAGTTGGCAGGGACCAAAATGTAATCCTAGTCACACCTTCTTCTTCTTCCTGTAGATGACGAAGTAGCAGGCATGGAGACCCATGCTTCCTTTGCTTCGAGTAGAAGGCTTCTAGGTGCTTAAAAGACCCCCATGTGCAGCTATCTACCCCCTCTCTCTCCCCCCTCGAACTCTCCTCTCTCTCTGTACATTGTATCAAAACCCGAAACCCTAGCCCGAGGGCCTCGCCGTCGATTCGGCCTAATGAGACCTCGCCGCCGCTCGCCGTTGGCTCCATCGTCTTCGCCTGGTTGTGGTTGTGCTCGGTGCAAAACGAATCGGGCCGAAGCGCCGCGAGGACCCCGCGCCATCTCCATCTTCCCCGAGCCCGACGACGACTCCGGCGAGCCATCCCCGCCGCCTCGAGCTCCCTCCTCCTCATCCGAGTGGCCCAGCGTCTTCACGGTGAGCAGGCGACCCCCGCCGCCCTTTTCCCCCCTCTCTAACGCCCTAGGTCGCCGCTGCGCCGTGGTCGAGTCCGGCCGCCGTGTAGTCCTCGTCGCCGGCCGCCCTACGCTTGTTCCCTGGAAACGACGGTGAGCCCGTGTGGTTCCCCGCGTCGTGTGCTTCACGTACGTATGTTGGAATCGGCTAGTGGTGGTCGTTTGCGCCGGAATTTAGTTCGCCGGAGACGTTTTCGCCGGCGATGACGCAGTGCTGACCTCGTGGTGACACAAGCGCCTTGACCCCGCGCGCTGGGCGGTCAAACCTGCTGGTGGGGCTGCGTCTCGCCTGCGTGGCAGCCCCGTGGCAGCCAGGCCCGCTCGTCAGCCGCAGTGGGTAGATCTGGCCGCGGTGCCAGTTGGATCTGGCCGGCCCAAAACAGTGGATCTGGCCCAACTCTAGTTTGTTTTTCCATTTTAATTTTACAGAGAAAGTGCATGGTTACTTTTGGCTCAAAAAGGAAACCTAAAAGATGTTTTTGACCAAACAAAAATTCACAGAGGTACACAAACTAATTCTAAACCATCTCCAAGTTGTATATCTACATTTGGATGGATGTATTTGAAATGAAAAATGTTTTGGTAACAGCTACCAGAAACACCAAAATGAGCACCATTTTAATTTCACAACCCCAAATGAAGTGAGGCCAATTGCATTGGAAAGCCCTTGAAATTTCCTAACAGTAGCATTTAACCTCGTTTCCAAATTCATTGTATTTTTGAAATGGCATGCAATTTGGTAAAACACCAGAGAGCACTTTGGTGATTTTTATAAAATAATTAAAAATGATTTTTGATGCAAACTCAACTGGATGGTCTTGTATATGTTAAGGGCTATCCAAACCTCGAAGGGTTTGATTTTTAGAGCATCCTAGAAAATTTGGTGGACAGATCCTTGTTTTGCATGTTTCTGCCATTTTGGCATTTTAGCTAATTAATTTGTGTGATGATATCTTTGTGTTGCATTATTGTTTTCTAGCATGTATAAGTTGTGTGAACTTGTTTTATAAGTGTTACTTAGCTATTTTAGCATGTTAGAATGTGTGGACTTGAGTGGAGAAGCAATAGGATTTTTGTTATTAACATATGATTATTCTCTAGTAATACTTGCATAGCAATTTTTGATTGATTAACTTTGTGTGCAAGTGATTGAATTGTTTTGTTGAGAGATTAGATACAACACCTTGTTGATACTTATATTTGGTTAGTATCACCTCTGATAGCTTGCATTTGAGTTGGTAGAAAAGCATGAATAGCTTTGTCATGACTATGAGAATGGTTATGGAAAAATTCCCTCATGTGTGGAATTTTGACATAATCATTTGTGGTTTTGTGACCACATATTTTTGGGTTGTATCCATAGGTCCAGTAGCATTTTGATATGTTTGTTATGAGTGCTTGACTCCTAGATTTTTCACTTGTGTGAAAAACAATAGCATGAGTAGCATTGCCTTGCTTATTTTAGCACCCTGTTATTTTCTGCTAGTATTGTTATTGCACTAGAAGCTTGTTTAGTCTTTTGTTAAATTTTTAGCAAGTGGACCAGAGGCATTGTGACCTCTTAATGCTTTGATATGCTAGTGGAACACCCACTGGTTTCATTGCATTTTTGGTGGAAACATTATTTCCCCCACACTAGATGTGTTTCTTTTATATATGTTTTGAGTAGATCTTTAAATGTTTTTTAGGCTTATTGCTAGATTAATTCTCATGAAACTAGTACCATTTAGGTACTGTTATTTTGGTTATAGCACCTCTAGATACTTGGTGCTTGTGTTTGAAATAGATTTAACTAGCAATGCTTAAAGTCTAAATTTCATACTAGGATATTCATGTATGCTTTTTGTCTTGTTTTCCCTTAGGGAAAAATATGAATCTTTGGTGTGGAAACCAGAGGATGGAATGTCCTTGTGGCATTATTATCTTAGGGTTTTCACCTCTGATAGGTTTCCTCTTAAGTAGCATAAAAGCATGAATAACACTTGGATGACTAGGAATTAATCTCCTCACATGTGTAGCATTTTAAGCATAGTTTTTCCTTGTTTCCTAGCTATGTTTTTTATGTTATTTTGTGGTATCCAGTAGAATTTATGGTACTGGTTAGAGGAGTATTTTGCCTCTACTAGCTTGCACACTTGTGCATAAAATTAACTAGTGTAGCCTAAACTAGTCTAGTATTTTTCCTAAATTTTCTACTAGTATGAGTAGGAGTTTTTGGATGCTTGTTTGTTTGTTTTGAGCACTTTTATAAAAGTGACCAGAGGCTTATTAACCTCTTGGTGAGCATATTTGCTAGTGGAACACCCACTGGTATGTTTGCCTCATGGTGGAAAAATAGGTTTGACTTGTTGTCATGAGCTTATTTCACCACTTGAGTAATTTAGCAAATTATGTGTGCTAGCCATAGAGATTGTTGTGGGAGTTTTTAGACATAAAAATGTGTTTTATGTGACACCCTACTGTCTAGTAACATGTGCTCTACCCCACTGGTCCATGGTGTTCTTAACTAAAAATCATTGAATTGGCCACACATAAACACTAGGAAAAAAGCAGACTTTTCAACTATAGTTTTTATGCCAATTTTTCTTAAGGGAAAAATTGAGAACTTGGGTGGTACTTCTTGATTGCTTGCTGTATGTATTACTTGTAGCCTTGTTTGTCTTGTTTGGTTCTGAGTGTGTGTCCTTTATTCTCTTTTTACGGCGTTAGAAAACGAAGAGGAAGGAAGTGTCGTGAAGCTCTGTTTCAAGTTCCAGTCACTCCAACAACCAGGGACACAAAGAGATACCAGGCAAGCCATCCTGATGCTTGCTGATACAATACTTATCATTATCTATCATGCATGTTTTACCTCTGAAGTTTTACAAAAACTTGATTATCAAAACTATTTTTGATGTGGAGTTTACTACTATGCTATATTATAGGTTACTATCATGCCAATAGTTAAACTTGGTAATACCAAGCCCATAGGCCACCATATGGTATTTATTACCATCAAATATACTAGTCCCTAAGTGGACACCCTAAAATTGTGATTCTACGAAACAAAGGCTTTACGGAAAAACCCGGAGAAAAGGCGGATCCTTGTTCTCCGGAGGAATGTGGAAGTGGTCATTTTTGAGAAGGTGGTGTTTTCAAAAATGACACATAACCTAGTCTTCGCCGGACAACCTTTACCGTACTGCCACCCTACCCTAACATGGGCACGGGGCTTAACTTGAAGTTTGTTCTTATTAGTGTGTGCTATCTCACTTGCTATAAGGGGCGTCGTACCCTCGAACCGAATGTCGTCAAAACTCCCAATGTTGAGGCATATAAAGTGTGGGATTAATTTTCCCTCCGGATGCATTCATTGAGGCTCCTGGCTAGGCAGGGTGGGACTTGATGCCGGGGAGAACAACCTCAATCGAGAGATAGGCATATACTAGCTTGAACATAGTGGATGGTTATGATCATATACCTGATGTTTACATACTGTTGTTACAGTCCGTGGTTGTTTCACGGGAGGTGTACTGGATCTGGTGGATGTGTACACCTCTGCAGAGTATAACTTTTTCGAAGAAGCCGCGTCCTCGGATATGGACAGTTGAATGGCCATGTAGCTAGCATTGTGTCAATGTTTTCAAAAGGAAGTTTTTGAAAGGAAATTTTGGAAAGGAAGTGTTGAACTTGTGAAGTTCGGAAAGGAAGGAAAACGTATACCGTGGAGGTATCGTCGATGATGAAAAGCCAGATGATGTTATACAAAACGAAATGTTTTGCAAAGAAAACCTTTTCTACTCTAAGCAAGAATTCTGGAAACTGATTCCAAGAAGTTTTGCAAAGAGAAAATATTCTTTAAACAAAACTTTACCAAACCTCTTGTACATGTGATATCTACAAGAGAAATAAAACTATATTATTTTATTCTGAAGTATCTTCTTCAACGAAGATACAGATTAATCTGACTGCAACTGTGGTGTCATCATATATGAACACCATTGATAGTGAACCCTATTTATAACCTACCTATTCCACCATATAAGCATACTTGCATGTTGGTAAGTGACATGATGGATGTCTTGCTGAGTACATTCAAATGTACTCATTATGGTTTCGCCCCTGGTATCTACTTGCCAGACTTTGAGAAGGAGCCTCCAAAGGATATCCATGAAGAGAAGTACGGAGTTGACGGCTTTGCGAACTAGGATCGTCTCCGGGTCAGCAGCCTGTAGGTTAAGGCGTGACTTGGGCTCAACTACGTTGTGTTTTTTTTTGTCTTCCGCTGTGTTTGATAAGTTGCCTGCCCCATGTGGCAGTTGCGTTAAACTTGATCATGTGATATTTGTGTAATACCTTTATGTATTCGTGTAATGGATGATGTATTTCTGTGTGCCAACTGTGTATGTTGTTCACGACTGATCTTTCTGGGATCGTGAATGTATGCATACGTAGGGTTTCAGACTGCCGGTCTGGGGTCCTTACAGAGTTGGTATCAGAGCCATCCTGACCTTAGGAGACCTTAGTTAGCATGGACGTCAGATAGGAAAGAAAAGTGTTTTTGAGTAAAAACCTATTTACTATCTACATTAGTTTTATCCAAGGGAATTTTAGTATATTTTCCCTCCTTCTGATCTCTTCAAAAGATTCTAAATGCATATGAAGGGCGTCCTTGAACAGTGGTTCGAAGGGCGGGCCTTACAGAGTTAGTATCTCTCTCGGTTAAGAGTTTATTTCTTACTTGTTTGCAACTGCTCCGCTCTGTTTTTGAAACATCTCTCGTATTTGAAGTTTTCTGTCCAGAAAATAGTTGGGGTTTCAAAAACAGATTGTTGCATAGTTTTACCTCTCTCAATTAAAAGTTTTATCAAACTTTACTTCTATTATCTGGTTTCCATACAAAAACTTTTATACTTGCCGTTGTCCCGAGAAGACCAAAATAATTGCCTAGCTCTACAGTAATGTTGGTCAGAAGTAGATATAGTTCTTCAGCCACTTCTAGGATTTTGGATCATTCCCCGACGTAGCTCCAATGGAACCTGGTTTATGTGTTTTGGCTTGCTTATGTGTGTCCGTAGGACTTTGTGCTATTGTGTGGTGTAGAATTTGGTTCATCTAGGCTTCTATATGTTTGTGGGGTGCTAAAAATTTGCAGATTTGTGCTTGCCCCGCTCTTGTTTTTGAATCGCCTCGTGTTAAATTTTTGCAAGCAAAAATGTTTGTATAGCATTCAAAAACAAGAATTTGTTGCTTAGACTTATATTTGTTTTCGCTTCATAATGCCACCCGTCGTGAACCACCACCATCTCCCCCACCATCAATAAAAGCACCATTGGACCTAATAGTAGAGGACCATCAAGCCACGCGAACTGATAGCGTTGCTACCAGTGATGCACTCCAACAGATAAATCTCCAACAACGACAACCTTCATAGAAGAAAAGGCATGAAGAAAACCAACCAATACTGACCAAAAACCTCTATGTTTTGTCTGTTTGAAAAAGACTCGTTTTGCCCTGTTGGCTAAATGATGCACCTTTTTATATCCCCTTTTAAAAGACCAAACAAGAGAAATCCCCTTTTAAAGGTTATATACCTCCCTCCTCTGGAGAAAGTTGAAAAAGAAGTCTTTACATGCCATGAAGCGCACCCCCCTCAAAAGCCAATCAAAAGAGCACAATTCAATATTCGCCGTACAATGACGCTAGTCGTATCTTGTCGGACAAACATGATTAAATAGAAAGCTAACAAGACTAACATGCTTTGCCTAATCTTAGGTTGACACCTAACCAAAGCATGTGAACTACTGACAACTCTTTCTAAACCAAGGAATAAAGTGACTTACGACACCTTTTAATCGAGTTGGTAAAAAGGAGAAGTCACGAGAAAATAAAATGATGACCTATTCGTTTACTAGTCAATAGGATATCATGTGTATCTACTTTGGAAACCAAATCTTAGTAGACATTGTAAGTACTATGAAATTCAGGGTTTAGAAATTAAGTGAACGATGGAATGTTTATAATAGATCTGGAAAACAGCAGTTTTCCTGTTGTTATTTCTTTGTGTGCTCTTGATTGAAATAAATTTGTGTTTTATTCAATCTTGCTTCCTAACTTATATGGAGTTGGTAGGACTTGTTATTATGTTATTCTCTTACAATGAATCTACCCTAGAAAGTGTGTGCATGATTGAAAACTCGAATAAAAAAATGAATAGCATTTGTTACCTTCTAGTTTATTATGTGGATTGTTGAGTGGGCAAATCCTTATAGATTTGTTGTACCTAGATTTTTGTTATGTTTATGATAGATCCAGTACCATTTTGGTACTGTTATTTATATGATGTTATCTTCATTAACTTGCATGTGATCTTATAGCAAATCATGAGTAACATTTGCTATTTTTCCAGTTTTTATTATTTGGAATTATTGTGAAAGCTAGACCTTTGTGTGAATGCTTTGATAAATTTTGTGCTATGTTTTCTTTGAGTCCAGTACCATTTAGGTACTGATATTTTGATGATTGTACCTATGATTAGCTTGCACGTCTTTTAATAAAACAACATGTGTAAGCATTACTATCAATATGCACTAGTATTGTTGCACTAGATTAAATAGCCTCATATTTTTATCTAGTATGCAAAGTTTTTCATGAGTAATCAGAGGCTTAGTACCTATGTTTACTTGGTATTAGTAGGCCATAGCCCACTGGTCCCATTGTATTTTGGCTTGAGGATGAAAATCCCCAACCATACACATGTGTGAAAATAGCATGTTTCACTATGTGATTGTTTTCTATTTTCCACCATGGAAAATCTAATTGTTTGTTTTCACTTATGCAAGTGAGAAGTTTATTTCTTATTAGTAAAGACTAATATTTTTAGGTGTGATACTTTTGTTAGCATAATATTCCTTAGGGGTATCATGTTAAGAAATGTTTCACTATCGTGTGCTGAAATTAAATTGTTCGCAAATAAAATAAATTCCTCTTGATTGGTAGATTGTTTGTGAATGATTTTAATTTGAGTGTATGGATTTTTGAGAAGGTTTAGATAACTTTTCATTAATTTCATAGCTACTGGTTGTGTGAGTTATACCTTGCTTGTTTGCTAGGAATTGGTTAAAGAAAACAGAAAATTCCTAGAAGAAATTTATGCATGTTTAATAGTTGTATCATGGGATTGTTTTGATGTTTGTGCTTACTAGCATGAGTAAGTTTTGTGTACTGTTATTAGGTACATTTATATTCATATTCTTGCTTGTTTAAGTTTAAACATCATGATAGAAATTGTTTGCTTCTCTAAGGCAAAACTAGTTTCACCACTAGAAAATGGTGATTTTTGCTCTAGTATTACACTCTTTTTATTTTATGAGTATATGTGTTGATATAGCATGTTTAGGAAGTTATTACTTCTGTTATCATGCCATGAATTATTTAGTTTCATGTTCTATGGTTATAGGATATGATTATCTCTTATAGCATGCTGGTGTAGATTTTTCATACTAGTGTGTTATTTGTGCAGCCTTTTTTTTATGCCTGTGAAATAGGAGTTTTTTATCTTGTATGAAGATGGTGTTTTAGAGTATCTTTATGATTGAATTCATTAGTTTTTAGCTACTGGTTGTTTGCTAATTGTTCATGATTGATGGATTCCAAAACCTCTAATAAACAATAACCTAGTGAATAAATAGTCTATTCATCTGTGGTGTTGTTTGCTTGCTTATTGGATTTTGTTTAAATGTTTTACCTTAGCATGAGTTTATACTTGTGTTATGATTGTGCTTAAGAGTATCTTATGAAACTAAAACATACAACTAAAATCATGAACTTAGTAAGTGATAGTTGCTTGTGGTGAGTAATATCCACTGCCATGGGTATTGTTCTGTCTGTTGGTTGTTACCTTAGCAACCTAACCTTTGCACCCACAAGCTATATTTTTAGCTTCTTATATACCTTGTTATGAGAGTGGTACACCACTCCATGTGTGGTATGCAAGATGTGGGATGTAGCTAAGAACTCATGAAATAATTGACGGTATTTTTCCAGGTAGTTCTGCACTAACCTTAATTTTTGTTCAAACTAGGAAACAAAAGTTTTGGACCTAAAACAAGTACTGGTGTACTTCTTTTAATAGTGAATTCACTAATTTAGGGATGTACCCCACCTCCCAAGAAAAGTCAAAGGGGGGAAGCACCTGCACTCCAACACTAACATTGTGTTTGTTGGCCCTCCCTTACTCCTCGCCTGTGAATCTCGGGGACGAGATTCTTTTTAAGGGGGGAAGACCTGTCACATCCCAATTTTGGAATACCTGATAACACAGTTGTTTTGCTAATTGCTTGACAATTAAACTTTGATTGTAGTTGTTTGAGTGCAACTAAACAAACTAATTATATAATCTTACATGGCTAAGAAATTGAAAACAAAATATTCAACATATTGTTCCAATGACCTTGGTAATATTTTCTAATGTAAATATTGATCATGGCCATATTTTCTAAAGTAAATATTGATCAAAGAGTTTTCCAAAAACATCTTATGAATCCAATACTTGTTGAATATTATTCCAAGACCTAAATTAAGAAAGAGGAAACACTTAATAAATTTCCCTAAAAAGATTATCAGAAAAAGAGGCATTCTTAAATGCTTCACCAAAATATTATCAAATGTTTTTCCAACCTTGCAAGATTAAAAACAAAGGTATTGGAGAGCATTGACTTGCTATCTCTATTCACATAAATATTTTGGCAAAGCATTGATAAAGAAAAGCCTAGTGCTTTATTAAATAGAAATTCCAATATTTCTAGAAACAGAAAACTAAAACAAGTTACTATTGGAAACTTTCCTCAAATGATTTGAAATTCATACCATTGCTTCCTTATGTCAAATAAGGAACACACACAAGAGGAGACCAAAAATTGAATCCATTAAAGCCCTGAAAACATGAATTTTCTCCACAGCAACATTTGGGATTTTGAACAAGTTTGTTCTACAAACTTCTTCCAAATGACATGAAATAAATACCACATGCGCTATATCATGAATGAGGATGAAAACCAAAAGGAAACAAGTTTTTGAATTGTTTAAGTTCCCAAAAACCCCTGTTTTCTTCACAGCACCTTTTTGAAATTTGAACAAGTTTGTTCTATGAAGTAACTCAAAATGACTTGAATTTTCTACCACATAAGGAACACATCAAATAAGGAATGTGTGCCAAAAATTATCATTTTTGGAAACTCCTAAGTAGGTTAATAAATTCAATGTCCATTTATGTAAGAATTCAAATTTGAACAACTTTGAATTATAAAGTTTCACCAATTGAGCCAATTTTCATATATGTTGTGCAACTCAACTAATTAGAATTTTGAGCAAAAGGATTTAAAATTTAAACTTTGTTTGATTGGTGAAAACAGGCTTTTTCAGAGAGAAAAGGACCTACTTGTAAAGTTGGCAGGGACCAAAATGTAATCCTAGTCACACCTTCTTCTTCTTCCTGTAGATGACGAAGTAGCAGGCATGGAGACCCATGCTTCCTTTGCTTCGAGTAGAAGGCTTCTAGGTGCTTAAAAGACCCCCATGTGCAGCTATCTACCCCCTCTCTCTCCCCCCTCGAACTCTCCTCTCTCTCTGTACATTGTATCAAAACCCGAAACCCTAGCCCGAGGGCCTCGCCGTCGATTCGGCCTAATGAGACCTCGCCGCCCGCTCGCCGTTGGCTCCATCGTCTTCGCCTGGTTGTGGTTGTGCTCGGTGCAAAACGAATCGGGCCGAAGCGCCGCGAGGACCCCGCGCCATCTCCATCTTCCCCGAGCCCGACGACGACTCCGGCGAGCCATCCCCGCCGCCTCGAGCTCCCTCCTCCTCATCCGAGTGGCCCAGCGTCTTCACGGTGAGCAGGCGACCCCCGCCGCCCTTTTCCCCCCTCTCTAACGCCCTAGGTCGCCGCTGCGCCGTGGTCGAGTCCGGCCGCCGTGTAGTCCTCGTCGCCGGCCGCCCTACGCTTGTTCCCTGGAAACGACGGTGAGCCCGTGTGGTTCCCCGCGTCGTGTGCTTCACGTACGTATGTTGGAATCGGCTAGTGGTGGTCGTTTGCGCCGGAATTTAGTTCGCCGGAGACGTTTTCGCCGGCGATGACGCAGTGCTGACCTCGTGGTGACACAAGCGCCTTGACCCCGCGCGCTGGGCGGTCAAACCTGCTGGTGGGGCTGCGTCTCGCCTGCGTGGCAGCCCCGTGGCAGCCAGGCCCCGCTCGTCAGCCGCAGTGGGTAGATCTGGCCGCGGTGCCAGTTGGATCTGGCCGGCCCAAAACAGTGGATCTGGCCCAACTCTAGTTTGTTTTTCCATTTTAATTTTACAGAGAAAGTGCATGGTTACTTTTGGCTCAAAAAGGAAACCTAAAAGATGTTTTTGACCAAACAAAAATTCACAGAGGTACACAAACTAATTCTAAACCATCTCCAAGTTGTATATCTACATTTGGATGGATGTATTTGAAATGAAAAATGTTTTGGTAACAGCTACCAGAAACACCAAAATGAGCACCATTTTAATTTCACAACCCCAAATGAAGTGAGGCCAATTGCATTGGAAAGCCCTTGAAATTTCCTAACAGTAGCATTTAACCTCGTTTCCAAATTCATTGTATTTTTGAAATGGCATGCAATTTGGTAAAACACCAGAGAGCACTTTGGTGATTTTTATAAAATAATTAAAAATGATTTTTGATGCAAACTCAACTGGATGGTCTTGTATATGTTAAGGGCTATCCAAACCTCGAAGGGTTTGATTTTTAGAGCATCCTAGAAAATTTGGTGGACAGATCCTTGTTTTGCATGTTTCTGCCATTTTGGCAATTTTAGCTAATTAATTTGTGTGATGATATCTTTGTGTTGCATTATTGTTTTCTAGCATGTATAAGTTGTGTGAACTTGTTTTATAAGTGTTACTTAGCTATTTTAGCATGTTAGAATGTGTGGACTTGAGTGGAGAAGCAATAGGATTTTTGTTATTAACATATGATTATTCTCTAGTAATACTTGCATAGCAATTTTTGATTGATTAACTTTGTGTGCAAGTGATTGAATTGTTTTGTTGAGAGATTAGATACAACACCTTGTTGATACTTATATTTGGTTAGTATCACCTCTGATAGCTTGCATTTGAGTTGGTAGAAAAGCATGAATAGCTTTGTCATGACTATGAGAATGGTTATGGAAAAATTCCCTCATGTGTGGAATTTTGACATAATCATTTGTGGTTTGTGACCACATATTTTTGGGTTGTATCCATAGGTCCAGTAGCATTTTGATATGTTTGTTATGAGTGCTTGACTCCTAGATTTTTCACTTGTGTGAAAAACAATAGCATGAGTAGCATTGCCTTGCTTATTTTAGCACCCTGTTATTTTCTGCTAGTATTGTTATTGCACTAGAAGCTTGTTTAGTCTTTTGTTAAATTTTTAGCAAGTGGACCAGAGGCATTGTGACCTCTTAATGCTTTGATATGCTAGTGGAACACCCACTGGTTTCATTGCATTTTTGGTGGAAACATTATTTCCCCCACACTAGATGTGTTTCTTTTATATATGTTTTGAGTAGATCTTTAAATGTTTTTTAGGCTTATTGCTAGATTAATTCTCATGAAACTAGTACCATTTAGGTACTGTTATTTTGGTTATAGCACCTCTAGATACTTGGTGCTTGTGTTTGAAATAGATTTAACTAGCAATGCTTAAAGTCTAAATTTCATACTAGGATATTCATGTATGCTTTTTGTCTTGTTTTCCCTTAGGGAAAAATATGAATCTTTGGTGTGGAAACCAGAGGATGGAATGTCCTTGTGGCATTATTATCTTAGGGTTTTCACCTCTGATAGGTTTCCTCTTAAGTAGCATAAAAGCATGAATAACACTTGGATGACTAGGAATTAATCTCCTCACATGTGTAGCATTTTAAGCATAGTTTTTCCTTGTTTCCTAGCTATGTTTTTTATGTTATTTTGTGGTATCCAGTAGAAATTATGGTACTGGTTAGAGGAGTATTTTGCCTCTACTAGCTTGCACACTTGTGCATAAAATTAACTAGTGTAGCCTAAACTAGTCTAGTATTTTTCCTAAATTTTCTACTAGTATGAGTAGGAGTTTTTGGATGCTTGTTTGTTTGTTTTGAGCACTTTTATAAAAGTGACCAGAGGCTTATTAACCTCTTGGTGAGCATATTTGCTAGTGGAACACCCACTGGTATGTTTGCCTCATGGTGGAAAAATAGGTTTGACTTGTTGTCATGAGCTTATTTCACCACTTGAGTAATTTAGCAAATTATGTGTGCTAGCCATAGAGATTGTTGTGGGAGTTTTTAGACATAAAAATGTGTTTTATGTGACACCCTACTGTCTAGTAACATGTGCTCTACCCCACTGGTCCATGGTGTTCTTAACTAAAAATCATTGAATTGGCCACACATAAACACTAGGAAAAAAGCAGACTTTTCAACTATAGTTTTTATGCCAATTTTTCTTAAGGGAAAAATTGAGAACTTGGGTGGTACTTCTTGATTGCTTGCTGTATGTATTACTTGTAGCCTTGTTTGTCTTGTTTGGTTCTGAGTGTGTGTCCTTTATTCTCTTTTTACGGCGTTAGAAAACGAAGAGGAAGGAAGTGTCGTGAAGCTCTGTTTCAAGTTCCAGTCACTCCAACAACCAGGGACACAAAGAGATACCAGGCAAGCCATCCTGATGCTTGCTGATACAATACTTATCATTATCTATCATGCATGTTTTACCTCTGAAGTTTTACAAAAACTTGATTATCAAAACTATTTTTGATGTGGAGTTTACTACTATGCTATATTATAGGTTACTATCATGCCAATAGTTAAACTTGGTAATACCAAGCCCATAGGCCACCATATGGTATTTATTACCATCAAATATACTAGTCCCTAAGTGGACACCCTAAAATTGTGATTCTACGAAACAAAGGCTTTACGGAAAAACCCGGAGAAAAGGCGGATCCTTGTTCTCCGGAGGAATGTGGAAGTGGTCATTTTTGAGAAGGTGGTGTTTTCAAAAATGACACATAACCTAGTCTTCGCCGGACAACCTTTACCGTACTGCCACCCTACCCTAACATGGGCACGGGGCTTAACTTGAAGTTTGTTCTTATTAGTGTGTGCTATCTCACTTGCTATAAGGGGCGTCGTACCCTCGAACCGAATGTCGTCAAAACTCCCAATGTTGAGGCATATAAAGTGTGGGATTAATTTTCCCTCCGGATGCATTCATTGAGGCTCCTGGCTAGGCAGGGTGGGACTTGATGCCGGGGAGAACAACCTCAATCGAGAGATAGGCATATACTAGCTTGAACATAGTGGATGGTTATGATCATATACCTGATGTTTACATACTGTTGTTACAGTCCGTGGTTGTTTCACGGGAGGTGTACTGGATCTGGTGGATGTGTACACCTCTGCAGAGTATAACTTTTTCGAAGAAGCCGCGTCCTCGGATATGGACAGTTGAATGGCCATGTAGCTAGCATTGTGTCAATGTTTTCAAAAGGAAGTTTTTGAAAGGAAATTTTGGAAAGGAAGTGTTGAACTTGTGAAGTTCGGAAAGGAAGGAAAACGTATACCGTGGAGGTATCGTCGATGATGAAAAGCCAGATGATGTTATACAAAACGAAATGTTTTGCAAAGAAAACCTTTTCTACTCTAAGCAAGAATTCTGGAAACTGATTCCAAGAAGTTTTGCAAAGAGAAAATATTCTTTAAACAAAACTTTACCAAACCTCTTGTACATGTGATATCTACAAGAGAAATAAAACTATATTATTTTATTCTGAAGTATCTTCTTCAACGAAGATACAGATTAATCTGACTGCAACTGTGGTGTCATCATATATGAACACCATTGATAGTGAACCCTATTTATAACCTACCTATTCCACCATATAAGCATACTTGCATGTTGGTAAGTGACATGATGGATGTCTTGCTGAGTACATTCAAATGTACTCATTATGGTTTCGCCCCTGGTATCTACTTGCCAGACTTTGAGAAGGAGCCTCCAAAGGATATCCATGAAGAGAAGTACGGAGTTGACGGCTTTGCGAACTAGGATCGTCTCCGGGTCAGCAGCCTGTAGGTTAAGGCGTGACTTGGGCTCAACTACGTTGTGTTTTTTTTTGTCTTCCGCTGTGTTTGATAAGTTGCCTGCCCCATGTGGCAGTTGCGTTAAACTTGATCATGTGATATTTGTGTAATACCTTTATGTATTCGTGTAATGGATGATGTATTTCTGTGTGCCAACTGTGTATGTTGTTCACGACTGATCTTTCTGGGATCGTGAATGTATGCATACGTAGGGTTTCAGACTGCCGGTCTGGGGTCCTTACAGAAACTCCCGGATCTGACGTAACGGGGGGAATCTTGCAAGTAGGTGGGCCCTACCATTGTCAATGGTGTTCCTTGGGCCTAACATGACACAACCAAGCAACTAGTTCCACTTTGCTACCCACTTCCGGCTCACGCAGGGGGGGCTAGACGCCGGTTCCGTCTTTTTCTACACCGGGGCTAGTGTATCTCCGGAGAGGGGACCCGGAGCGTCGGGATCCCACCTAAACCAATGTTTTGCCATGCCATGTGTGTTAGATTGTATCATGGGTGTTGTGTGCCAAAGATAGCATCACTCTCTGTGCCGGGGCCTCACCGACGTCGGATTCTCTCTCGCGGGTTCCAGGACTGCTCACACCCCGAAACTCCCGGATCCGACGTAACGGGGGGAATCTTGCAAGTAGGTGGGCCCTACCATTGTCAATGGTGTTCCTTGGGCCTAACATGACACAACCAAGCAACTAGTTCCACTTTGCTACCCACTTCCGGCTCACGCAGGGGGGGGCTAGACGCCGGTTCCGTCTTTTTCTACACCGGGGCTAGTGTATCTCCGGAGAGGGGACCCGAAGCATCGGGATCCCACCTAAACCAATGTTTTGCCATGCCATGTGTGTTAGATTGTATCATGGGTGTTGGGTGCCAAAGATAGCATCACTCTCTGTGCCGGGGCCTCACCGATGTCGGATTCTCTCTCGCGGGTTCCAGGACTGCTCACACCCCGAAACTCCCGGATCTGACGTAACGGGGAGAATCTTGCAAGTAGGTGGGCCCTACCATTGTCAATGGTGTTCCTTGGGCCTAACATGACACAACCAAGCAACTAGTTCCACTTTGCTACCCACTTCCGGCTCACGCAGGGGGGGCTGGACGCCGGTTCCGTCTTTTTCTACACCGGGGCTAGTGTATCTCCGGAGAGGGGACCCGGAGCGTCGGGATCCCACCTAAACCAATGTTTTGCCATGCCATGTGTGTTAGATTGTATCATGGGTGTTGGGTGCCAAAGATAGCATCACTCTCTGTGCCGGGGCCTCACCGACGTCGGATTCTCTCTCGCGGGTTCCAGGACTGCTCACACCCCAAAACTCCCGGATCTGACGTAACGGGGGGAATCTTGCAAGTAGGTGGGCCCTACCATTGTCAATGGTATTCCTTGGGACTAACATGACACAACCAAGCAACTAGTTCCACTTTGCTACCCACTTCCGGCTCACGCAGGGGGGGCTAGACGCCGGTTCCGTCTTTTTCTACACGGGGGCTAGTGTATCTCCGGAGAGGGGACCCGGAGCGTCGGGATCCCACCTAAACCAATGTTTTGCCATGCCATGTGTGTTAGATTGTATCATGGGTGTTGTGTGCCAAAGATAGCATCACTCTCTGTGCCGGGGCCTCACCGACGTCGGATTCTCTCTCGCGGGTTCCAGGACTGCTCACACCCCGAAACTCCCGGATCTGACATAACGGGGGGAATCTTGCAAGTAGGTGGGCCCTACCATTGTCAATGGTGTTCCTTGGGCCTAACATGACACAACCAAGCAACTAGTTCCACTTTGCTACCCACTTCCGGCTCACGCAGGGGGGGCTAGATGCCGGTTCCGTCTTTTTCTACACTGGGGCTAGTGTATCTCCGGAGAGGGGACCCGGAGCATCGGGATCCCACCTAAACCAATGTTTTTCCATGCCATGTGTGTTAGATTGTATCATGGGTGTTGGGTGCCAAAGATAGCATCACTCTCTGTGCCGGGGCCTCACCAACGTCGGATTCTCTCTCGCGGGTTCCAGGACTGCTCACACCCCGAAACTCCCGGATCTGACGTAACGGGGGGAATCTTGCAAGTAGGTGGTCCCTACCATTGTCAATGGTGTTACTTGGGCCTAACATGACACAACCAAGCAACTAGTTCCACTTTGCTACCCACTTCCGGCTCACGCAGGGGGGGCTGGACGCAGGTTCCGTCTTTTTCTACACCGGGGCTAGTGTATCTCCGGAGAGGGGACCCGGAGCGTCGGGATCCCACCTAAACCAATGTTTTGCCATGCCATGTGTGTTAGATTGTATCATGGGTGTTGGGTGCCAAAGATAGCATCACTCTCTGTGCCGGGGCCTCACCGACGTCGGATTCTCTCTCGCGGGTTCCAGGACTGCTCACACCCCGAAACTCCCGGATCTGACGTAACGGGGGGAATCTTGCAAGTAGGTGGGCCCTACCATTGTCAATGGTGTTCCTTGGGCCTAACATGACACAACCAAGAAACTAGTTCCACTTTTCTACCCACTTACGGCTCACGCAGGGGGGGCTAGACGCCGGTTCCGTCTTTTTCTACACCGGGGCTAGTGTATCTCCGGAGAGGGGACCCGGAGCATCGGGATCCCACCTAAACCAATGTTTTGCCAAGCCATGGTTGTTAGATTGTATCATGGGTGTTGGGTGCCAAAGATAGCATCACTCTCTGTGCCGGGGCCTCACCGACGTCGGATTCTCTCTCGCGGGTTCCAGGACTGCTCACACCCCGAAACTCCCGGATCTGACGTAACGGGGGGAATCTTGCAAGTAGGTGGGTCCTACCATTGTCAAGGGTGTTCCTTGGGCCTAACATGACACAACCAAGCAACTAGTTCCACTTTGCTACCCACTTCCGGCTCACGCAGAGGGGGCTGGACGCCGGTTCCGTCTTTTTCTACACCGGGGCTAGTGTATCTCCGGAGAGGGGACCCGGAGCGTCGGGATCCCACCTAAACCAATGTTTTTACATGCCATGTGTGTTAGATTGTATCATGGGTGTTGTGTGCCAAAGATAGCATCACTCTCTGTGCCGGGGCCTCACCGACGTCGGATTCTCTCTCGCGGGTTCCAGGACTGCTCACACCCCGAAACTCCCGGATGTGACGTAACGGGGGGAATCTTGCAAGTAGGTGGGCCCTACCATTGTCAAGTGTGTTCCTTGGGCCTAACATGACACAACCAAGCAACTAGTTCCACTTTTCTACCCACTTCCGGCTCACGCAGAGGGGGCTAGACGCAGGTTCCGTCTTTTTCTACACCGGGGCTAGTGTATCTCCGGAGAGGGGACCCGGAGCGTCGGGATCCCACCTAAACCAATGTTTTGCCATGCCATGTGTGTTAGAGTGTATCATGGGTGTTGGGTGCCAAAGATAGCATCACTCTCTGTGCCGGGGCCTCACCGACGTCGGATTCTCTCTCGCGGGTTCCAGGACTGCTCACACCCCGAAACTCCCGGATCTGACGTAACGGGGGGAATCTTGCAAGTAGTTGGGCCCTACCATTGTCAAGTGTGTTCCTTGGGCCTAACATGACACAACCAAGCAACTAGTTCCACTTTGCTACCCACTTCCGGCTCACGCAGAGGGGGCTAGACGCCGGTTCCGTCTTTTTCTACACCGGGGCTAGTGTATCTCCGGAGAGGGGACCCGGAGCGTCGGGATCCCACCTAAACCAATGTTTTGCCATGCCATGTGTGTTAGAGTGTATCATGGGTGTTGTGTTCCAAAGATAGCATCACTCTCTGTGCCGGGGCCTCACCGACGTCGGATTCTCTCTCGCGGGTTCCAGGACTGCTCACACCCCGAAGCTCCCGGATCTGACGTAACGGGGGGAATCTTGCAAGTAGGTGGGCCCTACCATTGTCAAGTGTGTTCCTTGGGCCTAACATGACACAACCAAGCAACTAGTTCCACTTTGCTACCCACTTCCGGCTCACGCAGAGGGGGCTAGACGCAGGTTCCGTCTTTTTCTACACCGGGGCTAGTGTATCTCCGGAGAGGGGACCCGGAGCGTCGGGATCCCACCTAAACCAATGTTTTGCCATGCCATGTGTGTTATATTGTATCATGGGTGTTGTGTGCCAAAGATAGCACCACTCTCTGTGCCGGGGCCTCACCGACGTCGGATTCTCTCTCGCGGGTTCCAGGACTGCTCACACCCCGAAACTCCCGGATCTGACGTAACGGGGGGAATATTGCAAGTAGGTGGGCCCTACCATTGTCAATGGTGTTCCTTGGGCCTAACATGACACAACCAAGCAACTAGTTCCACTTTGCTACCCACTTCCGGCTCACGCAGGGGGGGCTGGACACAGGTTCCGTCTTTTTCTACACCGGGGCTAGTGTATCTCCGGAGAGGGGACCCGGAGCGTCGGGATCCCACCTAAACCAATGTTTTGTCATGCCATGTGTGTTATATTGTATCATGGGTGTTGGGTGCCAAAGATAGCATCACTCTCTGTGCCGGGGCCTCACCGACGTCGGATTCTCTCTCGCGGATTCCAGGACTGCTCACACCCCGAAACTCCCGGATCTGACGTAACGGGGGGAATCTTGCAAGTAGGTGGGCCCTACCATTGTCAATGGTGTTCCTTGGGACTAACATGACACAACCAAGCAACTAGTTCCACTTTGCTGCCCACTTCCGGCTCACGCAGGGGGGGCTAGACGCCGGTTCCGTCTTTTTCTACACCGGGGCTAGTGTATCTCCGGAGAGGGGACCCGGAGCATCGGGATCCCACCTAAACCAATGTTTTGCCATGCCATGTGTGTTAGATTGTATCATGGGTGTTGTGTGCCAAAGATAGCATCACTCTCTGTGCCGGGGCCTCACCGACGTCGGATTCTCTCTCGCGGGTTCCAGGACTGCTCACACCCCGAAACTCCCGGATCTGACGTAACGGGGGGAATCTTGCAAGTAGGTGGGCCCTACCATTGTCAATGGTGTTCCTTGGGCCTAACATGACACAACCAAGCAACTAGTTCCACTTTGCTACCCACTTCCAGCTCACGCAGGGGGGGGCTAGACGCCGGTTCCGTCTTTTTCTACACCGGGGCTAGTGTATCTCCGGAGAGGGGACCCGGAGCGTCGGGATCCCACCTAAACCAATGTTTTGCCATGCCATGTGTGTTAGATTGTATCATGGGTGTTGTGTGCCAAAGATAGCATCACTCTCTGTGCCGGGGCCTCACCGACGTCGGATTCTCTCTCGCGGGTTCCAGGACTGCTCACACCCCGAAACTCCCGGATCTGACGTAACGGGGGGAATCTTGCAAGTAGGTGGGCCCTACCATTGTCAAGTGTGTTCCTTGGGCCTAACATGACACAACCAAGCAACTAGTTCCACTTTGCTACCCACTTCCGGCTCACGCAGGGGGGCTGGACGCCGGTTCCGTCTTTTTCTACACCGGGGCTAGTGTATCTCCGGAGAGGGGACCCGGAGCGTCGGGATCCCACCTAAACCAATGTTTTGCCATGCCATGTGTGTTAGATTGTATGATGGGTGTTGGGTGCCAAAGATAGCATCACTCTCTGTGCCGGGGCCTCACCGACGTCGGATTCTCTCTCGCGGGTTCCAGGACTGCTCACACCCCGAAACTCCCGGATCTGACGTAACGGGGGGAATCTTGCAAGTAGGTGGGCCCTACAATTGTCAATGGTGTTCCTTGGGACTAACATTACACAACCAAGCAACTAGTTCCACTTTGCTACCCACTTCCGGCTCACGCAGGGGGGGCTAGACGCCGGTTCCGTCTTTTTCTACACCGGGGCTAGTGTATCTCCGGAGAGGGGACCCGGAGCGTCGGGATCCCACCTAAACCAATGTTTTGCCATGCCATGTGTGTTAGATTGTATCATGGGTGTTGTGTGCCAAAGATAGCATCACTCTCTGTGCCGGGGCCTCACCGACGTCGGATTCTCTCTCGCGGGTTCCAGGACTGCTCACACGCCGAAACTCCCGGATCTGACGTAACGGGGGGAATTGTCGCACCCTGACTTCTAGGGGATACTCACCGTACGAACTGGATAGCAGATGCTTGGATTATGGGGCATAACTGCTCCCACGTCCCAGCTTCCTGGTAGGCCTGCGCTTATGCGCGACAACACAAGCCCTGCTATTCCATCGTCGATGTAAACTATCCACTAGAGATCAAAGGCACTTCCGTCGACGTACTTCAAACCATACACACATGGTACGTCAACGGCGTTTAACAAGTGATATCACAACAGATCTCTACGACACAAAAGATTGAAATAAGTTGCAAATGGCTCTCATTAGAGCAGAGATAGCAAATACAGTCATTCAGAGGGCACATGCCCCAACAATACATCATTACAATACAGCGGAAGCATTCAACATGTCTGAGTACAGACAAGAACCAAATAGGCCTAAGAGGCCGGAAACAAACAGACGGAGCCCATCCACGAAGTCTCGGATCCTGCCCGGGTCCGCTATCTACTCGTCAGCAGTCTCGTCATGATCCACGTAGTAGCCACCATGTAGATCCTCGGAAAACGTCGTCTGCGTAAACCACAGCCCCAAAGGGGTCAGTACATAAACGTACTGGCAAGCAAGACTCACAGTTCACCAAAGTGTAACCCGTCAACACCAAGCACAGATGCCTTGGGTTCAACGGAAGAGAGGGGATATAAAAGATGCTGCAACTGGCTGCGCTAACCAACTACAGAGATTCTACCACTTCCGGCTATCAGATAAGGAGATAAGATCGAGGATTGTGACCAACTGAAAGATAACTGCAAACAAACCCATCCTGGATCTCGCCCCTTATCCAAAGAAGCAATCCGAGGATAACTCACACAGTTGTAATAGTGATGGTTCAAATTATTGTGTCAATGAGCCTATTACTAGTCAAGTTATTAATCATGGGGTGTAACATGTTTAATCATTATGTTTAAGTTGTCCTGAGTACTTGTTAGCCAGTACTTTCACCAAGTAATCCATAACCGCGGAAAACACGGCTTCTCGAGAAGATTATCCCTGCAGGGTTGCACCAATTTGGCCGTACACTCATGAATATCCCGCCAGATGGGAGATCACCCCACCAAGCGGGGCACTCAACACAACCAACCATTCTTCGCATCAAGCCCAAAGAACCTTGGGCGCACGGCTAATCAAGCCCAGAAGAAAATGGACCATCATAGCACTCTAAGACCGTGTCCCCCTATATGCCGACTACGAAAGTTCCACCCTGGCCTGGGCTCGCAAAAAACATGCATGCGGCAAAT
>CM054058.1:484291754-484459173 GCA_028641055.1 Alopecurus myosuroides
CCGTATCCTCTCAAACGCGTCATCGAACCTTAAGTGTGTCACCCTACGGTTCGCGAATAAGATAGACATGATCGATACTCCTCTCCGATCAATAATCAACAGCAGGATCTGGAGATCCGTGATGACTCCTATATATTCAACGATGACTCTCGTGATCGTGTGAACCAACAACGTCGTGAACTATTCCCTTTGTCTCGCGGTATTTTACTTGTCCGAGATTCGATCATTGGTATCAACCATACCATGTTCAATCTCGTTACCGACAAGTACTTCTCGTTCCCGTGATATAACATCCTTGTGATCATATCATGTGCTTGCAAGCGGTTTTGATGTGATATCACCGAGAGGGACCAGAGTATATCTCTCCGTCATTTTGGATGAACAAATCCCACTCTTGATCCATGATCCTCAACTAATACTTTCCGAATACCTAACGAGACCTTTATAGTCACCCTGTTACGGTGTGGCGTTTGATGACATCAAAGCACCCTTCCGGTATCAGTGATTGACATGATCTCATGGTCTAAGGAATAAGTTACTTTGTATGTTTGATATAACAATGTAAACTTAATGACTTGATCGCATTGCTATATTCACTATGGGTATATGTTCATCACATCATTCTTCTAATGATATGACCCCGTTATTAACAACATTCAATGGATCAGGAAACCTTGATCATCTATTAATCAACGAGCTAGTTAAAAGAGAGGTTTTACTAGGAACCATTGTTTGTTTATTAAACACACATGTATCAATGTTTCCGGTTAATACAATTCTAGCATGAGAAATAAACATTTATCATAAACAAGGAATAAGATAATAACCACTTTATTATTGCCTCTCGGGCATATTCCCTTCAGTCTCCCACTTGCGCTAGAGTCAATAATCTAGTCTGTAAGCACTTAACACATATGGCGTTCCAGTGTTATTACCATGCTTTGCATGTGGTAAACATCATCAAAAAGATCTGAACTGTTCAGGTCCTATTGTATTTGCATGTTCTTTGCGTCTACACGCATCAGTCATTCTCTAATGAGATGGCTTTATATATATATGGTCAATGGGTGAAACCTTAATTCCTCAGCTTAAACTGATGACACTAACATTGTGAAATTGTAGCTTCATAGTGTTAGCATTCTTGGAAATTCACCAAGTTCCGGTGATACCTTAATTCCTCAGCTTAAACTAATGTTACTAACATTGTGAAAATGTAGCTTCATAGTGTCAGCGTTCTTGGAAATTCACCAAGTTCAATAAAGAACTCCTTGACACAAAATACGCTTATTATAAGTTGTCAACACAACGATATAATTTAGCCTGTGTTGTAGTATCTGTCATAATATTTTAATTTTGAAACTCTTTCAAATCCAGCATGGAACTTTCTTCTATCCTATTGTGCTACCCTTCATCACGTATTTTAATTGAGATAAATTTATTTGAATATATGACAAGACTATTAGTGTAACGTATTACAACAAATAGTTTGTCATTACTATATAGGAGAACATATCCTTAGCATTTAGAAAATGACACAAGGATCTCTCCCACTGTTGTCTAATCATCATATGAATTATCCTGCTATAACATTTTATAGCATAGGACTCATCTGGTTGTGTACATAGCATGGAAACATGACTTAGAAATCTCAATTTCAATGATGCTCATCATCTCTCAAAACACTTGAATCTTGCTCAATTATTTTCCATGTGACAAGAACTCCTTCTTGTCATTTTGATATTGACTTAATTCAATATTTCATCTATGTAATTTGGCTTCAATCATATCAGGTGATCTAATCCATCTCTTATAGATATCGATGCCCAATATCTTTTAAGTCTTTCATCAATATGAAATCGAAAATATTAACCGTGTTAATTTAAAATACATATTTTCCAATCAACCATATGTCACCTACATAAAGTATTGGAAATATGCCATAGCGCTCCCACTTAATTTCTTGTAACTCTACAAGCATATTTATCGTTCATGATGGAATCAAACTCTTTGCATAACTTCATTAAGTTAAAGATTTCAACTTCGTTATGCTCACTTCAACCATTGAAGTGTGCATACCTTTCTAGCAACCTTTTGAATTTTACAAAACTCTTAGACTGTGTCAAGTACACATCCTCTATCAAACTTCCTCGAGAGGAGAGTTTGTTTTGTTATTCAACTGCCATATCATAATATGTAACTTTTGCTAGAACTATCCGCAAAGACTAAAGCATCACTACGGAAGATCAAAATCTTGTAGTAGTCAACTGTTTGAACTTCGTCGAAAACAACTTTTCGATAAGTACAACTTTCAAAGGATGTAAAATCCATATCTTTGACGCTATATATACCCTTTTGCTATCGTTAGGCATCAAGCCTATCGAAAGGACTACCAAGTCACATACTTGATATTCATACAAGGATACTATGCCGGATATAATGACTCATAGTCAATTTTACGAAGCCAGGGCCATCATTTCCTTCCTTTATAAGGTCCAGGTCCTTTTTTGTCAAAACAACACTTTACACTTAAACCACAAGTTGGTCTAAGTACAAAGTTTTAGGACTTTTGTGGTTCAGTACTCAAACTCATCCGAAGTATTTACAACACATGTAGTGTCTTATACTTTGTCAAAATAGGAAATCCCGGAACAACTTCCAGTGCTGCGATACTCTTGACATGGTAACGGAGATTCTCTAATCTCGTTAAGTTTGTACTGTCCTCCCACTCACTTGTTTCGCAAGAACTACTTTCTCGAGAAATCAACCCTTTCTGAAAAACAACAATTGTCTTTGGTCGGTGATAGGAGAAATACCCAATGGATTCGTTGGGATAACCTTATAAACATATATTTATCCCATTTTGGTTGTAAACATTTTACAAATGCTATGCATACCAAAACTTAAGAAAATGACAATTCGGGTCACTACCCAAACCATATCTTATATGTTGTCAATTTGAACGGATCATGATGGTGCTCTTTTCAGTGGAAAAACGGTTGTCACTAATGTATAAACTACAAAATTATAATGGCATTTTTATTTGTCTTACCATGTCAAACAATGTTTGATTTTGTCTCTTGAATACTCCAAACTAATATGGGGTATTCGAGAAGTATAAGTTGTAGAACAATTCTGCAACTTCTCAGATATTTTGCTAAACTTGTAACTCAAACTTTATCCTTTATGATCCAATCATAAATACTTTATTATCTTGTTACGTTGATTTTTACTTCATATTAACAACTATTTGAACCAATTCAAAAGTCAACCTCCGTTCTCTTTAAATAGATATACTCACATATCTACTCAAATCATCGACATAATTTTATGAAGGAAAAATTAATCCACCATACATAACTACACATAATGGACTATATACATCAATATGTATAATCTCCACTAAATTAGTCGTCCATTCTACTTTGGCCTAAGAACGGAATTCTAGTCATCTTTTGGAAGAGGTCTCACAAACGTCAATTTATTCGAAATAAAATGACTCCGGAAGTCCATCAATATGGAGTTCCTTCATGTTTTCCTTTCCGATATGAACTAAAATGGTGGTGTCACAATTTAAGTGAAACTCTTTTACGTCTTGCAACGTTTGGCATTTAGTCTTATAGATGTTTACTTTACCAACATGATTTATATTAACATATCCATCAATTATGGAATATGGTCATAGTCTGAACAATCTCATTTGTTCTCACAAAAGACCAGAACAAAATAACAACTTATTAATTTCTTAAAATAAATCTTGAATGTTTGGTTCGATACGACAATGAACACAATAACACTTTATTTATGTTCTTGTCATTATCGATTTTACATCTATTACTAGTTCCTTTTAGCCCCTTGTATTTCTTGCATTGCTTTGTATGACAACTCATATCAACCAATGTGGTATCAAAATACCCAAAAATACTTTGTTAACTAGTAATACATCTATAACTTGTATATCAAGCATATACTCCTGAGCTGGACTTTTCCAGTTATCTTCTTTTTTTGCCATATATATTTTTGTAATTATATTTCAATATTTCCTTTCCTTTACAGAAGAATCATTCAACATCAAAATATGCTAGTCGTACTAGCTTATTTTCTTTGGCGTGTTAGTCATATACTATCACCCATTGAGTCATACTTTGAGTTTGATTGTTCTACTAATATCATCATATTAATAGCATTCTTCCAGATTTCACTCTTAGTAATCTCCAAGTAAGGTAAACGATTTTTACAAATACTTTTAATCCATCCCATCATAACAATTTTATGATTAAGCTACTATAGCTCGAAGGAAGGAATTTAGAGGATAATGTTTAGCGCCCAATTTCTTTGAATATTCAAACGCCTAGCGTCTTCAATCATTCCATATATTCAAATAATATAAGCATACATTGTCACGCTAAATTATACTCAGCCATGTTGCTACAAATAAGTTTCTAGATATCAATATATCTTTCACTTGATTGTTTCTGAAAACAACTCTTTTCAGTTCCTAAATCACCTTGATCAACAAAACATTCTTTTGAAGATAAAGTAATATGGAAGCAACCATGACTCTGGATTCTAAGCAGGAATTGGTTGCTCTCTAGATCAATCAATCATTAATCTTATGGAGGTAGGTATGAAATACCGAAAATCTACAACATGACTCAATTTTAAATTTCACTAATACGGTACCAATCTTAAATGGTTTTTACCAGATCATAACAATTATATCTCAATTAACAATCTAAGTGTAAGGTAGTTATGTGGATGCCAATGAATACTACAATTTGTGCATATTCACTTTGATTTGTTGTTCATGATAAATAAGTTCAAGTTAATTCAAAATTAAACCATGAACTCCCACTCAAAAACAACATCCCCTTAGTCGTCTTTAGTAATTACACGAACCAAATTCACTACACCAAAACCGATCATCACATGAGATGAATGATCGCTATCAAAGGCGAACATCGACATTGTTCATCAATCATCCATATGACTCCCTGCTTTACCTTTCGGTTACGTGTTCCCGAGGCCATGTATGTACATGCTAGCCTCGCTAAGATGACCGTAGTATTGCGTGTGTTACTAGGCCAAGTATATACATGCTAGGCTTGAAACACCGTTGTAAGCGATCGTTGAGTCTGTCACACCCGATCATCACGTGGTTGTCTCGAAAGACACGAACTTTCTTATCGATGCATACATAAGGAAGAACAAATATTATCTTGATATAAGTGAGAGGGATCATCTTATAATGGCTTACCGTCGCTATCTAAGCAAAACATTTTGCAATAAAAGGATTAACATCTCCGACATCACATGTAAGGATTAACGTGATATGTATATGGACCTTCGTGCACTTGATCTCCATCATATGCATCATGGTATGATCTCCATAATCCACCGGCGTGGGTACCCAAGTAACATGGCACCCTAATCTTGATTGTTCATCAATAATAAGACAACCATATGGATACCTTCCGGTATATCAAAAAATTACAAAAGAGATCATCTCATAATCAAATTTATAACATTGATCATATCACATCACATGCCCAGCAAAAACTAGTTAGACGCTTCTAATTTATTTTTACATATTTTACATGGCTTAGGGCTTTCGAGGATAGAACCGTTCATACCTACGAACATCAACCACAACGTTGATAAACACATTTTTAACAACCCTTCGTAGATTAGATCTTAACTATAGTAGGAGAAACAGACACCCGCAAGCCACTTATGCAATACAATTTGCATGTCAGTTGTGGAACAAGTCTCATGTACGTGGACATGTAAAGTTAGTCCGGGCCGCTTCATCCCACTATGCCACTAAGATCATAAAATAATCAAGGAGGTAATAACATGATCATTAACGCCCACATACACCTATGTGTTCTACCCGTACAAAACATCCACGCATAGATCCGGCTCTGATACCACTGAAAGGGTCGTTGCATAGAAAACAAAATTTTTGCTACGCGAGAGACACCCGAAAGGCCAAGATCTAATCTAGGAGACGAAGTGCAACGGGAAACGAGAGGGCTAAGGAGAACACATACCCTCGAAGACACAAAGCGTTACGAGATCAAATCTCGTTTTTGGCGTAGTCGTACTCATACCGATCCCGATAGCGAGAAGATGTGCACCGCAATCCGGCGGTGCCTCCGTGATCGGTCACACGTACGGTTGATGATGACCTCCGTTCCCTCGATCCAGCGGGGCACGGAAGTAGAGGATCCCTCGGAACTCCAGCAGCACGACGGCGTGGTGGTGGTGAAGAATCCCACGGTCAGGGCTTCGCCAAGCCGGAGACCATGGAATGGAGCAGCGGGTGGAGAGAAAAGCTAGTGGGCAAGTGTGTGCGAGAAGAGGAGCTCTCACCCTCCTTTTATAGGGGAGGGGGAGGAAGCCCAAGAGGGGGTGCGGCCAGCCATGGTGGTGCCCCCACCTCTTCCCTCTTCATGTGAGTGGAAGCCCCACTCACATCCACTCATTTTCCCTTAAAACTCCACTTAGGAAATCCAAGAGTTTTTCTTTAATAAATAAATAAAACATTTTTATTTCCTTATTTCAGCATTTGTTAATTCTATTAACAAAAATTTTCATATAGCACCTCGAATCATTTGTTAATTCTATTAACACCCATTCGATGAAAAACCCCTTGAACTATTTCAATTTTCCTCGAAACAATTTCGGTGCTGCCCAAAATATTCTTCGATATTTCGTACCTCTCAAACACGTCATCGAACCTTAAGTGTGTCACCCTACGGTTTGCGAATAAGATAGACATGATCGAGACTCCTCTCCGATCAATAATCAACAGCGGGATCTAGAGATCCGTGGTGACTCCTATATATTCAACAATGACTCTCGTGATCGTGTGAACCAACAACGTCGTGAACTATTCCCTTTGTCTTGCGATATTTTACTTGTCCGAGATTCGATCATTGGTATCAACCATACCTTGTTCAATCTCGTTACCAACAAGTACTCTTTTCTCGTTCCCGTGATATAACATCCTTGTGATCATATCACGTGCTTGCAAGCGGTTTCGATGTGATATCACCGAGAGGGCCCAGAGTATATCTCTCCGTCATTTTGGATGGACAAATCCCACTCTTGATCCATGATCCTCAACTAATACTTTCCGAATACCTAACGGCACCTTTATAGTCACCCTGTTATGATGTGACGTTTGATGACATCAAAGCACCCTTCCGGTATCAGTGATTGACATGATCTCATGGTCTAAGGAATAAGTTACTACATATGTTTGATATAACAATGTAAACTTAATGACTTGATCGCATTGCTATATTCACTATGGGTATATGTTCATCACATCATTCTTCTAATGATATGACCCCGTTATAAACAACATCCAATGTTCATGATCAGGAAACCTTGATCCTCTATTAATCAACGAGCTAGTTAAAAGAGAGGTTTTACTAGGAACCATTGTTTGTTTATTAAACACACATGTATCAATGTTTCCGGTTAATACAATTCTAGCATGAGAAATAAACATTTATCATAAAAAAGGAATAAGATAATAACCACTTTATTATTGCCTCTCGGACATATTCCCTTCACCTGATGGGTTCATAGTGTCTGGTAAAGAGGATTTCGTGTGCAAGCTAAAGAAGTCCCTTTACGGTTTGAAACAATCTCCTCGACAATGGTATAAAAGGTTTGATTCTTTTATGATGTCATATGGATTTAAGAGGTCTGAATATGATAGTTGTGTGTACATTAAATTTGTTGATGAATCGCCTATATACCTGTTGCTATATGTTTTTGATATGTTAATTTCTGCCAAGAGCATGAAAGAAATCACTACATTGAAGAAACAGTTGAGTAGTGAGTTTGAGATGAAAGATCTTGGTCCTGCTAAGAAAATTCTAGGTATGGAAATTTCAAGAGACGGAAAATCTAGATTGCTATTTCTTAGTCAGGAGAATTACATTAAGAAAGTTCTTCATCATTTTAATATGCATGATGCAAATTCTGTTAGTACTCCTATTGCTTCACACTTCAAGTTGTCAGCATTCCAATGTCCTACTATTGACAAAGATATTGAGTACATGTCACGAGTTCCCTATTCTAGTGTTGTTGGTTCCTTAATGTACGCCATGGTGTGTTCTTAACCTGATTTGTCTTATGCTATGAGTTTGGTCAGTCGATACATGGCTAATCCTGGTAAAGAACATTAGAAAGTTGTTCAATGGATTTTCATGTACCTTCGTGGCACATCCAAAACTTGCTTGAAGTTTGATAAGACTGGTGAGGGACTTGCAGGCTACGTGGATTCAGATTTTTCTGCCGACTTGGATAAGAGGAGGTCCCTCACAGGTTATGTGTTTAAAGTTAGTGGGTGTGTTGTTAGCTGGAAGGATACCTTGCAGGGTGTTGTTGCACAATCTACTATGAGGCTGAGTACATGGCTATTGCTGAAGCATGCAAAGAGTCAGTTTGGTTGAAAGGTCTGTTTGTTGAGCTTTGTGGAGATGATACTTGCATTAACTTATTTTGTGACAGACAGAGTGCTATTTACCTTCCTAATGATCAGATGTTCCATGAGAGAACAAAGCACATTGATATCAAGTACCATTATTTGCGTGATGTTGTTGCACAAGGTAAGCTGAAGGTATGCAAGATTAGTACTCATGATAATCCTGCTGATACGATGACAAAACCAGTTCCAATTGCTAAGTTTGAGGTTTGCTGAAGCTTAATTGGTATCACTGTTTAGCCCAAGAGGCTATTTGGCGCCGAAGGTTTTTTCTTTGTGTGGTTTAGGGTGAAGTTCGTTTATGCTACGTGAAGGAATTTGTCTCAAGGTGGAGTGTTATTTTGTGGTGATCCAAATTCACGTATTCAGATAAAAAGCCGAACGTATGGTACGAGTTGTTACCGAGTTGGAGTTGGATTCACCGTTACCGTCCTAGTTAGGTCAGGACCACCTTTATATACCTCTTGTAAGACGCCGCACGGGATAAGCCACACATTGTAAATCCCGGCGCGTTTTAACCTCACCCGAAATAGTGAAGTATTGCTGGCTGGCGCCCGTGGTTTTTCTCTTCCTTGTTGGAAGGGTTTTCCACGTTAAAATATCATGTTCCCGTTGGTTCGATGTTGTTAACTTTATCGTTATTTTTCTATTGCGTGTAACAATGCGCTGCAGGGCGAAGCTCGGCAGATAGATAAAATCATATGCTTTCATCTTCTTATCCACGTGCCACTATGTTTACGTCTTAATTTCACTCCCGGCTGCAAACGCTCAACGCCGACCTTTTGTTCATCGGCGCTCCCACTTACACTTCTTACTTTTTTTTGCCATATCGGGCCTTTAGCGGAAACTAATTCCAAGTTACGGCGTCCACGCGAAACTAATTCGAAATCTGGCCATTGCATTCGGCGCCATCGGGAACGGCGGCGAAGTTGTGCAACTAGACGCCAACAGAAATTTGCAAACATAAATTCTCCAAGTGTTCGATGCTAACAACATCTCCAGCAGCCATGCCATCGCGCCGCGCTGGAAACCGTATATGAAGCGCCTTGGCGCGTACAAATTTTTTCGCGCGTTCGCAGCTATTTCAGGCGCTGCATATTCGAGCGCTCGCTTGGTTCCGGCAGAAAGTCGGACGAGCCAAAATGGAGCACGCGCTGGGCAAATCAAAACCCAACTACTCTATCGTACAAAAATAAGAATTTCATACAAATACAAATAATAGTTCACATGTTACAACAAAGTATTCATCAAAAACACAACATAGAATAACAGAATTAGCCATTTTGTTGTCCATACCAATTTCACCACTCCTCCATGACATCTTCTTGAGGATTATCATACACATCGTCATTTCGAATGGAATGGTACGATACAATGAAGCGGGCAACTCGCTGTTTTCTCCTTCTTACTCTCATCGGATGTCCCATCAAATCATAGACAGAATAGTCCACATCTTGTCCACGCTCATTCTCGATGATCATGTTATCCATGATCACACAAGCGGTCATGATGTACCAGAGGATTTTTTGATCCCAAAATCTAGCCGGGTCTCTCACAATAGCAAACTGGGATTGCAAAATCCCGAATGCTCTCTCCACATCCTTCCTAGCAGCTGCTTGTGCAGCATGAAAAGAGGTTTGTTTTTTACCTCTCGGATTGCGCACCGGCTTGACGAAGGTTTGCCACCTTAGATAGATGTCATCCACAAGGGACTAGGGGTTGTTATGAGTGTGCCCATTTGATTCAAACTCGACAGTTGGCAATTCACCGTTAGTAATTCGGTTCATCAAAGGTGACCGGTGAAGCACATTGATGTTATTGCAAGATCCAGGCATTTCAAATAAGGCATGCCAAATCCAAGTCGCATAATCTTCCACGGCCTCAAGGATGATAGTGCAATCCTTCTTCACCCCATTGAACTGTTCATGCCATGCCGATGGGCAATTCTTCCAAGCTCAATGCATGCAATCAATGAGCCAATCATACCTAGAAACCCCCGAGCTTTGTTGAACTTCAACAATGTCGCTATATCTTGAGCATTGGGGGGGTCTCAAGTACTCCGGACCGAATCGTTCCACAATGGCTACCACGAAGCGTTTGACACACAATATAGCTTGAATCTCACCCATTGCCAAGTGACCGTCCACTATATCCGCCAAAATACTGTATGCCAACATACGCAAGGCTGTAGTCCCCTTCTGGTAAGTTCTATGACCAAGTTCTCCGGCGGCATTCCTCCGTTGCCGAAAGAAACGGTCATACTTCATGACGTCCTCCGCGGTCTTCTTGAACAACTCAGTACTCATCTGAAAACGGCGCCGGAAATATGTCTCCGGATAGACGGGCGTCTCAACAAAATAGTTCCGCATCAACTAGTTGTGGCCATCGATCCGTTCCCTCCACAATATCTCTCGGCCGACACGAGAAAGTGTATATAAAGCGATTCGGCGCCGGTTTTACCTTTCGGGCAATTCGTCGAACACGTTGCGCGCTGTGGTAGCTGCTCTGCTGCCAGGCGCCGGCGCACACTGTTCCAAGGGCGCGGGCTCAGATCGGCGGCTGGGTAGCGCAGCATCGGAGGTCGGCCGGCGCGGAGAAGGACAGCGCAGCGTCGGAGCGGCGGCACTCGGCAGTCGGCCGTGGCGCTTGGCATTCAGCGGGGGCAGAGTAACGTGGCACGCCGCCTGAATAGCGACCAGCTGCGCGGCAGAGGGGCGGCGGAGAAGGATTTTGGGGCCGGCGGTGGTGGAGAAATGGCTTCCACCGCGGCGCGCCCTGAAGTGTCCGAGCGGTTGGTATTGTCGTCATCGCGCGCGTTGGATGCCCGAAATGAAGAGCGTGCGGTCGAGTTTTTCCCCGCGCGCTGGCCTGATTATTTCGTGCGTCCGTAGGAGCGCATGGTGCTGGCCTGCGCGATAGAAAACGGTAGTTTTTGCGTAGACGCGCGGGATGGCGCGACTGCTGGAGATACTCTAATGCCAATGACGCCGACTTAGCATGGTGTCTACCTGCACGACTTCGGTCCATGGTCGCTCGCGTCACCAGGGCCAGACTCGGAAATAATTTCGTCAAGAGGCCAGATTCGGCAAAATGCATGAGATCGCCAAAATGTTGGATCGGAATGGTCGGAGTGGTGGACACAATGAGTTGCATGACGGCCCAGACCCAAGCAACTCGTCGCTCGTGGGCTGGTTCCAGACTTCCAGTGCGTCGTTGCCATGGCGGGGCCGTGAGCCCGCCGGGCATGCGGATAGTGATGAGCTTCATATTCACTGGTGGCCTGGTTGGGGACACACTGGGAACACGCCGGTTATGTACTTATGTTATGCACCACCACCAGCTTCGAGGACGGACGCTTTCGAGCGCCCCGTGGTGGGCCGCATAGCCGTGTTCAAGATGGTGCGCCCGTACTGCGTTATGGCGTGCATGCCTAAAAGCTCCGCTGTGAGGTGCATCATTGTGAATATTTATTTGTTTTGTTGTTTTAGATTCGTATGCATTGTCAGATGCTTAAATGTTATTGGAAACGATTAGAAATGAACGTGTTATTCCACCGACGGATTACTGTTTTCAGCCCATGTCTACTACAGGTAGCTCGGTGAAATTTGATCTGATTGGCTCGCCCCTTTAAGGGGGGCCCTATTTGCCGTCTGCGGGCGGCCCAAATGGGCCGGCCCAGTTATTGTTCTCACCGCCCCCATCCCACCTCGGTATAAAGAAAATTCTGAACAAAAACAGAAGTAAACAAAAACATAGAAAAACCGCGACGAACAGAAGAAAACTTCGAACAAAATGAAAACTAAACAAAAAAATCTGGAACAAAAAATGAATTAAAAAATGGACCGGACACCCCGAAAATAGGCCGGCCCATCCGCCGAGCCCTTCAGGCAGCACGCAGATTTGCACCGCTAGCGAGCGGCATTTAGTGTTTGCCTGCCTTTACCCTGGTTCATGCGTTTGAGTTTTAGACATTACCACATCGTGTTTTGTGTGTTTTCTAACGAGGCTAACATAATCAAATGCAGTTGAAACAGGAGGGGAGAATCTTTAAATCTACAAATAGGGCCAGAGCTACATGGAGTCCTTTTCCAAAATTTAATTTTTTAAAAATAAATCCTGCATGTAGACAATGATGTATTCTACAAACCTGCAAAATCTCAACTCAAAATAAGTCATATCCTAAGCTACACAAAATGAAAACTTTTGACGGATTTTGAAGGTTTGAAAGTGTGCATTGTTTCAAATGTAAGATTTTGTCGTTTTTCTACAACCAAAAATATAAGATATTTCAAGTTGAGATTTTACATGTTAGTATATTACAGCATTGTCTATATCTAGGATTTTTCGAAGAATTTTTTTAAAACTTTAAATTGTTGTTTAAAATTTTCAAATAAAAATCCCCTATAGCTCAAACTATGTTTTGCCACTCTCAAAATAACCTGGCCATTGTTGAACGCGCAGCCCATTCACGTTGATGCGCGTGTAACATACGTTCATTGGGAGACCCCAAGAAGAAGGTATGAAGAGCACACTAGCAAGTTTCCCTAAGAAATAAACCAAGATTTAATCTATCAGTAGGAGGAAAAAGCAACTTCCAAAGGTTGACGCAACTGAGGTGGCATAGTCACTACCAGTTCAGTAGCAACGTGAAACCTACACAACACAATCAAATCATTTTGCCCCAACGAAGCAGTGAGGTTGTCAATCTCACCGGTTTTGCTGAACACAAAGAGGTTAAACGTATGGTGTGGAAAACAATATGAGAATAGTATGAGAACAATATGAAAACAGTAGCAGTTGTGCGAAAACAGTAATTGTAGTGGTTGTATTATCAGTATGAGGAAATGAATCGGGGTCCACAGTTCACTAGTGGTGTCTTGTCGCACCCGGACTTCTAGAGGATACCCACAGCCCGCTAAATAGTATATAATTGGCTTACGGGGCCTAGCTGCACCCGCATCTCAATATGAGTAGGCCAACACGTAAACGTGTGACAACCATCCTCTACTATTCATCGTCTGTGAAACCATCCAATAGGAATCCGAATACTTCCATTGACGTACTTCATAACATACACACATGGTACGTCAACGGCATTTGAACAAGTGATATCACAACAAATCTCTAAGACACAAAGAAATAGAAATAAGTGGCAAAGGCTCTCACTAGAGCAGAGATAGCAAATACAGTCATGCAGAGGACACATGTCCCAACAAGTCATCATTACATCACAGCGGAAGCATCCAAAGTGTCTGAGTACAGAAAAGATCCAAATAGGCCTAAGAGGCCGGAAACGAAAGAACGGAGCCCATCCACGAAGTCTCGGATCCTGCCCGGGTCCGCGATCTACTCGTCAGCAGCCTCGTCATACTCCACATAGTAGCCACCATGGGGATCCTCGGAAACGTAGTCTGCAGAACCAGCAGCCCCAAAGGGGTCAGTACAGACGAGTACTGGCAAGCAAGACGCACAAGATACCAAAGGGTACCCGACAACACTAAGTACAGATGCTTTGGGTTCAAAGGAAGAATAGGTGATACAAAAGTGCGGCAGCGGGCTGCAGTAACCAACTACAGAGACACGCTACAACTTCCTGCTAAGGGAAAGGAGATAAGTTAGCGCATCGAAACCAACTACCAACAACCTCAAACAAACCCATCCTGGATCTCACCCCTTATCCAAAGAGGCAACCCGAGGATAACTCACACAGTTGGATTAATGAAGGTTCAGGTTATTGTGGCAATATGCCTATTACTAGTCAACTTAGTATTACTTAGGTGTAAGTTGTCTAATCCTTGTTAGCCAGCCCTATCACCAAGTCATCCATAACCGCGGACAACACGGCTTCTCGAGAAGATTTAACCCTGCAGGGATGCACCAATTTGGCCGTACACGTAAGAATAACCCGCCAGACGGGGATCAAACCCACCAAGCGAGGCACTCAACACAACCCAACTCTTCTTCGCATCAAGCCCAAAGAACCCCGTGCAATTGAGCGCACGGCTAATCAAGCCCCACGAAGAAAAGGGGACCCTCATAGCACTCTAAGAACGTGTCTCCCTAAATGCCGACTACAAAAGTTACCACCCTGGCGCCAAGGGTTCGCACCTGCATATGCATGCGGCAAATGGAAAACCCAAACTAAATGAGGCGATTTGGACGAGATGCGAATCGAATCAGAGTTGCGGGGGGCGCCCATACACGCTTGCCACATGCGGTTAGCGCGCTCATCATGGATCTAGAGGACAAGAACTTTTCCTGAGTTTGACACTAGCAGGCCTCAAAACCATACCCGGCCTCCTGCCGGTGCCTTATCATCAAATTATTATTACCTCAACATTAAAAGGTGGTTGTTTAAACATCGAGCCCCAGAACATATTAGAGATGGTAAAAGAAATAACGGACATCAGACTCGAGCACCACAACCCTAAGCATGCTAGTAAGACATAGGCAACAGGCAACAGGGTTATAGGTGTGGAGGTGAGGCTATATCAGGGTTACAGGATAACATGTGATAGGATCGGAACACAAGCAACGAATCTTAAGGCTAGCAGATTAGACAACGGAAAGTATCGGTATCCAGTGTGGAAAGGACACAATGGTTCAGGTGAGTGGATACTTGCCTGCAAACTCAGTAGCCTGGTACTGGGCTAACTCCTCTGAAGTGGTATCGTAAACCTCGTCCGTCTCAACGTCGTCGTCTATTCGAGAAGAAGAAAACAAACAACGAAAGGAGACGGACAATCAATAACAGGGCATAATGCACAAACATGGGATGATGCATGCCATTTTAATTGGTACATCAAAATAAACTAGGGACATTAACAACAATTTTAAATGGACCCATATGCGGCTGAATTGCATATGGTAAAACCCATGTGCATAAATTGAGAATTTAATGAATTACAACTAAACATTTTCTAAAGTGGATTAAATGCATGAGAGATGATAGAAATAGCTAGGAAATGAAATTAGCTTCAACTAGATATTTTATTTGCCAAATTTGGAGTTGTAAATATTTAATTGTGCCTTTTGGCATTTTAATTGAATAAAAATCAGAATTGAAATTAGTGCAAAATTTAGTTTCTCAAAATGTTGGTATTATGGCATAATTGTATAGAGCGTTTAATTATGATTGGAAAACATGTATTACTTTCTGAATTTGAAATTAAAATGAACTAATTATGAATGAAACAAGTTTAAACATGATTTAAATGAATTTTAATTCAAGTATTAGAATTATTTGAATTTTATTTGTTCCAAACATGAAATGAAATTCATATTTGAAAATATTACATTTTTCTGGTTTGAAAACATATTTTACAAATTAAATTTGAGTTTAATTTGAATTAGTTATGTTTTGAACAATTTTAAATGAATTAAATAAGGTACAGAAAATAATATAATTTTAATTGTTCAAAATAGTAAACAGATTGTATATTTGAAAAGTTCAGGAAATTTTGAATGGAAAACATATTTTATTTACTGAATTTGGATTTGTGTTGCAAAAGTTGTTTGAATTTGAAAAACAGGGGCTATTCTGTAATTTCCAGAAAGTTTTAACGTTTCCAGGGGCTTGTTCGTGAAAACAGAAACTTCAGAAAAGTCCCTGGGACTTTTGTTACGCAGGGCAGACTAGCCCTGGGTCACTGGCCAGTGGGCCAGCGCCCAGCTGGCGCCTGCGTGGACGCGGGTGTGCGCGCGCGTGGCTTACGCTGCCGTTGACAGGAAGGCCCCACCTGTCAGCGCGCGGTGGTAAAAAGGTGTTGGATTTAATCCGCGCGGACGGGGAATCGAACCCGCGACGTGGGCTTGCGAGCACGGCCTGTGGCCACTGGGATGGGCTGCGGATCGTGACAGATCTGGGAAAGGTGGTGTTTTGAGGTGGGATCTGGAGCGTGCTCGTTTTCTGACGAAACTGAACCGAGGTGTTCAGTCCGTGGTGGAAACAAACGGCACGACGGCGCTCGCTCGCCGTCGTTGACCCCAAATCGGCGGCGCTAGTGTGTTGCGTGGGTGCAGGGGTTAACTAGGAGGGGCAAACGACACGTACAAGGTGGCGGGGAGAACAGCAGAGGCACGAGGGCTTGCTCAGAACGCGTCCATGGCGGGGGTGCTCGGGTTCAGAAATAGCACCTGCGCAACTAGGGCACGGATCGACGGGAAAACGCCTCGGATGGCAGCGGTGGTTCACCGTGAGTGCGCTGAAGCAGCCGGATGAGGTTGCCGTGGTCGGAGACGACGAGGCGTCGATGAAGTTCAGAAAGGGCCGGAGAGGAGCAGAGGAATTCCGGCGTCGTGGAGGCTGCTCGTGCTTGGCGTTGCGGTAGAAGGGTAGCAGGGGTCCCGGGGGTGGTGCACGTGTCCCTAGCGTGGCCGGAGATGCACCATGGCGGCGTGTCGACGGCGGTGTCCCTCCCTGTCACTCTCGGGGATTTTCAGAACGAGGAGAAGGGAAACGAGAGGAGAGGGGAAAAAATGGCGGCGCAGGGAGGAAGAGGGGAGGCTTGGCTAGGGTTTGGGGGGCTCGGGGTAGAAAAAGGGAGAGGGAGGAGCAGGTGAGGAGGGGTGCGTGCGGTGCTGGCGTCAGCGGTGTCGCTACCCGCGCCGTACGGAGGAGGGAGAAGGAGGCCGTGGGCTGCGCGGGCCGCGCGCTGCGCGCTGCGTGTGGCTGGGGCGACTGGGCCGGCCCACTTGGGCTGGCCTGGTTGCTCCCCCCTTCTTCTTTTTTTTTTTGCAGAAAAGAAAAGAGAAGAAAAGAAGGGGTTTTGGGATTTCAAAAAAAATTGTGGTAAATTTTTATAGGTTCCTTATTGCAAAAGCCCAGTTGTACAAACTTTTGTTTTTCAAAATTTTAAATTTTGCTGCTGTTTGAAATTTAAATGAATTTGAGTGAATTTTGCAATAATTGAAAATATTGAAAATTAAGCAAGTTAATTATATGAAAATTCAAGTTTATTGGGAACAATAGAATTGTTTGATTTAAATGTTTCATTTGAAAATTGTAACAGACCAAGTGTGAAACAAGGATTTGAAATTTGTTTTGAAATTCAAATTCAACACATGAATGCAATATGATGACATGATGCATTTGAAAAAAAAAACAGGAAACAAACATTCTAAGGTTGATTTCATACTTGGGATGTTACATGTCTCTATAGAAGATAAATAACATGTGTGATGAACAAATTACAGCTGGACAATTGATAGAAATTAAGCCTGCACCGTAGTGCATATGCAAGACATAAATATTACTATGTGATTCATGCGGGCATTACAACAAAATACATAGATCGTTATCCAACTGCATCTATGACTAATAATCCATCCTCCGAATATCATCCGAACAAACGTTGGGTATTAAGTTGCAAGCAACAGATAATCGCAGTAAGAAAAGTGTGTAATGTAAACAATGTAAACGAAGTAAACATCGTTTTTTCTCCCTAATGGCAACAACACATCCTCCATCAGTCATGTTTCTGTCACTCGAGCACAGATTCAAAAGAGGCATGAACCCACTATCGAGCATAAATACTCCCTCTTGGAGTTACTAGCATCTACTTGGCCAAAGAATCTACTAATAACGAAGAGCATGCAAGAGCATAAATAACATATGCATGAAGATAACATGATAGATTGATAATAGGAAGACATAACATTCAACATTCATCGGATCCCAGCAAACACAACATGTCGCATTAGAATAAGATGATCTCGATCATGTAAGGCAGCTCACGAGATTTAAACATGAGGCATAAAGTGGAGAAGACAACCATCTAGCTACTGCTATGGACCCGTAGTTCAGGGATGAACTACTCACGCATCACTTCAGAGGAGGGCTTGATGGTGTAGGCCCCTCCGATGATGAATTCCCCTCCCGGCAGGGTGCCGGGGAGAGCTCGAGAACCCTCCCGATCTCGAGTTGACGATGACAGCGGCCTCAGGTCTTTCTCGGAAAAAAAAGTGGTATATTTTTAGGGTTGACGTGTCGGAGGGGGACTAAATAGGCAAAAGGGCGATGGCGGTGGATGCCCGAGGGGTCCACACCACCCCCAGGAGCATCCAACGGGGGCGCGCCGCCCTCTGGTATGGCCCCCCTCTGGTCCTCTTCGGGACTCCGTGGAACTTTCGGGATTTCTAAGACTTCCGAGATTCAAATTTTCTAATTCCGCGAATATTTCCATAACAACTTTTCTGAAACTAAAAACAACAGAAAACAGGGAACTGGCTCTGTGGCATCTTGTCAATAGGTTAGTCCCGAGAATCGATAAAAATGACATGAAGTGTATAGCAAACATGTAGCAAATAACATGAAAACAACATGAAACATTAGAAATTAAGGATACTTTTATGATGTATCAACATCCCCAAGGTTAGTTCCTACTCGTCCTCGAGTAGGTAAACGATAAAAACACATAATTTCTGAGGTGACATACTACCAACATAAACTTGATCATCAATATTGTAAGCTGAGATCATAGTACTTTAAACACAAGCATGATAGATATAATTCTAGAAATAAAACATAGCAATCACTTTGCATAATCAGAAGTAACACAAATAAAAGAACATGAATAATAATGCACTCGAAAGTTATTCGTTTGTTTCAAGCATAGAGATAACATAGCAAAGTGATATTTCGCCTGTCCTTAAGAGTGAGGCAAAACATAAATATCAGGACACCTTCAAAGTTTAAGAGGAAGACTGGAAAAATTAATTTTAGAGCAAGTAATAACACATCTTGAAGCAATTAATAATGTTTCTGGGACAAATGCACATTAAACTCAGAATGGCAACAATGCTCTCTCAACTGTGCATAAAGTTAGAACATGGAGACTGAACATAAAAGTAAAAGAAAGGCCCTTCGTAGAGGGAAGCATGGATCACTCATGTGCTAGAGCTTTTTATTTTATTAAACAGAGGTATAAAATGTTGACACTCCTCCCAACCTTTCTTACACAAACCATGGCTAACCGAATACTCGGGTGCCTGCCAACAATCAGATACCGTGAAAGAGTGTCTAGTTTTTAGAGAGGTGTATGCTTATGTCAACGAATGGTAATCAAAAAATACAGTACGTCACAAGCCAACTAGACTTCACAAGAGCGGCTCCCATAGAAGGACGCAACTTGGTAGAAGGTTATCTCTCTTTCTTTGTTTACACAATCATGCTTTAACTGATAAGTCAGGGGCAAAAATAGTGAAGAGAATTTGTCTGTATTAATTTGGGGCTGGGCACCCGCTGCCAGCTCTTCTATCAATTGGATAAGCGGATGAAACCACTAGTCCAGGGTGTGAAATCCAATAAACAAGTGAGATAAAGATTCTCTATTTACGTCCTTATGAGCAAAAACATGAACAAAAAACATGAGTAATTTTGAAGGTTTTAAAGGTAACACATGAGCAATTTACTTGGAGTGGCATTTAAATACCACATGTAGGTAGGTATGGTGGACACAATGGGAAAACTTTGGTTTTTGGGAGTTGGATTGCACGAGTAAAGCTCATACTCAGTACAGGTGGAGGCTAGCAAAAGATTCGGAGCGACAAATCAAGAGAGCAATAATGGCCATAATCATTAATGGTGGTACCACAAGTTCAAAAAATAATCAAAGCAATAATCATTAATCAAAGCATAAGTGGTACCACAAGTTCAAAAAATAAATGATGATGGAGGCTATAAGTGACTGGTTCATAGTCATAAAAATGGTGTGAGCATGCGCCAAGTCACCCAAATAAAACATTCTAAGGAGAACACCGCAAATTTATGCTTCAATATGACAAGAACAACTCATGATTCTTTCAATGGCACATTAAACACTCTCAGCTATTTGAGACAAATCATGCTACAAAATAACCACTAGGATTTAGAATTAAAATAACATCTAGCATGACATGAAAAAGTCTAGCCACAGTCTATACAAGCTCCTATTTGCATCGTTATGAATTCTACCACATGCAGCAATTTCTTTTCCCAACAAGCACCATACGAAGTATGTTTTAACAAAAACTCTCTAAATGATACAGCAAGAAAGCATGAGAGTACTCACATAACACTACTAAACTAACATCTCTGAATAAGAGATGCAATAAAAACAGGAGCTAAACAGGAATTTTGCAGCAACTAGAAGAAAAACTAAGAATATGAGCATAACGAGTATTCAACTGAAAAGGCGGAGCATGTCTCTCTCCCAAACAAGGATGCTAGGTTCCAATGATGTTTATTTCAGAAAGGAAAAAAAAGAAAACATAACGAAAAATAACAGACGCTCCAAGTAAATTTCATATGATGTGACCGAATAAAAATATAGTTTCACTATAAGTGACCTGATAAATTGTTGATGAAGAGGGAATGACTTGGGCATCCCCAAGCTTAAATTCTTGAGTCTTCTTAGAATTTGCTGGGATGAACCACGGGGGCATCCACAAGCTTTGACCTTGCACTCTTCTTGATCACATGATATCACCCTTTTCTCTTGACCCTTGAAACCTTCCTTCACACCATACTCAAAGACTAATTCACATTGGAGGGATAAAAAATTCATGAGTTATGTATGGGCACAAGTGCTATTGATACTTTTAAATATTAGATACATCCACTGATGTTTCGTGAAGCAAAGGAATCCACTTGACATCGTAAAAGAGCAAATGCAAGAAAAATGGCAGAATCTGCCAAAACCAGAACAATCTGTAAAGACGAATTTTTTCGGGGCACTTACGTTGCTCAGATCGAAAAATTAAAGAACGAAAAAGTTTCGGAATTAGCTAAGGAAAAAGCACGAAACATTTCAGGTCATTGTGATCTTTCTGGATTTTATACGATTTTTTAGGGTGGACAGAGGAAATCTGTTCCCTGCACAGAAATCCAAAACCAACTCCAACTTTCGTTAGAAACTTTACTTGGAAAAAATAATACATGAAAATAAAGATACAAAGGATTTTCCACAGAAGTATACAACCCCTTGACTCAAAGAAAACAGAGAAAAACAAAAGCAAAAATAAAACCATGGGTTATCTCCCAAGAAGTGATTTTCTTTAACACCTTTTAGCTAGGCCCAGAAAAGTAGATTCACGTGTTTTCAAGTGAAGAAGCATCCAAATTGTAATTTGTTCGAATAATAGAATCAAAAGGAAAATTCATTCTCTTTCTAGGAAAGTGTTCCATGCCTTTCTTTAGTGGGAATTGAAATTTAATATTCCCCTCATTCATATCTATAACAGCACCAACAGTTCTAAGAAAAGGTCTTCCCAAAACAATTGGAGAAGAAGCATTGCATTCAATATTCAAGACAACAAAATCAACAGGGAGAAGATTGTTATTAATCATGATAAAAACATCATCAACACTCTCCAATGGTTTCTTTCTAACATTATCAATAAGATGAACATCCAAATACAAGTGGTGGTAAATCAAGCATATCATAAAGTTTTTTAGGCATAACAGAGATACTAGCACCAATATCACATAGAGCATCGCGATAAAAATCATTCACTTTCATTTTAATGATGGGTTCCCAACGATCATCTAATTTTCTAGGGATAGAGGCTTCACACCTTAATTCGTCCTCTCTAATTTGCATGAGAGCATTAGTACTATGTTTTGTGAAAGCCATATTCATAGCACGACCATTAAGACAACTATAAAAAAAATTCTAGGAACTTAATCACTTCAGTTATGTTGCAATCATCAAAGTCAAGATAGTTTTTATCAAAGGTAATGGGACCATTGTCTCCCATGTTTCTAAAATTTTCAGCACTTCTATGAGGAGCATTTTAGCAGTTTGAGTCAGTTTTGCATTTTTTAATAGCATAAGTGGGAGTATTACAAACACCAATTGCTTTACCATTGATAGTAGAAGGTTTACTAGCATGAGAGGCTTTAGTTTTACTTGTGGTGGTAATGGTGCAAATATTAGCTATATTATTCTTTCTAGATATTTCATCTTCTCTTTCCCATCTAGCATGTAATTCAGCTAACATCCTAACATTATCATCAATTCGAATTTGGATGGAATTTAAAGTTTTTCTTTCTTTAACATCATGAGGCATAACCTTTAGTTTCAGAAAATTAACATGAAGAGCAAGGCTATCAACTTTAGAAGTAAGAACATCAATTTTTCCAAACTTTTCCTCAATAGATTCATTAAAAGTTGTTGTATACTAATAAAAAATTTGAGCATGTTCTCAAGATCAGAGGGTACGCTATTGTTGTTGTTATAAGAATTACCATAAGCATTATTATTATTAGTAGTAGGATATGACCTATAATTATTGCTACCAAAATTATTCCTATAAGCATTGTTGGTGAAATTAATATTTTTAATGAAGTTCATATCAACATGCTCTTCTTGAGAAACCAAAGAAGGTAAATGAACATTATTTGGACCAGTAGGAGCATGGCCATTAACAAGCATAGACATAATAGCATCAAGTCTATCACTCAAAGAGGAGGTCTATTCAACAAAATTTACCTTCTTACCACTTGTATCTCTCTCAGTGTGCCATTCAGAATAATTTACCATCATATTATCAAGAAGCTTTGTTGCTTCGCCCCAAGGTCATGGACATAAAGGTTCCTCCAGCAGCTGAATCCAGAAGGTTTTTTGAAGAAAAATTCAGCCCTGCATAAAAGGTTTGGAGTATCATCCAAATAGTCAGTCCATGAGTGAGACAATTCTTTACTAAAGATTTCATTCTTTCCCAAGCTTTAGCAACATGCTCATTATCAAGTTGCTTAAAATTCATAATGCTACTTCATAAAGATATAATCTTAGCAGGAGGATAATATTTTCCAATGAAATCATCTTTACATTTAGTGCAAGACTCAATAGTATTTCTAGGCAAAGATAGCAACCATTCTTTAGCTCTTCCTCTCAAAGAGAAAGGAAACAATTTTAGTTTAGTAATATCTCCATCTACATCTTTATATTTTTTCATCTCACATAGTTCAGCAAAATTATTAATATAGGCAGCAGCATCATCAGTACTACTACCAGAAAATTTCCCTCTCATAACAAGATTTAATAGTGCAGACTTAATCTCATAAAAATGAGCAGTAGGAGCAGGTGGAGCAATAGGTGTGCTAATAAAATCATTATTGTTGGTGCTAGTAAAGTAACACAACAAGGGGGAACGGGGCTTGTGGTTCGCTAGGGTGGGCGCATGCATCGCGCCTAAGAGCATCTCCACCGGCGAACCCAATAGCGTCCCACAAATGTTGCCGGCGCATGCTATTGGGCCCGTCGACATGCGTTGCTGACCTGGAGATAGCCCCAAAACTATTTGGGTTTCAAATTTAAACAAAATACGGCCTTCGGCCCAAGTTTGTCGCTCCATCCGGCTATCACACATCCTAAAAGAGTCGTCAAGCCCGGAGATCATACATATAGGCGCATAAATCAAAGGGTCAATGTTGCTTCCCATGTCGTCTCCTAGTCGCGGTCTTCGGTGCCTCTCTATGTCGCATCCTCACATCTCCTCTGCCTCCAGGTCATGCTAGCGTGTTGGCTGCTCGTGCTGGTGCACTGGTGGATCCTGCTCGTGCAGGTGCGCCGGTGGATCATGCTCGTGTTGGTTCGCCGCTGGATCCGGCTCCGCCGGCAGAAGCCTCTCTTAATGTAGGATGCGTTGCTGATAGAGCAAATGCCAAGCCCGCACTAGCGCTATCATTATCTATAGGTAGGCGGTCAAGATCTCGGCGTCCTCCTTCATTTTCTTGTCACCCATAGCCGATGCCTCCGACATTGCTTTGATCCTTGTTGTGTCAACAACCATCATAGTCGCGTGTAAAGCCAGCTTCACCGCTTCAACCCTCGCTTTTTCAAGCACGATCTTCTCGGATTTCTTATCCATCAATGACGTCCATCTATCTTTGAAAGTGGCTGCGTTCAGCTTCGAGATGGACGTTACCTCGGTCAGACACTTCTAGATGGTCTATTGCACGGACGCTACTGACGATGCGTCGTGCTTCTCAGCCTTGGCCTTCTTGTTCCCAATTGGACGTCCTTCCGAGGCGCCAACGTGGTGATCTGGCCACTTCTCACTGGGACGTGGCCGTTGATATCAAGGTGGGTGAGATCCCACTCCTTGGAGCTTAGAATCCAAGTAAAGCAATGTATGAACTTGAATTCCTTGTCGTCGTTATTGTCGTGGAAGAGGCGGAGCGCGTCCTTCAACTCGTCTGCCATCGTCTTGCTGCTCTCCTTCCTCGCCTGGATCTGTTCCAGCACGCCGTGGAAGGCGGCGCACTCGGCTTGTATGAGCGGCCATCTATGCGACATGGCGCCGGCGTTGCGGTCCATCGTCACCTTGGCGTAGTCGTCATATTTTTCCGTCTCGTGGAATTAGCCGAATCCTTTTCCAATACCGGCCGTATGTTTGGTTGGCGCCGATGGTGGCATCGTTCGTGACCACCTTCCATGCGTCCCATAGGCACTCATCCTCTATGCAGCGCCGGCGACTCCAAGTATGAGTGGTTTCACTAGTAGGAAAAAGCTTATAGGGGAAAACCTACTAGCAACGAGACTAAGTGGACAACGCATCCGTTAACTGGTGGCAACGTGTGGCTAAATGGACATGCTTCCAGTAAGGTTTACCCGCGGTGTGATATTTTGCGCGCTCGCCGCAAGAACATTCCGCCAAGCCATGTGGGTGAGACATACAATAGTAAAACCGTGTCCGCACGGACACACACTACCAGTAAGGTATACACTAGAAGCGATGGCTTTGTAGCGCACGCAGCCCGCACGGATATGTGTTTATTTAGGGCACAGGAGGCCCCGAGTCCCTCCCTCATTTCAAATCGATCAAAACCATACTCTCTTCTGGACAGATCACCGAGAGCCTCCTCCACTGCCCCGAGCGCCGCAGCCGCTTCCGCCCTCCCTGAGCATCGTCGCCTTCGCCGGCCCCGAACTCCGCATCTACATCCGGCCCCGAGCGTCCGTGCCACCCATTCCCCGAGAGGGGGTACGCGCACTTCTCTTTCCCCTCCTTGTTTTATACATATTTCTTCATTTAGTTGGATACTAGTATGATTTTGCTCTAGGAATTATCATTTAGTTGGATACTATTATGATTTTGCTCTAGGAATAATCATTTTTTCCTGGATGATTTTAACTATGTATAGATGATTCATCTCCGTGCATATAAGTGATGAACCCTAGATGCCTAGATGATTCATCGGTGTGCATATAAGTGATTAACCCTAGTGATTATGAGATGATTCATAATATGAGTTATTGTATGTAACATCCAAGTATGAAAACACCCTAGTTGTTTTACTTCTTTGTTTAATTTATGCAATGCATCATGGCATCATCCTCATTTCATTTCTGTTGCATTGTTTGCATAATGAATCAAACCTTGTTTTCACACTTGTCTGTTACAATCTTTCAAATAAAGAATTGCTAATCAAAACATCAATTGCTTCCAACTAATTCCATTATATTTCACCTATTAATTTGTTGCTTAAATCAATTATTCAATTTAAACACTTATCTCCAAATCTTTTCCAAACTCAAACCATTTCTCAAACCTTCTCATTCTTGAATCCATGAAATTCACCACTATTTGGAATTCTTTAAATCACTTTTAAAACTCTAGGGGAAACCCTATTGTTATTGCCTTGTTTTTCCAATAATAACTAATATTGCAAAATTCAATTAAATTGGGTTTAAATTTAAATAGCAAGCACACATTTGAAATTTGAAAAACCAAGACTACCAAGTGGTTGCTTTTCAACTAAGGAGCTTATCCAAATTTTTCCAAATTTTTCTATCAACAAAAACCTATATTTTTATCCAAAAGCAATGCTACCAAAAAAAAAACAGTACAAAAAAAAAACAGGAGAGGAGAGCAGCAGCAGCAGCTAAGGCACCAGCCCAGCCCGTTACCACTTTGGCCCGCTAGCACGTCGCTGTCGTCCTCCTCCAGAGCTGACGTCATGCGTACGATTCCCCCTCCTCCGTTGATCCTTTCCCTGAACCTCCCGATGGGCGCCGTACCTCCTCCACCGTCTCCATAAAACACCGCGGCCTCCTCCTCCTTCCTGCCGCAACCCTAACTCCACCCCTCGAGCTCCGCCGCAGCCGCCATCGCCTCCACCTCCACCCTCTGTACCTATGAATTTTCCACCGCCGCCTCTCTGAACTCCGGCAGCGGGTGCCGTCTCCGATCTCTGCCGCCGTGCTCTAGCTGCTGGCATGGATAGCCCCCAGGTCCCTCTTCGTCTTCGACACCACCGTGGGGCCTGAGGAGGGCCAGTGCCTCGCCGCCGTCCGTGTTCTTCTCCGACGAGCCCTGCATCGCACGGTGAGCTTCACCGTCGCCCCTCCTCGCCCCTTTTTCTCTCTGCACACGCACCGCGCACACTAGGCCACACCCAGCAGCACCAAGCACGCTAGCACACGGGCTAGTCACCGCAGTGCTCCGTCGCGGCTAGCCCTGCTGCCGTTCGCCGCCAGCCATCGCTACCACCGTCAGGTTCAGAGCCCGAGCGCTGCAGTTTCAGTTAGATCTCGCGGAGACTGACGTAAAAAAACCCCGCGGCCCCTGTTTCTGTCACGAACGCTCGATTACCACAGTGGCAAGCGCCACCGCGTGCAGCCTGGAGGGCGCGGGGTCGATCCCCCCTCGGCGCACTTTTTGCTGGGATTAAATCCCGAGCCTGGCCCACCTGGCTGTGACTGTGTGGGCTCTCTCTGCCACGTGCGCGCCACGTTGGCAAGGGTCCACAGGGCAGTGGCAGCGGGTAGACCCAGTGGGGTAGAAAAGGTTTAAATCCATTTTCTATTTTGTTTTCTAAATTCATATAATTAGCAGATTTAAAACCAAACTTTGAAATTCAATATCTTCCATTTTATAAATCCAACAAATGCAAACTTTATATGTTTTCCTATCCAAATTTCATAATCTTTCCAAATATTCAACTTGTGTTCTGTTTTGAATTTTCAAAAATGCATTTAAATTTCAAATTTGAATAATTCAAATGCAAATTGAAATAATTCATAACTAATTCATACTGTTTTCAAATAAATCAAATAAAATATGTTCTTCACACCATTTTGAATATGCTATTCAAATATAAAATTTGTTTCATCGTTTGAATAATTTAAATTGCCTAAACAATTTAAATCTTGTTTAATTCAATTAAAACTTGTTCAATATTGTTTAGTTCATAACTAAATAATCCAAAGTCCAATTTCAAAATGTGAAACATGTAATCCAACTAAAATTTGATGTTCTTTTCAAATATAAAATTTGTAAATTGTTTTGCACACTCTAAATTGGTGAAAACAATAATTGTTTGAGTAACATGTTTAAGTAACAAATTTTTTCAAACTTAATAAATCAATTCCAAACTTGTTTTATTCCTTTTCCTTTGCACCTATCATGGTTATTTTGTTGTTATCTTCTCATCATCATCATGCATGCATCATGATAACAACTAACACCTAATAAATAGTTGTAAACCATTTGTTCCACTTATTTCAATGGATCCTTTTCCATATGCAACCCTTGCATATGGGTCCATTTAATTTGTGCTATCTTGTTAATCAATTCATTTTGATGCACCCATTAAATTGCCATGCATCATATTGACTGTGCACAATGCCATGAACATGATTGTTTACATTCCTGTTTTGTCTGTTTGCTTCTTCTCGAATAGACGACGACGTTGAGGCAGACGACCTTTACAGCACCCCTTCTGAGGATCTAGCTCAGTACCCGGCTGATCAGTTTGCAGGCAAGTTATCACTCACATGAACCATCGTGTTCCTTTCAACCCTGGTTACCGATACTTTCCGTTGTCTATACTTGCTAGCCTTGGTGGTAGATGTTTCTGTTACGAACCTATCACATGAATCCTTTAACCCATGATATTGCCTCATCACCCCTCCTACAACCCATTGATTGAGCCAGTGTCTTACTAGCATGCTTAGGTTGTTTTGCTCGAGTCTGTTACCCGTTACTTTTCAGTTACTATATCTTTATTATGTTCTGGGGGCTAGATGTTTAATCAATCAATCAATCATGCTAATGTTATTACTGTTAATAATAATCTGATGATAAGGCACCGGCAGGAGGCCCATGAGAGGTTTTGAGGCCTGCTAGTGTCGACCCTAATAGGAAAAGGGTCTTGTCTACTGATCCATGATGAGCGCACTATCCGCATGTGGGAAGCGAGTATGGGCGCCCCCCTCAATTTGATTCGATTCGCATCTCGTCCAAATCATCTCATTTAGTTCGTGCTTTCTATTTGCCGCATGCATGTTTTTTGCGAGCCCAGCGCAGGGTGGAACTTTTGTAGTCGGCATATAGGGGGACACGGTCTTAGAGTGCTATGAGGGTCCCTTTTCTTCGGGGCTTGATTAGCCGTGCGCCCAAGGTGCTTTGGGCTTGATGCGGAGAAGAGTTGAATTGTGTTGAGTGCCCCGCTTGGTGTGAGGCATCCCATCTGGCGGGTTATTCATACGTGTACGGCCAAATTGGTGCAAACCCTGCAGGGATAATCTTCTCGAGAAGCCGTGTTTTCCGCGGTTATGGATTACTTGGTGAAAGTACTGGCTAACAAGTACTCAGGACAACTTCAACATAATGTTCAATCATGTTTCACCCAATGATTAATAACTTGACTAGTAATAGGTTATTCACACAAATAACTTGATTCACCTTAATCCAACTGTGTGAGTTATCCTCGGATTGCTTCTTTGGATAAGGGGCGAGATCCAGGATGGGTTTGGTTGAAGTTATCTTTCAGTTGGTTACAAACCTCGATCTTATCCCCTTTCTAATAGTTGGATATGATAGAATCTCTGTAGTTGGTTAGCGCAGCCAGTTGCAGCATCATTATATAACCCCTTCTTTCCGTTGAACCAAGTCATCTGTGCTTGTGTTGACGGGCTATACTTTGGTGAACTGTGAGTCTTGGTTGCCAGTACTTGGATGTACTGACCCCGTTGGGGCTGTGGTTTACGCAGACTACGACTACGGCTACGATGACCACCAGGATGGCTACTTTGTGGAGTTCGACGAGACTGCAGACGAGTAGATAGCTGGACCAGGGCAGGATCCAGAACCTACGTGGATGGGCTTCGTCTTCTTTATTTTCTCCGGCTTCTTAAGCCTGTTGGATTTGTCTGTACCCAGACACCTTTGATTGCTTCCGCTGATGTAATGAATGTTATGTTGGGACATGTGTCCTCTGGATGATTGTATTTGCTATTTCTGCCTTAGTGAAGGCCAGTTGCAACTTTATTTCTATCTTTTGTGTCGTAGAGATAAGTTGTGATAATCATTCGTTCAAAGCTGTTGACGTACAGTGCGTGCTTGTTATGAAGTACGTCGACAGTAGTGCCTGTGACTCCTAATGGATAGTTTACATCGACGGTGGAATAGTAGGGCTTGTGTTGTCGCGCATAAGCGCAGGCCTACCAGGAAGCTGGGACGTGGGAGCAGTTATGCCCCATAATCCAAGCACCTACTATCCAGTTCGTACGATGAGTATCCCTTAGAAGCCAGGGTGCGACAAATGGTATCAGAGCCTGTCTGCCTGTAGGATCCCTTTTTACTGGTCGCAGTTGAGTCTAGAAACTATTTTGTAGCTATATAGGAAAAATGAAACGTGAGAGTAGGAATTCTGCCATTTTTCTTCTTTCCCCACCCACCCACCCTTTTCTGGTAAGGAAGTGCAACGTTGTTTTTCTTTTCTCACCTAAACTTTCAAGTTAGGATTTCACGTGTTTTGGGTTCTCTGTAGTACCTCAGGATTTTGGTCTCGTTTTCCCGATGTTGCTTCGATATCATGTTCTTCTGAAGAACCTTTCGTCCGTTCAAACCGTGTTGTTGTTTTCCACATCCTTTTTCATCTACCGGAGTCTAATCAAAACCTTCCAAATCATCTGCAGATGGGTCTCAGCTACTACCCGCAGGTGGTTCGCATGACTCGCTGTGAGAGCACCGCCGGTTTTCCGGAGATGCTGAGAGACATGGTTACCTATCTGGGGTTCCGTTGGGCACCAGAGTACCAGGTCTACGAGCACCAGCGCGAGTTCGATCAGACTTTCTACCGGGCTATCGTCTACATTCTGTCGGATGATGGCAGGAGCATTGCCCACCGCTACGAGGCAGTAGGTTCCACAGTGGATATGGCCGTGCAGCAGGCAGCGTACGTGAGTCTCACCGTTCTCCGTGCTGACTACTGGGAGTTTGATGATTCCATCTATCGTCACATCCCCCGTGGTTACATCACGGCAGCGGGAGTTCACTTCACTCTCCACCGCAACCTGGATACCTACGAGGATGATAGCTCCAGGTTGCACACCATTGCCCAGTTCGTGTGGCACAGTGACGCAGTTGCTTCCGCACTCTCTCAGGAGTTAGCCTCAGTCAGGGAGCAGCTCTACCTCGCGTTGACGCGTCTGGCGACGTACACCACAGACTTTGTTGGAGACGAGCGCTTTGCGCGTTTCCAGCAGACACTGGGTTTTCCTCTGCCAGATGCTGGAGGTTACGAGCCGATCAGAGGCCCACTTCTCGACCTCGGAGCTGGTTACACAGGGATTCCCCGCTATGGAGCACAGGGACACGACGCTTTCTACTTCACCACACCGAGAGTTGCTCTCAGAGCAGTTCCTATCTACAGGGATCGTCGTCATACCTACTTCCGTGGGGTTCCTCCTCACCGTATCTCTCGTCGTACTACTCACCGCCGTCCTGCGTGATGAGCATGGGAGTACCGATGTATCCATTACTAGCTGTGTCTAGTTTATCCTTTCGTTTTCGAACCATGTATTGGTCTGTTGGATATTCTGATGTATTTGAACATGTGATGATGTACCTGTTGGTTATCTATTCATGCGTCGGAATAATCTATCTTTCGGTTACCAAGTCTATCCTTTTCTGTTGTTGTGCTAAAATGAATTTCTGTTCAGGATGCCTCCAACCAGGAACAACCCGCCTCCGCCACCACCAATGGGGGAACTGTTGGCTCAGATGACCCAAGTGGTGACACAGATGGCCCAGATCCAGGCTAACCAGCACCACAACCAGAATGCTCCAAGGGTCACCATCAAGGACTTCCTCAGCTTGGGCCCAAAAGCTTTCGTGGCAACACGTGAGCCCCTGGATGCTGATGACTGGATCCGTGACGTAGCAAGAGCTCTGGAGATTGCTCATGTTGCGGAAGAGGATAAGGTCAAGTATGCCACCTACCTACTGAAGGGTCAGGCAGCTACTTGGTGGGAGAACTACCAGACCATGAGAGCTGGCTATCCTATCACCTGGGGATGTTTCAAGGATGCCTTCCTGAAGCACCACATCCCGGATGGTCTCATGGAAAGGATGCGTGAGGAATTCTGCTCTGTCAGACAGGGCAAGCTGGACGTTCTCGGCTACCAGAACGAGTTCAATCGTCTCTCTCGGTACGCTGGTGACGAAGTGTCCACTGAAGCCAAGAAGATGGCAAGGTTCCGCCGAGGTTTTAACCCGGAACTGAAGTACGCTCTCACCAACATCAAGTGCAAGGACTTCGTGGAGCTCGTGAACACCGCGCTCAATGAGGAGAATGGGCGCAAGGCGTTCGAAGAGTCCCGCAAGCACTCGCGTGAGGGTGGTTCCTCCTCCAACATGACCACCCCTCCGCAGAAGCGCCGCATCTGGGTGCCAAATGGTGCTGTCACTCGGGCTCCAAATGCCCAAGCTTCTCCAGGCTTTGGTCCCCGCCCACCCAACCCATCTCAGATGCAGGGTCAGAGGTTCCCTATGGGGCAGCCAAGGCCAGGTCCTTCTCGTGTCGTCACTTGCTACAAGTGCAAGGATACTGGACACTATGCTGATAAGTGCACTCAGAAGCAGCTACCCCTACCTCCTCGCCCCAACACCAACCAGGCTATGGTTCGTGCTCCCCCGGCTAAAGCCTTCAACTCCAACAACAGGCCTGTCGGGAGGAACGCGAGGGTGAACCATATCAAGGCCGACAAAGCTGAGGAAGCTGCTGACGTCGTTCTCGGTATATTACCCGTAAACTCTATTCCAGCTAAAGTGTTGTTTGATACTGGAGCATCGCATTCGTTCGTGTCAAAGATCTTTGCTACAACGTACAATTTAGCTCTGGTTCCGCTAAGCAATCAAATCTATGTGCACTCTCCGGGAACTAAAATGATTACTTCCAAGATAAGCATGGACAATCAGATCCTAATTGGAGGTCGCATATTCCTTGCTTCACTCATGTTGCTGGGAAATTCTGACATTGATGTCATTCTGGGTATGGATTGGTTGAAGACCCACAAAGCTAAAATTGACTGTGCTCAAAAGTCAATAACTCTCTCCCACACTTCAGGCCAGATAGTCTATTCTCCATATGGATCAAGTTCTTTTCAGCTGTTCAACCTCGATGCCAAACCCCTTCCTGCAATTGAAAATGTTCCGGTGGTTTGTGAATTCCCTGACGTCTTTCCAGAAGAGTTGCCAGGGATGCCCCCGGACAGAGCAGTTGAGTTCGTGATCGAGCTTGAGCCAGGTACTGCTCCAATCTCTAAGCATCCATACAAGATAGCTCCTCCTGAACTGAAATTGTTGAAGGAGCAAATCGATATGTACATGGACAAAGGTTACATTCAGCCTAGTTCCTCCGCTTGGGGTTGCCCAACTCTGTTTGTTGCCAAGAAGGATCAAACAAAAAGACTCGTGGTTGACTATCGTCCTCTCAACGAGAAAACTATCAAGAACAAGTATCCACTTCCTCGTATTGATGATCTTTTTGATCAACTTGCTGGAGCCTCAATATTCTCAAAGTTGGACTTGAGGATGGGGTACCATCAGATAAAGATCAGAAAGGAAGATATTCCTAAGACAGCTTTCACCACTCGGTACGGTCTATATGAATACACCGTCATGTCCTTTGGTCTCACCAATGCACCGGCGACCTTCTCAAGACTCATGAATTCTGTCTTCCACGAATACCTCGACAAGTTCGTTGTGGTATATCTCGATGATATTCTAGTCTACTCCAAATCCGAGGAAGAGCATGGAGAACATCTTCGTCTCACTCTCATGAAACTTCGCGAGCATCGTCTGTATGCCAAGTTTTCCAAATGTGAGTTCTGGATTCCAGAAGTTGCATATCTTGGTCATATAATCTCTGCCAAAGGCATTGCCATTGACCCTGAAAAGGTTAAGGCAATTGTTGACTGGAAACCCCCTAAGACGGTGAAGCAAGTCAGAAGTTTTCTTGGCTTGGCTAGCTATTGCCGTCGTTTCGTCCAAAACTTTTCTAAGATTGCCAAACCTCTCACTGATCTCACAAAGAAGGACAAAAAGTTCGTTTGGACTCCACAATGTGATGAGAGTTTCAACCTCCTGAAGACTAAACTCACTTCCACCCCAGTTCTGGTTGGCCCAGATACTACCAAACCTTTCCAGATATTCTGTGATGCATCTCTCCAAGGCCTAGGAGCAGTTCTTATGCAAGAACGTCAAGTTGTGGCTTATGCTTCACGTCAGTTGAACCCACATGAGCAAAACTATCCCACTCATGATCTTGAACTTGCAGCAGTTGTGTTTGCCCTCAAGAAATGGAGACAATACTTGTTGGGTAACAAAACTGAAATCTTTTCCGATCATAAGAGTCTGAAATACATCTTCACTCAGCCAGATCTGAACCTCAGGCAAAGGAGATGGATTGAGAAGATTAAAGACTTTGATCTCACCATTTCTTACACTCCAGGCAAGGCTAATGTTATGGCCGACGCTCTCAGTCGCAAATCCTATTGCAATAATCTCATGATCATGGAAAGCCAACCTCCACTTCATGAAGAATTCCAGAAGCTGAACCTTGGTCTTGTTCCTGAAGGATACCTTGCTAGCCTGACAGCCAGCCCAACTCTCGAGGACAAGATTCGTTCTGAACAACTTCGTGATAATGAAATCAAGAAGATGGTAGAGCAAATCAAAGAGGGCAGTGATAAATTCAAGTCCTTCTCAATTGATGACAAGGGAACTGTGTTCTTCGAAGGACGCATTGCAGTTCCTCAGATTCAAAGTCTCAAGGATATCATTCTCAAGGAGGCTCATGAAACTCCTCTATCCATTCACCCTGGAAGTACAAAGATGTACCAGGATCTCAAGACTCTGTATTGGTGGCCTGGCATGAAACGTGAAATTGCTCAATACGTTTCTGAATGCGACGTTTGTCAACGTGTTAAGGCAGTCCATCAGAAGACAGCAGGTCTACTCCAACCTCTGAAAATTCCTGAGTGGAAGTGGGACATGATTGAAATGGACTTCGTTACTAGGTTTCCAAAGTCCAAAAAGGGCAACGATGCAATCTTCGTTGTTATTGATCGTCTCACTAAGGTTGCTCACTTCTATGCTGTAAAGGAAACTATCTCAGCTAGCCAGTTAGCAGAGCTCTACACAGCAAAGGTTTTCCCCTTCATGGTGTTCCATTGGAAATAAGCTCAGACCGTGGAAGTATCTTCACTTCTCATTTCTGGAAAAGCTTTCAAGAAGCATTGGGCACCAAACTTCTGTTCAGCACAGCTTATCACCCTCAGTCTCAGGGGCAAGTCGAAAGAGTCAATCAGATTCTCGAGGATATGCTCAGAGCATGTGGTCTCTCCTTTGGCATGAAATGGGAGGATTGCCTTCCATATGCTGAATTCTCCTACAACAACAGCTACCAGGCAAGCCTAGGCATGGCACCATTTGAGGCACTGTATGGTCGCAGATGCAGGAGTCCAATCAATTGGTCTGGAGCTGGTGAACGTTCACTCTTGGGCCCTGACATTGTTAAGGAAGCCGAGGAGAAAGTTCCTATCATTCGTGACAATCTCAGGATTGCTCAGTCTCGTCAGAAGAGCTATTATGATAGCAAGCACAGGGATATGGTCTATGCACCTAGTGATAAGGCATATCTCCGTGTAACTCCCCTCAGAGGCACTCATCGTTTCGGTGTGAAAGGAAAGCTTGCACCGAGATACATTGGTCCTTTCAACATTCTTTCGAGGCGTGCAGAGAATGCTTATCGTCTTGAACTTCCAGAAAAACTATCCAAGGTGCACGATGTTTTCCACGTGTCCCAGCTCAAGAAGTGCTTCAAGGATCCAGATCGTGCAGTTGATCATGATTCAATTGAGTTGCAAGATGATCTATCTTATGAGGAGCACCCTATTCGTATTCTCGATGAGACCGAGCGTAAGACTCGCAACAAGAGCACCAAGTTTTTGAAAGTCCAATGGTCGCATCATTCCGATAAAGAGGCAACGTGGGAGACCGAAGAGGATCTTCGCAAGAAGTATCCGGACCTGTTCATTTCTCAGTAGGGAATCTCGGGGCGCGATTCCTTCAAGGGGGGGCGTTTTGTAACATCCAAGTATGAAAACACCCTAGTTGTTTTACTTCTTTGTTTAATTTATGCAATGCATCATGGCATCATCCTCATTTCATTTCTGTTGCATTGTTTGCATAATGAATCAAACCTTGTTTTCACACTTGTCTGTTACAATCTTTCAAATAAAGAATTGCTAATCAAAACATCAATTGCTTCCAACTAATTCCATTATATTTCACCTATTAATTTGTTGCTTAAATCAATTATTCAATTTAAACACTTATCTCCAAATCTTTTCCAAACTCAAACCATTTCTCAAACCTTCTCATTCTTGAATCCATGAAATTCACCACTATTTGGAATTCTTTAAATCACTTTTAAAACTCTAGGGGAAACCCTATTGTTATTGCCTTGTTTTTCCAATAATAACTAATATTGCAAAATTCAATTAAATTGGGTTTAAATTTAAACAGCAAGCACACATTTGAAATTTGAAAAACCAAGACTACCAAGTGGTTGCTTTTCAACTAAGGAGCTTATCCAAATTTTTCCAAATTTTGCTATCAACAAAAACCTATCTTTTTTATCCAAAAGCAATGCTACCAAAAAAAAAAGTACAAAAAAAAAACAGGAGAGGAGAGCAGCAGCAGCAGCTAAGGCACCAGCCCAGCCCGTTACCACTTTGGCCCGCTAGCACGTCGCTGTCGTCCTCCTCCAGAGCTGACGTCATGCGTACGATTCCCCCTCCTCCGTTGATCCTTTCCCTGAACCTCCCGATGGGCGCCGTACCTCCTCCACCGTCTCCATAAAACACCGCGGCCTCCTCCTCCTTCCTGCCGCAACCCTAACTCCACCCCTCGAGCTCCGCCGCAGCCGCCATCGCCTCCACCTCCACCCTCTGTACCTCTGAATTTTCCACCGCCGCCTCTCTGAACTCCGGCAGCGGGTGCCGTCTCCGATCTCTGCCGCCGTGCTCTAGCTGATGGCATGGATAGCCCCCAGGTCCCTCTTCGTCTTCGACACCACCGTGGGGCCTGAGGAGGGCCAGTGCCTCGCCGCCGTCCGTGTTCTTCTCCGACGAGCTCTGCATCGCACGGTGAGCTTCACCGTCGCCCCTCCTCGCCCCTTTTTCTCTCTGCACACGCACCGCGCACACTAGGCCACACCCAGCAGCACCAAGCACGCTAGCACACGGGCTAGTCACCGCAGTGCTCCGTCGCGGCTAGCCCTGCTGCCGTTCGCCGCCAGCCATCGCTACCACCGTCAGGTTCAGAGCCCGAGCGCTGCAGTTTCAGTTAGATCTCGCGGAGACTGACGTAAAAAAAACCCGCGGCCCCTGTTTCTGTCACGAACGCTCGATTACCACAGTGGCAAGCGCCACCGCGTGCAGCCTGGAGGGCGCGGGGTCGATCCCCCCTCGGCGCACTTTTTGCTGGGATTAAATCCCGAGCCTGGCCCACCTGGCTGTGGCTGTGTGGGCTCTCTCTGCCACGTGCGCGCCACGTTGGCAAGGGTCCACAGGGCAGTGGCAGCGGGTAGACCCAGTGGGGTAGAAAAGGATTAAATCCATTTTCTATTTTGTTTTCTAAATTCATTTAATTAGCAGATTTAAAACCAAACTTTGAAATTCAATATCTTCCATTTTATAAATCCAACAAATGCAAACTTTATATGTTTTCCTATCCAAATTTCATAATCTTTCCAAATATTCAACTTGTGTTCTGTTTTGAATTTTCAAAAATGCATTTAAATTTCAAATTTGAATAATTCAAATGCAAATTGAAATAATTCATAACTAATTCATACTGTTTTCAAATAAATCAAATAAAATATGTTCTTCACACCATTTTGAATATGCTATTCAAATATAAAATTTGTTTCATTGTTTGAATAATTTAAATTGCCTAAACAATTTAAATCTTGTTTAATTCAATTAAAACTTGTTCAATATTGTTTAATTCATAACTAAATAATCCAAAGTCCAATTTCAAAATGTGAAACATGTAATCCAACTAAAATTTGATGTTCTTTTCAAATATAAAATTTGTAAATTGTTTTGCACACTCTAAATTGGTGAAAACAATAATTGTTTGAGTAACATGTTTAAGTAACAAAAATTTTCAAACTTAATAAATCAATTCCAAACTTGTTTTATTCCTTTTCCTTTGCACCTATCATGGTTATTTTGTTGTTATCTTCTCATCATCATCATGCATGCATCATGATAACAACTAACACCTAATAAATAGTTGTAAACCATTTGTTCCACTTATTTCAATGGATCCTTTTCCATATGCAACCCTTGCATATGGGTCCATTTAATTTGTGCTATCTTGTTAATCAATTCATTTTGATGCACCCATTAAATTGCCATGCATCATATTGACTGTGCACAATGCCATGAACATGATTGTTTACATTCCTGTTTTGTCTGTTTGCTTCTTCTCGAATAGACGACGACGTTGAGGCAGACGACCTTTACAGCACCCCTTCTGAGGATCTAGCTCAGTACCCGGCTGATCAGTTTGCAGGCAAGTTATCACTCACATGAACCATCGTGTTCCTTTCAACCCTGGTTACCGATACTTTCCGTTGTCTATACTTGCTAGCCTTGGTGGTAGATGTTTCTGTTACGAACCTATCACATGAATCCTTTAACCCATGATATTGCCTCATCACCCCTCCTACAACCCATTGATTGAGCCAGTGTCTTACTAGCATGCTTAGGTTGTTTTGCTCGAGTCTGTTACCCGTTACTTTTCAGTTACTATATCTTTATTATGTTCTGGGGGCTAGATGTTTAATCAATCAATCAATCATGCTAATGTTATTACTGTTAATAATAATCTGATGATAAGGCATCGGCAGGAGGCCCATGAGAGGTTTTGAGGCCTGCTAGTGTCGACCCTAATAGGAAAAGGGTCTTGTCTACTGATCCATGATGAGCGCACTATCCACATGTGGGAAGCGAGTATGGGCGCCCCCCTCAATTTGATTCGATTCGCATCTCGTCCAAATCATCTCATTTAGTTCGTGCTTTCTATTTGCCGCATGCATGTTTTTTGCGAGCCCAGCGCAGGGTGGAACTTTTGTAGTCGGCATATAGGGGGACACGGTCTTAGAGTGCTATGAGGGTCCCTTTTCTTCGGGGCTTGATTAGCCGTGCGCCCAAGGTGCTTTGGGCTTGATGCGGAGAAGAGTTGAATTGTGTTGAGTGCCCCGCTTGGTGTGAGGCATCCCATCTGGCGGGTTATTCATACGTGTACGGCCAAATTGGTGCAACCCTGCAGGGATAATCTTCTCGAGAAGCCGTGTTTTCCGCGGTTATGGATTACTTGGTGAAAGTACTGACTAACAAGTACTCAGGACAACTTCAACATAATGTTCAATCATGTTTCACCCAATGATTAATAACTTGACTAGTAATAGGTTATTCACACAAATAACTTGATTCACCTTAATCCAACTGTGTGAGTTATCCTCGGATTGCTTCTTTGGATAAGGGGCGAGATCCAGGATGGGTTTGGTTGAAGTTATCTTTCAGTTGGTTACAAACCTCGATCTTATCCCCTTTCTAATAGTTGGATATGATAGAATCTCTGTAGTTGGTTAGCGCAGCCAGTTGCAGCATCATTATATAACCCCTTCTTTCCGTTGAACCAAGTCATCTGTGCTTGTGTTGACGGGCTATACTTTGGTGAACTGTGAGTCTTGCTTGCCAGTACTTGGATGTACTGACCCCGTTGGGGCTGTGGTTTACGCAGACTACGACTACGGCTACGATGACCACCAGGATGGCTACTTTGTGGAGTTCGACGAGACTGCAGACGAGTAGTTAGCTGGACCAGGGCAGGATCCAGAACCTACGTGGATGGGCTTCGTCTTCTTTATTTTCTCCGGCTTCTTAAGCCCGTTGGATTTGTCTGTACCCAGACACCTTTGATTGCTTCCGCTGATGTAATGAATGTTATGTTGGGACATGTGTCCTCTGGATGATTGTATTTGCTATTTCTGCCTTAGTGAAGGCCAGTTGCAACTTTATTTCTATCTTTTGTGTCGTAGAGATAAGTTGTGATAATCATTCGTTCAAAGCTGTTGACGTACAGTGCGTGCTTGTTATGAAGTACGTCGACAGTAGTGCTTGTGACTCCTAATGGATAGTTTACATCGACGGTGGAATGGTAGGGCTTGTGTTGTCGCGCATAAGCGCAGGCCTACCAGGAAGCTAGGACGTGGGAGCAGTTATGCCCCATAATCCAAGCACCTACTATCCAGTTCGTACGATGAGTATCCCTTAGAAGCCAGGGTGCGACATTGTATTACTACAAAGGAAGAAGTTAAGTTACAAAGTTATAGTTAGGGTTAGCCTATACCAAAAAAAGATGATACGAAATGACACAAAAGCAAGAGGAGGGGACGGGGAATAATAAGAAGAACAAGCCTTTCAGGAGCAGTACAGGGTCTGCTTCGCTACCTTGTAGCAATGTCAAAGTTGGTGGGAGTACGAAAGAGGGTGGTGACCGCAAATTGCGCCCATCCGCAAGAAAAATTCGAAGGACTATGTATGGTCAACAATCCGGATAGCACATCTGTCACGGAAGGTATCAGTAGCGCGTATGCGGTTGCAGGGAGATGCTTAGATAAGAAGCTACTCAGATGAGAGACTTTGAGCAGCTTTTTCTCAAAGCATCTTCCTTGCTACGGTGTCCGCTTACTGATACATATCATGGCAAAGGTCGTGTCCGGTTTGTCGACCATACACAATCCTTCGAATTTCTTCTTGCAGGTGTGCAGTGTGCGGTTCCCACCTTCTTTGTTACTCCCTCCAGCCATTGCTACTAGGCGCGAAGCTGGGATTTCTCTACCTCGTGAGATTCTCATGTTCTTCTTATCCTCCCTCCTCTTTCTCATCTTGCTTTGTCGAGATCTCATAAGTATCCTCCATTTTCTTTGTGTTGATAGATCAAGGTTGGTTTAAATTGACGTGTTTCATTTATGATGATATATTTAATGTATGTTTCTTATAATTTATTTTTGTCTAATGAACAATTGTAGAAAATAGACGTGTTCCGATTGTGGCTACGAAGATCGCATGACCAAAATTTTTGTTGTCATACATTCAATGGACTATCGGAATAGGACGGTACGTTTGTTATGTCCAATGGTCTATCGTACTTCAAATGGATTGTATATTACTGTTTACATGTGTTACTTTGCTATGTCTAATTCATGTTCCTTTCTAGACCATCCCTTGCAGAGCTAGATGTGACTTCATGGAGCACGTCAAAATTTCACTTCTTAGACACCGGACATTTGAGGTGACCTTCGTCAAGCTGTCAGTGTCGGACCTGAGTTACAAAGTGCTCGTCACCAATGAGATATGCCGGACATATTTCTATGGCGGTGCTTGGAGTAAGTTTACAGACGAAATGGAGATGAGAGCAACTACGAAGTGCAAGTTATATCTTGAGAAAGGGGAGAAGTCCATCTTCTACACTCATGAGAATCAAAAACCTGATATCAACCCACACTTCTTCGCGAAACAGGATGAGAGCTATCCAGAACATCAGCTACCTAGCTAGGTATTCAGAGAAAGATGAGATAGCTAACTATCTAGTTCTATACTATATATTTCGATATTTTAATTTTTCATGTATAGCCAACTATGTTTCTTTGCTTTGCTATGTGATATGGTACTGCTATGTTCTAGCCACCATATATATATGATTGCGATTATGTTTATGTTATTGTGCTCTATTCTGTATATAGTATTCATTAGGATTGAACAGAGGAGCTCTACTTTTTTAATATGCAAAATAGCAGTAGAAGCGTGCGGAGTCACGCTTCAGGTAATTAAGATACTGAAGCGTGTAGAGCCAACACGATGCCGGTACATATACCAACAGCGGGATATCAGCAGCGTGTGGGGGCACACTTCTGATAGCTGTTTTCCGCATACGTCCGATAAGTTTTTTTCCTACTAGTTAGTGCTGAGGTCGGCTCCTAGGCCACCTAACCCACCGCCATCTTCCGCCTGGCTCTCACTGAAGGGGAGATCCTAGTTCCTAAACATGGAGTACCGGCACCTTGGTACACCGGCATGTTGGTGCTCGATTGGCTTGCACCGGCGCCTTGGAAATACAAAAGCGTGGAAGCAGCTACGTCGACACCGAGGTACCTGCGTAATGGTCTGTTTGGCGCGGTGAGCTTTTCGATCCGCCGTCATTGCCGAACGTCGAGTTTGCTCCACCACCCACTCTACATCAGTCAATATTGGGAGGTCATCCGCGGGGTTTGCGAGGAGCTGCGCCGTCGCGATGAAACGCACAACCAGCCCCACGTCCACGTTTGTCGGGCGACATCGATGGCGATATGCGGTGCAAGAGGGCGATCTACGTCGCCGAAGGCGTGTGATGTCTGGCGGGGACTAGAACTGGATGGACGGGGAAGGCATGCAGCGAGAAAATAAAAAAATGGCGCGCTAGAGGAGAGGGGGAAATGATATAGCTGCCGCCGTTTTCGCGAGTGTGTCGCTGCCGATGCGGCCCTACTGGTTAGGATCCAACATGACGCGTGTTGCGGGGGTTGTCGTTACGTCCGGTAGCGACCCAACAAACAAGGGCCGAACCACAGTAGTCAGACGCGGGGTTAGACCTATCCCTCAACTTCGCCCCTATTTGATCGTCCCATGGGAGCATTTTGTGCCGGCGCGTCTAATACGCCTATTGGAGTCGCCATTGGAGACACCGGAGATCCTTGACCAGGTAGTAATTCCGAAATTAGAGTACACGATGTTACCATAGATGGGTGAGCTCGTCTTATGGTGTTAGGCTAAATCGAGACTGCGTAGACATGTCAAAAGCTAAACGTGAAAAAAATGAGCTGTTGGGCGTCCCCTGGGGCCAGAAAACTTCCAGCCCCCGGATTCCCTTGCTGCCACGTGTCCTAATTTTTCTCAAAATCTCACTTTTGCTTCTCTAGCAAAAAAAAAGTCCCACTTTTGCTTCTATGTAACAAAAAACGATTTGTCTCCAAACATAAAGGAAAAAAGGTCGATCTCGCCGAAGACTTCACCGGAGATACTGAAGCAAAAAAAAACTATTATTAGCAAAAAATAATTTTCGCCTGAGACACGCGATCTCGCGGGAGACGTAGCCGGAGAATCTCATAGCAAACAATTTGTACTGATATAGCAAAAAAATTATACAATAAGAGCAAAAAGAAAAATGTATTGTAGCAAAACGACGACCTCGTAGGAGTTATCACCGGGGTTGTCGTAGCAAACAATTTATACAAAAATAGCAAAAAAAAAATGTATTGTAGCAAAACGACGACCTCGTCGGAGTTATCGCCGGAGTTCTCGAAAAAAAAATTATACAAAAATAGCAAAAGAAAAATTGTATTGTAGCAACGTCGGCACTTGCTCCGGAGAGATCGAAACCGTGGATGGTAGCAGCACCGACCACCGATCCCTCGAGCACGGCCATAGTAGTGGAGCATTTCGGCGACCCGACGCCCTCGATGTACCTCTCCCATGTAGAGGGACGGGGCCTCCTGCTCGTGAAGATGGGGAGCTAGAGGGTCTCCATCGGCCCGCTCCACACCGACAGGAGGCGGCCGCGCGAGATGGAGCGGCACAAGTGGTGCGCCCCTGCACCACGTCCTCAAGCGCACGGGCCACGACATCACCGGCGTGAGGTCAAGCAGCTGGTGGTCGGCGCGACAGCTCCGTTCCGCCTTGCCGAGGTGGGCAGCGCCGGTGGCCGGAGATCGAGGGCCAGCGGCAGAGCTCCACGCAGCCGGCGTGAGGTCGTGGAGGAGCTAGGCGCAGGGACGGACGTGGACAAGGATGCGGCGGCGCCGGCCGACCACCGGAGCGCGGGGCGCAGCAGCGGCAGAATCCCTTAGGCACGGCAACGGAAGCTCACACGATGAGGAGATCCATCGTGGGAAAAAAGTAGTACTACTGCTATTCCTAGTTTCGTACACGGGAGTTGTGATGGGGAAGAAGACGTGGGGTGGGAGCCATGGCGGGATATTTTCCTCTCACCACTTTACAGGGGACCACGTGGTGCTCACACGAGGCGGAGGACGGGAGGCGCCAAGCCCCCGGATGATGTATTTTTTTGTAAAAAATGGCCCTTTTCGTGGACTAACGTCAAATCTGGCCTCTCCTGTGAAGTAATTCCAATTCTGGCCCCTCGGGTCGGCGCCACGAGACATGGAGCCGAACTTGTGCATTTCGGCGCCAACTTATTTTTGTGCAGGGTTCTGGTAAAAAAAAAATCGGGAGAGCCGACCTGAGCAAGTTCGGCTCCATGCTACCTAGAGCCGACTTCAGGGGTTAGATTTAAAAATATTTCCACGGCCAGATTTTAGTACGCGAAAAGGACCAAATTTGGCAAAAAGAAAATACCCGGATGATCTACAGCATTTCAAAAAAAAAACTAACGAGAGACGCCGAAAAACTGTTGAACCACGTGACATGCTCTGAAAGGGCCCATCAACAGGCACAGCCTTCACGTGGATGTGCGGCCGATGGGGTCCTCGGTCCACAAAAGTCTTTGCTTCCCCTGTCGGCACTTCCCACGGGCTCGTCCTAAATCCGTCCAATAAATTGGACCCATGTGCACGCCCAAACGGCCAAACCGCCTTCAAAGCCACGCAGTCGTCCGTTTCCAGTTCCCTTTCTCCACCGACTCGTCTCAAGTCCCCCGATCCAATCGTTCATGGCGAAACCCCTCCTCCTGCTCGGCCTCCTCGCCGCGACCCTGGCCGTCACCGCTGCCCTGGGCGGCCGCGGCCGCGGTCCGATGGTCGGCGGGTGGAGCCCCATCCCGGACGTGAACGACCCGCACATCCAGGAGCTCGGCGGGTGGGCGGTGGAGCAGCACGCGAGGCTGGCGAGCGACGGGCTGCAGTTCCGGCGGGTGACGCGCGGTGAGCAGCAGGTGGTGGCCGGCATGAACTACCGCCTCTTCGTGGACGCGGTGGACGGCTCGGGGAGCAGCGCGCCGTACCTCGCCGAGGTGTACGAGCAGTCCTGGACCAGCACCCGCAATCTCACCTCCTTCAAGCCCGCGGCCAACTACTGATCCTGATCCGTCCCCTCATCACCGACGCGCGTGGATCTCTGGAGCTAGCCACCGCACGCGCTCCGCTGGATAATCCCATCGGCTCCTCCTTAATTTGGTACTGTATGTACTGTACAAGTAATAAATAAGCGCTTGTACTGAGTCCTGTGGTTTGATCGGTCGTGTCGTGCAGTGCATCCTAAGTTCCTCTGACTATATAATAGGAGTACTACTATAGCTCAATAGTACCAGGGGCGGAGCCAGGATTTGAGTATGAGGGGGGCGAAGAAAAAAATCAGTCAAGCAATGTGACACAAATAAATTGATTTTTAAATATAGCATTAATCCATCGCTTAAGTTATGATAATATAGGCTTTGCATTTGAAGGAACCACTGGACTTATTAAACAAGTCGAAAATGTCACAAATTGTGAAAATTTTGCAGCAGTTAATTCTCATTGTATAGTATTTTGTACTACCAAAAAATTCGTCTCAAATTTCTTTTTATAAAATAGGTAATTTGATCTTTCACATATGGAGAACGAGGCAGTATATGCAATAATTTGCAATGGAGTAGGACTAGTAGTTAAACGAATCATGTAGTGAGCTGTGTTGCATTCGCCGTTTGGCAGATGGAGATAAAAATAGTCACGCGCGGCGGCTATAGCCGCTGGCCACGTCCATCACCGACGGTCGGGATGCATCTGGTCTGAGCCCTCGGGAGGAGAGAGACGACGCCTTCTCGCGATGCCCTTGCTTGAGCGGACAATGCAATCAACCAAAGTCGAACATGACGTTTACAAGCTTAGTTGTATCACGTCCATCCAAGGCCCCTAGAAGATAGCCGGTAACTCTTATGTCTCACTACTAATTGATCGTAATGGGTTGGTATTGGCATCTTGGGCTTGGTCTCGCATAGCACATGGAGATACATTTATGTTTCTGTACGTAATGGCCTAGCACTAATCGTAATTACTTGGTACCGTACAATACATCATACTGAATAATTATTGAGGGGGGCCGAACATTGGAGGGGGTCTATGCTAGCCCCCCCTTGTCTCCGCCCCTGAATAGTACCGATGAATATTACCGGTAAATAAAATTGTGAGTACTCGAAATTTGATGTAAAGCTTGATTTCGAGGGGAGACCAGTGGTTTCACCGCTCACGTGAACTGCTCTTTGCTCGCGGCTATGCTTTTCCGAAAAGTAATGAAAAACCCCGTGAGGATCTCGATCGGCTGTTAGTACGGGCTCCGTCTCGAATTAATTGTCGTGGATTTGTCGAAAAATTGATATGCATATTTTAGTGCATCCGTTGGGTTATGACGAATAGATTACTTCTTGCCATAGCCCTTAAACCGGGCTGACCGGGTAGCCCATGTGATCGTAAATCAGAAGGCTTTACAGGGTAGGCCAGCAAGCTGAGCAAGCTGATACACAAAAAGGAGCATCCGGTGCAGTCTGAGAGGAGAAGCCGGACAATATAGTCGTCTGTGTTAGGGTAACCATAGTGTACGGTAGATATTCTTTCATGTATGCCCGGTTCGGTTGTCTATATAAAGTCGGATCGGACAAAACTAAGGGTGGCCCATGTGATCGTAAATCAGGAGGCTTTACAGGGCGGGCCAGCAAACTGATACGCAAGAAGGAGCATCCCTAGGACTCCTAGGACTTCGACTGAGAGAAGAAGTCTCCCTCAAAAAAAAAACTGAGAGAAGAAGTCGGACAATGTAGTCGCCTATACAGTAGATATTGTTTCATGTATGCCGGCTGTCTATATAAAGTCGGATCGGACAACACTAAGGGGTAGAGTCAATTGTAACCGTACACGGCGTATTGACCAAATAATGCATATTGCAGGAAGTAGGGAGCCGCCGCCGGCTAACCCGAACCTAGGTAGAACTACCGTGTACCTGCCACCGGCACTTCCCCTCCATCTCACCCCACGCCTTATTCCGTGACATGGCACCTCACGCTGTGCCTAGTTCTACAATACACCGACGGTTGGCGTCCACCGTGGGGCCATCCACGTCCGAGGTTTCGTTTCGAGCGGGAATACTTGGCGGCATAGGAGACACAATCGACGTCGGAAAACGTCATCTTCAACGAAGAAGGTGGCCGCATCGTCGACGACGACTCCTACATGTCGTCGGGCGACCATCTCGTCAGTGCGTACCTCTTCCTTGTCGGTCGTCACACCATCTTCATCGGTATGACGGCCGAGGCACGGGAATACGTGGAGAAATCCATTATTTTCGGCTCACCATCCACCCCCCACCCCCCCCCTCCCATCGAAGACGAATTCGACGCGAGGCTCAGCTCCGATCTGGCATACACCTACGTGGGAGCCAATCGAGATTACATCTGCGTCGGCCGCGCGGCCGGAGTCGCCACTGTTCCACCATCAGGAATGGTGAACACCGAGTACCATTACGTCAGCGTGATCCCCGCGCAGCAGGCTCCGACAACAGATAGACTTCTGTGAGCTTTCCGTTAGTTTTCGGGTCCGATTTAGATCCGGTGGATGAGGACGTCTTCTAGCAAATCGGTTGCGCGGGATCGTCCCGGAGATTCTCCTCTTGGGCAGATCGGCTTCCTAGGGTTGCGGTCTAGGCCACTGGGCTGCTGCCCTGGCTCCATGCTCCACAAGCTCCTTGAGCAAGAATAAGAGAAAGATGCCAAAGTCTCTTGTAGTTTCTCTAGCAACAATGGGAGCAATCTTGTCATCATTTTCAGTTATTCTTCTTGTTTGGATACTTCACAAGAGGTTCCAACAAAGCAAGAAAATAATAGCGCAAGATTCAATCGTTGAAGACCATTACGAGAGAATCCCATATCATGCATTATTGAGAGGAACTAATGGATTTTCAGATGATAATTTACTCGGGAGAGGAAGTTACGGTGCAGTTTTCAAGTGCGCTTTGGCCAATGAGGAGAGAACGTTGGCTGTCAAGGTGTTTAACCTTGGTCAATCCAGCTATTCCAGGAGTTTTGAGGCTGAATGTGAGGCCATGAGAAGGATACGGCACCATTATCTCATAAAGATCATTACTTCTTGTTCAAGCGCAGACCATGAAGGTGAAGAGTTCAAGGCATTGGTTTTTGAATTCATGCCCAATGGAAACTTGGATGGTTGGCTTCATCCAAAATCTGAAGAGCCCACTACAAACAACACACTCAACTTCACCCAGAGGCTTGAGATTGCTGTCAATATTGAGGATGCAGTAGAATATCCGCACGACTACTGTCAACCATTGGTCATCCATTGTGATCTTATGCCAAGCAACATTCTTCTTGCTGACGACATGAGTGCCCGAGTTGGAGACTTTGGCATATCAAGGATCATTCAAGAATGTACAAGTGAAGGGATGCAAAACTCATATGGCTCAACTGGAATTAGAGGTTCCATAGGCTATGTTGCTCCAGGTAATTGAACTTCTTATATTTTCACCTTTTATTTTTTACACAAATATGGCATGTTAACCAAAAAATGTTGCATAATTGTAGAGTATGGAGAAGGCTCCGTGGTCTCACCTCCTGGTGATATTTACAGTCTTGGCATATTGCTGCTTGAGATGTTTACCGGAAGGAGCCAAACAGACGACACGTTCAGGGATTCATTGGGTCTGCACAAGTTTTTTTTTTTTTTGCGAGAAAGCTTCCAATCTATTCATCAACAACCATGGTAGTACAAAGAACACTAGAAATAATAGAAATTACATCCAGGTCCGTAGACCACCTAGCGACGACTAAAAGCACTGGAGCGAGCCGAAGGCGCGCCGCTGTCATCGCCCCTCCGTCGCCGGAGCCGGGCAAACCTTGTTGTAGTAGACAGTCGGGAAGTCGTCGTGCTACGGCCACAAAGGACCAGCGCACCAGACCAGCAACCATCGCCGATGAAGAGAAGCGTAGATCGGAAGAATCCAATTTGTAGACACGCGAACATAGACGAACAAATACTAGATCCAAGTGGATCCACGGAACACAAACGCCGACCGAATCCCATGAGATCCGCCGGAGACACACCTCCACACGCCCTCGGATGATGTTAGACGCATCACCGAAACGGGGGCTAGGCGAGGAGGATCTTATTCGAACTTCAAGGAGCCGCCGCCTCGTCTTCCTCAATGGGACACAAACCCTAACAAAACACAAAAAAACAGCTGAAAACGGAGCCCTCCCGCCGGCAAGTAACCAGATCCACCAGGTCTCCATGGCCCTAAGGGCACGGGAGACCGAGCAGATCGGTCACGGCCGCCGGCAGGAGGCGGATGCCCTAATCGTCTTTTCCTGGGAGTGTGGGTCTGCACAAGTTTACCGAGGATGCTCTTCCAGATAGAGCCTTGGAGATAGCTGACCCAACAATCTGGTTGCACAGCGAACAGCACGAAAACATTATTAGTAAAATCCAGGAGTGTTTGGTTTCTGTCTTGAGGCTTGGCATATCCTTCTCAAGGCAACAGCCTCCTGACCGAACATTGACAAGAGATGCAGCGGCAGAGATGCATGCGATCAGAGATGCCTACATCGCATTTCTTGCTAGCTTATAGTGAACCTCAGAGAAGAAAGGGAACCCTCGACTCAAGCCATTCAGATGGGCATTGAACAAACAAGCTGGTACGAGACATGATCCTGCAATAAATAAGATTCATATGTATCGTTTCAGCTATTAGTTGTCCCCTCTTCTGAGAGTTATGTTTCTTTACAAGTGTATCAAAATAAATGTAAAACGCAAAACCATGGTGTTCTGTAATAGCACTGTAGCAAGTTTTCAGAGATTCCAGAAATCAAACGATACAAGAGTTTCTCCATTACCGAAACGGTAAATCAGTAGAAATTTCCTGATTTATTTAACATTGCCAGCAACAAAAAGAATCAATACAATAGAATACTAGATAACGCCTATCAGGTACCAGAACGAACAGCCTAGATGCATACATCAGAAACAAGCTGTCAGAAATGCATCCGGTCTATTCTTCAGATACTTCAGGCAGCAATTACCAATAGGAAAACAGTTGTTTTAGGGGGACCTAACGATGCCAAACGTAGGTCCCCTCCTTTTTGGCTCGCTCCCTCCTGTTCTGCACACTTTGGGCCGACCCGTTACACCTTATACGGGCCCAACAAGCAACAATTTGTCTTTTAACCCAATTCTCGCGTCAGACTATGTGCAACCATTATATGCTAAGTCTTCTTCGTAATTTCAGACAACGTTGCATACGTCTTTAATATTTGTTACAATTTCGCACTTATTTTGTTGAGAAACCACAAATGAAATGTTGCAATGTTTTCTGTATGACTTTTCTAGAAAATGTTTATTAGAATTCATTTGGAATGACATGTTTATGGGCTCCTTTACATGTTGTAAACATGTAATTTTTTTGTTGCTATCGATTTACCTTTTTGTTGAAATAGGTGATGATTTTTGTTGCAACTGAAACCGTGAGAAATATTTTTGTTGCTTACCAACTTTTTAATTGATGCAAATATTTCTTTTTTGTTGCAATAGGTTGTGATTTTTGTTGAATTATTTAATTTTTTTTATTGCAACGCAATAACATATTGTTTAACTGTTGTTTGTAACATTACTTTATTTTCAAAAAAGATTTGGAAAAAAATGTTGTAAGACTTTTTTTTGTACACAGGGCGATAATTTTTGTTGCGACACTAGTGAATTTGTTGCGATGGCAGTTTCACTGTAATTATCGAGATGACCGGGGGCAACGCGATATACCCCTTCGCTTAAGTGGGGCTGCTTTGGACTGCGGGTTCTATATCCAAAAAACTGAAGGGCTCAAATGTAAAAATACGTTTTGCTGTTTTCTGACCGTCAGATGTTAATCGGATGGCTCTGCAGGGGACCTAGGATTAGCAAATCCTAGACCGACCTACGCCTAGCGCATGCCTTACCAATAGGCAGCAGCACATCGTGCTAAATCCAGAGACTTTCTAAAAAAAATACTACTACAAGCTACAAGGTAACCAGAGCCAGAAAAGCAATTAACACCAACAAATTACCGCTGAAAGAGTTGCAACCTAAGAGCTGAGCTGGGGAAGAGGAGGTTCGAGGTTGCAGGGAGAGGGGAAGACGTTTCTGTTTGGCCCCAGATCACGTACTCAAACCTAAGAAAACGTAATACGCCTTTGCGTCTAGTCAACGGGTCCACGCGAATACACCTTGAGAGAGAACGCGATAGATTCTACGTATAGAAATGTCTTGGATTTTGATTTTTTTTTTTTAACTGGTTTTACCCTCGTGCTGGGGGGCAGAGGGAGTAGTTCACATTAATATGGAGGTATTTAGACAAATTTTAATGCTACAACCGACATGATCACATCAACCTGCTACGACAAGTCAACAAAAGAAGCTAAACTGTAACGACCAAATCACCAAGGGCTCCTTTAATTCAAATGAAGATCATAGGATTTTTAAGAATTTTATCCTATAGGAATTTTTCCCTTGTTGATCGTTTGATTTGGTTGATCGTTTGATTTGGAGGATTGATTCCTATAGGATTTTTTTCACATAGAAATTATTGTACTAGATCCCAAGGCATTCTAACATTCACTCCAACCTCTTTTTACAATTCCTTTGTTTTTCCTTTGTCAACATAATTGCTCTTTCCATAGGATTCAACTAGACATGACATTCCAATCCTACATTTTTTTCCTATCCTATGAATCAAAGGGGCCCTAAGCAGTGACAGCTTGCTCGGCCCTGGTGCGTCCTCGTCTCAGTCTTGGAGCCAGCACCGCACGCCGCACGGATCCGTTGGCAGCTGCGCCGTCGATGGGGTAACATTCGGCCATTACTCCAGCGAGAATGTGGGAGAATAGAGGGCAAGCACGACGGAGAAGGTGTGTGCTGCTGAAAGCGACAGAGTGGGCTTTTATAGCGGCAAGGAGGTGGAAAAGTGGGCGGGAGCGGTGTACACGCAGCGGGAAACAACGCATGGAAGATGCGGCGGTGTAGCCTTGCCACGTGGTCGATTAGACTGCTCAGGCACTGAAAGGCTAACCGAGGAGCGTTCAAGCGCAGGAGAGTCAAGGCGATGAGTACGAGAAGCTCTCTCTCGCTAACAGGACGGGTCCACTCAATGGGAAATAGCCAGAGAGATGCTTTCGCACGTTTTCCCTTCAGCCGACACCCCCAAACGTCTCCAGCACCCTAGGTTCAGCCTGCCTGGGTACGCCAGATGGAAAAAGGAAGTCCAAACCGATGAAATTTGGTCTCTTCACGCGACTAGGCAAAATTGTTTGCGCCGACGAAAAAAAGCCCACCTAGGGCTGGAGCTGTTGGGGGTGGTGGGCGGAGATGCTCTAAGGCAAGCACGCGAAGTTTGGACCAAAATCCAATAGTGTACGAACCTAACGCCACCGAGGCTCCCAGAGGCATCAAGAATAAGCCACATATATTGCAGAATACTAGATCGGAAGAATTCAGGCGCATTTCTGAAGGAACAAGATCCAGCTTTCAATCCATTGGACTAAGCAGTCAAACTCAGAGATACTCTAGTCAAACTCAGAGATACTCTAGTTACAGACGAAAAAATTAAACTGATGCCAGTCAATAGCATATCACGCTATCTCAGGACGAATTTTGGCCCTGTAATGGTGAGTCTGATGCCAGTCAATCCCTCAACGGTACAGTGACGTCGTTTTCATTACTGGAAAATTTGTGCAGGTTGGACATTTGATCAGTCAAAAGAGGACAGATTTCTAACTTCATTCAACGAAAGTGAACCAACTGATTAAGACATTGTTGACGCTTTCAGAAAATAAATACTAAGACAGGCACACATGAGTGAAGCAAGAAATTGCTACTCAGGAACCAGACCTGCAACCAGCATGGGCATGGCAATGGGGGTCATGAGCTTGATATGTTCACTTCTCGCCATCCTGATGATCTCCATGGTGAGCGCTGGTGACGAGGCCGTGTTGCTTGCTTTTAAAGCGCATGCCAGTGATGGTGGCTCGCTGGCCTCCTGGAACAGCAGCGCCAACTTCTGCAGCTGGGAAGGCGTGACATGCAGCCACCAGACGCCAAAAAGAGCAGTGGCGCTGAGGTTGCACGATAGGGCACTCACCGGAATACTTACACCAGCCCTCGGGAACCTCACGTTCCTGCAGACTCTCAACCTGAGCTTCAACGGGCTCCAAGGGAAGATTCCGGGGAGCCTTGGGCACCTCCACCTCCTGCAGAACCTCGATCTCTCCCGTAACCAGTTTGAAGGATCGATCCCACCGGGGCTCGCCAGCATGCAGAGCCTCCAGATATTCCAACTATCCAGAAACAACCTCTCTGGTATGCTTCCACTCGCTCTCTACAACTTGTCGTCTATGGAAACATTTGATGTAGGAACCAATATGTTGTACGGAAGCATTCCAGCTGATATCGGCAACAAGTTCCCCAACATGAAATTTCTTAATTTGGGTGCTAATCAGTTCACTGGAACCATCCCTTCATCACTATCCAATCTATCTGATCTCGCAATACTCGTCCTCGAGGCAAATAGATTTAGCGGCTATATGCCTCCCAATTTGGGGAGGCTTGGAGCTCTCCAAGATCTGTACTTGACTGGAAATAGGATTGAAGCGAATGACAAAGAGGGGTGGGAATTTATCACTTCTTTAGCGAACTGCAGCCAACTGCGGCGTTTGATACTCAGCAGCAACTCTTTTGGAGGACGACTACCGAGTCCAATTGTAAACCTCTCAACGACTCTCCAGATGCTACGGTTGGATGACAATATGATCTCCGGGAGTATCCCTTCCGATATCGGCAATCTGGTTGGTCTGAACATACTACTGACAGCGAATAATTCCATGTCAGGGGTGATACCAGAGAGCATCGGAAAACTAAAAAACTTGGTTGACCTTGCCCTATATGGTAATGCTTTGACAGGCCTCATACCACAATCTGTAGGAAATCTGACAATGTTAACTAGGCTGGCTGCATTCTACAACAACCTGGAAGGACAAATACCAGCAAGTCTTGGGAACCTGAAGAACCTATTTCTTCTAGATTTGTCAACAAATTACCGCCTGAATGGTTCAATACCTGTAGAAATTTTTCTTCTGCCTTCACTCTCATGGTACTTGGATTTATCATACAATTCTTTTTCTGGGCCCCTCCCACCAGAAGCTGGTACCATGACTAAACTCAATGAATTAATTCTGTCAGGAAACCAGTTGTCCGGCCAAATACCTAGCAGTATAGGAAATTGTGTAGTTTTACAAGAAATCTTACTGGATGAGAACTCTTTTGAAGGAAGTATACCCATATCTCTGGGAAACATAAAAGGGCTCAATATATTGAATCTGACCATGAATCAATTTTCTGGTAGGATCCCTGAAGCCATCGGTAGCATTCGAGACCTACAACAGTTGTACCTAGCTAACAACAGCTTTTCAGGATCACTCCCAGCAGTTCTGCAGAATTTATCATCACTGTCCAGATTTGATGTATCTTTCAACAATTTGCAAGGCGAGGTGCCAGGTGGAGGTGTTTTCAGAAACATCACTTACCTAGCAGTTGTTGGGAATAACCACTTGTGTGGTGGTCCACCTCAACTTCACTTGGCTCCATGCTCCACAAGCACCTTAAGCAAGAACAAAAGAAAGAGGGCAAAGTCTCTAGTAACTTCTCTAGCAACAACTGGAGCAGTCTTGTTATCACTTTCAGTTCTTGTTCTTGTTTGGATACTTCGCAAGAAGCTCAAACAAAGCCAGAAGACAGTAGTCCAATATCCAGTTGCTGAGAACCATTACGAGAGAATCCCCTATCATGCATTACTGAGAGGAACTAACGGATTTTCAGATGACAATTTGCTCGGGAGAGGAAGTTATGGTACAGTTTTCAAGTGCATTTTGGACACTGAGGAAAGAACCTTCGCTGTCAAGGTGTTTAACCTTGGTCAATCCAGGCATTCTAAGAGTTTTGAGGCTGAATGTGAGGCCATGAGAAGGATAAAACATCGTTGTCTCATAAAGATCATAACTTCTTGTTCCAGCGTCAACCACCAAGGTCAAGAGTTCAAGGCATTGGTTTTTGAGTTCATGCCCAATGGTAACTTGGATGGTTGGATTCACCCAAAATCTGAAGAGCCAACTACAAACAATACGCTTAGCCTTGCCCAGAGGTTTGAGATTGCTGTCAATATTGTGGATGCAGTAGAATATTTGCACAACTATTGTCAACCATCGGTAATCCATTGTGATCTCAAGCCAAGCAACATTCTTCTTGCTGACGACATGAGTGCCCGAGTTGGAGATTTTGGAATATCAAGGATCATTCAAGAAAATACAAGTGAGGGGATGCAAAATTCACACAGCTCGATTGGAATTAGAGGTTCCATAGGCTATGTTGCTCCAGGTAACTGAAATTATTTTAGTCTCATCTTGTAAATTTTCGCACAAATATTGCTATGCTAACCAAGAAGATGTTGCATAATTGTAGAGTATGGAGAAGGCTCTGCGGTCTCACCTCCTGGTGATATTTACAGTCTTGGCATACTGCTGCTTGAGATGTTTACAGGAAGGAGCCCAACAGATGACACATTCAGGAATTCACTGGATCTGCATAAGTTTGTCGAGGATGCTCTTCTAGATAGAACCTTGGAGATAGCTGACCCGACAATCTGGCTGCACGTTGAACCACATGATAATGTTACTAGTAGAATCCAGAAGTGCTTGGTTTCCATCTTCAGGCTTGGCATATCCTGCTCAAAGCAGCAGCCCCGAGAACGGACACTGACAAGGGATGCAGCGGCAGAGATGCATGCGATCAGAGATGAGTACATCGCATTTGTTGCTAGCTTATAGCGGAGCACAGAGCAGAAAGGGAAGCCTCGACTCAAGCCATTCACAACGGCATCGAACAAAGAAGCTGGTACAAGACATGATCCTGCAATAAATAAAATTTGTATGTTTCATTTCAGTTAGTAATTGTTCTCACTTCTCAGAAATTTGTTTCTTTACAAGTGTATCAAATAAATGTGAAACCAAAAACCATGGTGTTCTGTAATAGCACTATAGAAAGTTTCTCCATTCGCAAAAGGGTACACATGCTGGCAACGTTAATTCATTGCTTCAAGTAAATTAGTGGACAGAAATTTAAGACTGCAGATGAAGCATTCCATGATTTCTTTAACATTAGATGGCGGCATGTAGCAGGAACAGAAATTTCCTGATTTCTTTAATATTCCAGTAACAACAAATCAATACACTAGATAGTGCTATCAGGTATCAGAACAGTATAGATGGGCACATCACAAACAAGCTGTCAGAAAAACTCTTGAAATGAATCAGGCAAGAATTACCAAAAATGAAGAAGTGTATCATGGTAAATCCCCAGAATTACTAGCAATACTACAAGTTAAGCAGAATAAAAATGGGTCAAAATCAATGTTACAACCTATCCAAATGTCTGGCCTCGTTCCACACAAAAATTAAATAAAAATAGCTACACTGTATTTTTTTTTTCCTTGTAGCGTGTGCTCTTTTGTTTTGTTTTCTTGTAGGCTTGTAGCCACCACCTATATACAGCACAAACGCATTGTTTCAGATTACATTATACACACACGCAAGTTTAATTAAAAAATGTTCACAATTTTGCACTTTAGGGGGTCAGTAAGACAGTCGTCTGATCACAAATTTACACAAGGGGCAGGATATCCAAGTGAGTGGAGATAAACATTTAAGGGTCTCTACTTCACATCCGTCGTTCAGTGCTTTTCTGACAAAATGTGAAGCTAGCGCCTCAATATATTGAAAAGGCAGATGTATTTACAAGCCTAAAGAATAGGCTGCATGGGTACAACACTACACACAACACAACCAAACAGCACAAAAGCCTAGTGGACGTCCAAACCACAGTTGAGGAAGACCAGGGAAGTAGCACCTTTGTGGCGATCTTTAGGAGCACGAGCTTTCGCGAGGAGCCACCAGTCAACCAGGGTTTTGGTAGGGTTAGACATCCGTTGTTATGTGTTAATAGTCTTCTGCAATTGGTGGAGATTAACAGAAAAAAAAGTAAGGAGACCACCAGCGGCCATTGCAAGAGCATACATTATATGATAATAATATCATGTCAACAGGCAAACATTACCAAACTCACCATGTACAAATAAAGGCAATCTGCTCATCGCCAATATTGAGCCCATCTATGGATGGTCTCAACCATCTGGGGGAATAAGGCGCTGACGCTCTCATTGATAAGAGCCTGGAAGAAATGTATAGCATCCTCGTCGTCCAGATCCAACCGGAATTTCTCCTGAAGCTGGTGAATCCACGCCATACAAGGGGGAAACAATATTGTGATTATAAGCTGCTTCGCTCCATGTAAAAATTCCCCAGGCTCGTAAATAAAACCAATTAAGTTACCTTGAGGGTGCCATTTTCGTCGGAGATATCTGGAATATTTGACATTTCCATCAGCTTGAAGAGATTCAGTATAAGGCTGCTGTTGTTCCTTAAGATGTTGTATGCTTCGCAGCAGTAGGACTTGAATCTCGTATAGTACTGGCTGAAATGTGAAAAGCAAGTTACAGTGGTTGTAAGAGCTGCAAGCAAGAATATAGTTCAAGCATTGTCAGAACAGGTCAACGAATTACCTTTCTGCGCCACCCATGGCCTCGACCATTTCTTTGCACAGTTTCATTGGAGGTGGAAAGGGTTTTGGATCTCGACCCAGAATAAAAGCAAAATCCACATGGAAAAGGCACCCGTCATCTCTTAGAAGAAGATTATCTAGATGCCTAGAGAGAAATAGAGAGGGAGGGAAAATCAGCCATTTGTTATTCCTGAGAAATTGCACATATCTGGATATGACTCGAGTACTATATAGACAAAAGGGCATACAAAACTGGATGATATTGTCAGCCAACAAGACCCTTGCTACTGATTAAAATTTCTATAGAAAATGTCCTAGCAATAGACAAGAGTTCCACGAATGAAGTAACATATTTAACAAACTACATGATTCAGAAGGTGTTAATAAATCATAGTATTGGGCAGAAATAATAAACACCTAACTGCGCAATATAGTCCTTACGAAATGGAACACGAAAAATAACCATTTTCATCACACTAGCCACTAGCCATGAAGAACAAAAATGAAATGGGGGGCACACAAATATGTTCAATTTCCTCAAGAGCAAAATGAATGGTCTCCGACATGCAGCACTAGTTGATTGAGAGTTCAAGTTTGCTGAACGCACAGAAAAATGAAAGAAATGCTTCCGTATATTTATTTGTAAGCAAAAGATGTTAGCTATCATAATTCCAACAGGTACTTAAAACGAGAAAGCACCAACCTGTCTCCAACACCCATGATATATGTAATGACAGAGTAACCAGCACAGCTTTTGATAAAAGTTTCTAAGCATTGGGCAGTTATACCAAAAGGACCATCTTCATCAGGATGGAACTTCTGTAGGTAACTTGTAATACTGCGATGTTCTGATAAAATCTGAGAACAAACATTAACTTAACTCAGCAAAGGTAATTTTCTGTAGAAAAAAACTACTTTAAGAAATGAATCTACAATGTGTAGAGAACTTTGTTACAGTGTAAAATATAACTAGTCATCTGGAAACCAACATATTAGCTACTGGCTTCCATGATCTTCATTCTTCAAGACCAAATTACCTGTGCAAGTGAACTGGAAGGAATAAATTCAACCATCCCTTCATCTTGTCCAGTTGCAAGAACTCGATACGGTGTAAGGTGCAAGTCCATATTTTCTAATTTGAGCAATCGGTCCATTAAAGAAACCATTTGAATGACCTACAAAGTGCAACCAATTAGTTGTGATATTCCCTACAATACAAGTGTACCAAATTCTACGCTGAGACCAGTGTTCTAAATAATAGCACGTGAACAGTCAACACACCTTTACACACTTACGATGCATGTTGCCTCATATGCAGCTCAACTATTGTATAAAAGGATGTATCTATGTATACAATGGTATGGCGGATATGCAACATAGGCTATGTATGCATTAAAACTTACATATACAATCAACACAAAAACAGGAATGAGACATGAAGTTTCTGGTCCGTGCTCTTTTACAAACTAAACCACTGAATTCCCAACATGAACAAAATATAATCGACTGACTTAAATGGCAATCTAGCAAGGAATACAACTGTCTGGCTTCACAGGAATACTATACTGTGAACACTAGCACAGAATGTAAGACCCAGTATAGGGTGAAGGTCAAGCATTCTTCTTTGTTAGCTTCTTGGGTAGACAGTTTAGTTTAAGTAGCTTTTGTAAATATTTGTAGAGTGTTTTATTGCGCCCTACAGTATTAATTTATTTTAAAAAAAAAACCAGTACGTAAAAATGGTTATATATGTCGGGGTATACAGATTAGAACAAAAGCCTATATGATTTCTATTAAATGTAAATCAGACTTGAATAATTACCAATTGATCTTGGCGGAGGTCATCTCCCCTTTTGTAAATTATCTTGGATGCTCCTTCACTTGTCATCTTAAATGTAAGGCGCAGTGGATTTAAGGCACTTCTAAATACAGATGACTCTTGAGGCACAACACCAGTAAGGAGAAGTGTAGGTGCTAATGGTGAACGAATTGGCTGAAAGAATTTATCCGAATAAGTCAATTAAAGCAACTATGCCAACTAAGACAAGTTAATCTATATATATTCCTTATTTTTCTGGCATGAAGAATAGCAAAGTGAGCGCCTAAATGATGTAACATGATTAACCTCGCCAAAGTTAGTAAGCTCATTGAAAACTCCTGTCAACAATTCTCTCAATTTCTCGACTTTCTTTTGTGCACTACCACGAACATTTTTTACATCCTTCATAACAGAACATAATTGAGCAGTAAGTTCTGTCTGGCGTGATAAACTCTGCCAGAGTCGAAACCCATCTTCATTTCCATCCACCCTAGCAACCATCTGTTAATAGAAACAATGGTATGTAATGAAAGATTACATATCACGAATGATAGAACCAACAGTACATATCCAAAAAGTAAGAGAACATACTTTCATCATTTCATCTTCAAGCATGTCATATGTACTGTAATATCGTCTTGCATATGCATGATCATGCAGCTCAACAACCACATACCAGCGAAGGAAACTAGCAATTTCAATGTTTGACAAAGCTGAAATAGACATAAGATCGTAAAAATGTGCGAGTTTTACATGCAGTAGTTACATAAAAAAACTAATCCTGGTTAACTAAGTATGACAACTGGAGTCATGATCACATTCATGGCACAATTTATATAGAAGGATAAAGCATACCACGGTTTACAAGAAAGTGTGCCAGACGAGACTTGTCTGATCTTTCATATCGAAGAGCTTGCACTAGCTGGAGTAAGTAGCATTGCATTTCTTCATCATCAGCTCTTTCAAGTACGCTCACCGCATATGCACGGACCTTCGCAGAAAAAAGTACAGCTTAGACTAGAACATCTGTACAGGTGTGAATGATAAAATGTGTCATCCTGAGTCACAAAGACTAGCAACTCAACCATTCTTTAGAAACTAAGAGCTAGGACAATCATCTATAACCTTCGGAACATCTTTTGTTGGGAAGAAAAGTGTTCTAGTACCGGTGCCAGTGCAAAATATTTAGTCAAAAAATGAAAGCCACAAGCTAAAATAGTAGACAAAAATCCTCCATGGTCTTGCTAACTGCACCCGATGTCTCACCTCTCATTTTCTTCAGCTCCAGCTCCGCCTACCAACACATTCTGCTGAGACGCTTGCCTCTAGCTACAGCACTGAGTAATCTTGAAGAAGATGTAGCCAACAAGTGGAGATGTCCCGAATGATGAATACCCAATCACACACCGGATGTGAGTCATCGGCTCCCAAACCAAAAAGGCAAAACTAATCCTAGTGCGGAAAAGGGGCCACAAGCAACTTTCGGATGACTTACTATTGCCATGGAGAAGATTGTTAGCGCAACAAGAACCCCTTGGAGGGGCTTTGGGAGGGCATGAAAACACTCGCACATTTTGGCCTGGATTTCCTTGCCATTACTATGTCTACTTTGTTGAGAATCCTTATTTAGCAACGGCATTCCAAGATTGGGGGATGCTCAGAAGATGGTTTGGGTTGCTAGATATGTGGAAAAAAAAACCTTTCCTGAAGCCGATGATCTTGGGAAGTTGAAGAAGACTGATTGCTTATGTCATGTTTGACTTGTGCTATTGATGTCAACCAAAACATTGAACTGTTGGTTAAATACTTGTGGTTTGAATGTCAACCATTGAGCTATGGGTTGTATAACTTTAGATTTGATCTACTACTCTATGTTGGTGACATGTTAAACTATCGCATGTGCTGTTGCAATTTCACAAATAATAATTTAGTACTATTGTTGCACTGGAACTTTTCTTGTTCATATGTCATGTTGGGATGTGATATAAAATTTTATTTCAGCTTCCAAAATTATTATTATTCACATCATATTTGATTGATCTATGTTGCCAAAATCGCACTATATGGTGGCATTCTCACCATCTCAGGGCCTCTTTGGATTGATGTATTTTCAAAAGAGGCACCTACAAAATTCCTATGGATTGTATTTCTACACCCCAATTCCATAGGAATTTCAACATCCACTCTAACCTCTTTTTTACACTCATTCGCGTAGGATCGAGGCAAGTTTCCTGTGGTTCTGTCCAAATGACTGTTTGGACAGTTTTCCTCTGTTTTGTAATCCTATGTTTTGCACCTACAATCCTGTTAAATTCCTACGTTTTCTCAGTTCCTCTGTTTTGTAATCCTATGATCCAAAGAAGCCCTCAACAAAGAGGCGACAAAAACACCCCTCATCCCCAACCACTTTTCATCCCTCCAACCAAACAGAAACTTGGCTCGTCCAACCAACCCAATGTTGGAATAGGCTTGTGTTCCTGGCCGGCTAGCGGGAAGCAGCCGGCTGCCCAAAGTATTCCGACTTGGAGGAGTGTCCCTGGGTCGAGATAGCCAGCCGTCCCGGGAAGTGGCAATAGTTGTCGGATGCTCTCTAGCAGCCGGCAGTAACACGTTCCGGGCGCTCACTAGGATCCGGTTTCTCGGAAGTAAGCACAAGGCCCACCTCGTTGCCAAGGGGTACATGAAGAGGCACCGGGTCAACTACGACGAGGTCTTTGCTCCCGTGGCCCGGCTTGAGTTAGTCTAGCTACTGCTGGCTCTGGTTGCAAGTTCCGCCTGGGACGTTCATCACATGGACGTCAAGTCGGCCTTCCTCAACGTCGAGTTGGAGGAAGAAGTGTACGTGCAGCAGCCAGCCGACTTCGCCGCAAAGGGGAAGGAGCACCTGGTGCTTCGGCTCAAGAAGGCGCTCTACGGCCTCAAGCAGGCGCCAAGGGCATGGAACGCCAAGCTCGAGCATGTATGGTACGGCTCCGCTTTGCAAGGTGCAAGTCGGAGCATGGCATGTACATGCAAGGATCGACTGCCGAGCCAGCTGCTCGTCGGTGTCTACGTCGACGACTTGGGGATCACAGGCTCCAACTCCAGCGGCATCGGCAAATTTAAACTAGAGATGATAGCCTGTTCCAGATGTCCTGCCTCAGACTGCTGAGCCACTACCTCAGCATTGAGGTTCGACAAAGACACGGCGCGATAGACATCTCACAGAGACAGAGTGCCTATGCCCTGAAGCTGCTGGAGAAGCTCCAGGAATGGCCGGCTCCAACCTATGTCACGTTCCCATAGAGCCGCGCTTCAAGCTGTCCAAGTGCAGCACGGCACACGCGACGGAACAGAGCATGTACCGGAGCATGGTCGGTAGCCTGGGTGACTTGGTGCACACGCTTCATGCAGGTTCCAACTCAGGAGCACTAGTGGCGGTAAAGCAAATCCTATGCTACATTGCCAGGCCCACCGAGAACACCAACTCACGACATGTTGACCAAGCCGCTTGGACGAGTCTGGCTCGCGGAGCTACGCTCAAGCATCGGCATGGTCGAGGCGCAGCCAGAACTCAGACTAGAGAGTGATTATTAGAATAGGTTTACGTTCCTGGCCGTCTAGCGGGAAGCAGCCGGCTTCCGGGTGTTTGGGCAGCCGGCAAAGTATTCCGACTTGGGGGAGTGTTCCGGGGTCGAGGTAGCAATCGTCCGGAGAGTCTGTTCCCAGGAAGATGCTCTCTACAGCCGACAGTTACATTCTGGGTGCTCGCTAGGAGCCGGTTTCCGGAAGTACATAGTAGGTGGATAGGACGAGCTAGTTTTCATCCATAGTGTTTCCAAGTCCGTGGAGGTAGTACAGAGTACTCTTGTGTGATGACGTGGCGAACAGTGGTTCCAAGTCAGCGACATCACCGACCCAACCGGATTGGACAGGATAGTTGACTTTGTACACAGGGCCCTATATAAGGAGGGCAATAGCAATGAAAAAAATCTAAGGCAAACCGAATCTCTTTGGAACACACTCCCTTCCTTCACTCTCTCAATCATCGTTTAGGGGCAACACCCAAGCAAACAGAAAAAATAGCTACCACTAGCAAGGTGGTTGATGGAGCCATCAACGAACCTATCATAGCCACCCAACCAAACACACCCTTGGTGAACTGGACGGATAATGCCACCGTCCACCTGACAGTCCTCAAACTAGCGGTTGTCTATAGAGTAGAAAATTGAAAGATAGCAAATATTTTCCTATACCATGCCATTCCAAAACATAGAACAGGCCAGCTACATAAATATGTCATACAAGTGAGAAAAGGCAGGCAATATCTCTACTGCACCAGAGCAGGCGCATTATGTATGAGATAAATATGTGTCACTGATGGATAAACTGGATAAACAGAGTTGAAAAAAGAAGACATGTGTTTCTGTTTGTTGTTGCCAGCAAATTTCAAGACAAAATCTAGAGTAAGAATAGCAAAATTATTAACAAGTAATTAACTTAACGGAAGGGAAAAAACGAAAGGCTTGCTATAAAAATATAATGATATAAAAATAACCTCATACAGACATCTAAGGAGAACAGAAGAACGGACAAAGGTGGCTAGATAGCTTACTTCCTCGCTTTTAAAATCTGGTGAGAGAAGCTCTAATGCATCAGCCACGTCAATTGTTTCCCACTTCCCAATCAATTCAACCGCTTGTTTAGCCTCCTGCATAATATCACATACTAAAAATAAGAAGCTGCCATATCATTCGGAAATTAGATCAAGATGGTATGTGGAGTTTGTATCCCAAAAATTATAATAGCCTGCCAGGTCATTTAGAGCAAGCACATGCAAGCAAATAAACACCCCTGGTTTTCTCTTATGCTATGAAGTATGTCAGTCCACTGAGATATGGATGCTTTTACTAACCTGGATATCGCTCCAATCCACTGAGCGGACAAACTTTGTAAGAGCTTTCTTCTCAGACATCAAAGAGAAACGGAATTTCCACAGCAGTTGCCTCTCGTCCGCCTGTATAGTGCGTGTAGGAGGATATTTGATGATTCTTTGAAGAAACCTATCCATAAAGCACAAAGTTATACAGCTGGAAACCCCAACGCATATGACTCTGAAGCTAAGCAACTGAATTCCACTACTTGAAACTTATGATTCATCATGTAGCTAACATACAAATGTGTTTGCCGCCTGAATTCATGTGAAAAAATTAAGATATTAACAACCACTACAAGAACATCAATCGTCATGTGACTTTCTGTTCTTTGAGTGGTACTACAGCATACCAGAAAAACAGGAAGAAGACCATAAGGTGACAGAGAAACAATAGAAAAAACGGAAGAAAGCATACTGCAGCTTGTACTTACTTTCTCTCATTTGAACTTGGTTTCAGATCTCTATCGACTATTCCATGGGTCAAACTCCTAGCAAGCTTTAACTGCTTGTGCTCAGATGGATTGGTTCGTCCAAGTTCAGGATCCCACACTGTGACAAGCTCATTTGATAATGATACAGGGGTTGGTGCATAGAAATTCGCTCCGGATTCCTGAATGGAAAAGCATCAGAGAAGAATTCTTTGAGAATGTGACAACATAAACTCCAAATTTTAAAGAGCACGGTCTCCTTTATCTACGAGCAGTTCTTTTTAGAAGAATTATGTATGAACCAAATAATGAAAAGAATGTGTGTGCGCACTGAATGGTGAATCAGTGTTAACCTGGAAGACAACTCTGTGTTCAAAGCTGCAGAATTCAACCACTAGGCTCGGGAATGAATTCTCCACCCTCTCACACTCCTTCTCCTTAACCTTGTCCACGGCACTAAAGGCGAGACGGTCCAGCCAATCCACATGCTGTATCTGCCCTCTCTCGTACTTGTTAACGAGCCTCTCCAGCCGCTCTATCTGTCCTCGCTCGTTCTTAGGAACCTACAGGCGTTAATTCAATACAATAAGGCAAGTAGGCCATGAGGTAAAATTTAGGAGCAAACAGCAGATGCGGAGACGGATGATCCTGAGAAGAAAGCTGTCCACCTTGCCAGGGGTCGTGGTGGGAACTCTTCCGTCGGCCTCCTTCTGAGCCATAGCCGCAGCTTCTGCTTCCCCTGTTTTGAGCTGCTTCTTGCTGTTGAACAGGAATATGGTGGCTCCACCGACGACGCGCCTGCCCTCACCAGAAGACACGTCCCAAACCTACATTCGTTATCAACACAAAAGCACAGTTCAAAACCCGAACAATAGTGATACAAAATACCAATCAATCCCTCTGAATAAGCTTCTTTTTGTTACGATTCCATAGCGCCGAAGTCAAGAAGATGTACCGTGAAGGCGAGCTGCGCGAGGGAGGTTAGGTCCCTGTACTTGGTGCAGAGCGCGATGAGCTCATTCCAGCAGTAGGGCGGTCCCGACGATTCGAGCCTGGTACCAAGGGAAGTGAGGTGACTGTCCCTCCTATAATATAGTAATAATAATGGTGCTACGGTGTTCTGCCAGCGAGAGATCACTGTTCAGGTTTTGGTCGGCAAGTAATCGAACTCTGACGACGATGATGGTGATGATGATAGATAAAATGTAGGAGGAGACGAGCCGGGGCAGGATGATATACCTCGTGTTGACGGGGAGGCCGAACTGGACGCAGTCGATGTAGAGCTTGCACTCGACGAAGAGCTCGGAGACCTTCTTGTGCAGGCCGTCTGCGAGATGGGAATCAGGAGAGAATAGAGTAGAGGATTTGGGGGGAGGAAGAGGAGGCAGGCAGGCAAAGAAGGACCTTGGGCGGGAGGCGGGATTGGGGCCTGGAGGACGCGGAAGGTGAGGGGGAGGCTGATGTCGCAGGACAGGAAGAAGCGGAACTCGCTGCTGGTGTTGGCCGCCGCCGCCCCCGCCGCGCTGGTCCTGCTGATGCCGGCGGGCGTCACCGCCGCCGCCGCCATGTAGGGACGTACAGCCGGCGAGTGAGCGGAGGTGGCGAATTGAGGAGACGATGCTAGGGGACGCCGGAAGGAGGCGGTCCGGCCGGCGAGGGTGGCGTGCGGGGTGGGGTGGCTCCGCGAAGCAGAGAAGACGGGGAGGAAGAGGAAAGAGAGAGATGCGCACCGGCGAAGCCAAATCTCGAGCGTGCAAAATCCTAGCGGACCGTAGGTGGGCCATCAGTGGGCTGGGCCTGCGATTCGGTGCCCCGGGCGGACGTAACGCTTAGAGCATCTCCACTCCCCCCTCCCCAAACGTGTGTTTTGATATAAATAAATAAATAATAAAACTATCCACTCGTACCCTCCAAATGTCTTTCCCGTCTGATGCGTCCTGATAATCGTCCGGAAACCCCACGCAAGCCCCATCTCCCAGGTGAAAGATCATCTTCCGTTTTGATAACTAATGACAACATATCTATTGGACTAATGTCTATTTGTTATATATGAAAATGCTCACGTTCATCAAGTATACAATCTCTATGGGTTACAAAATTATTTCGAATGGAAAGAGCTCGAAGTAACAAAGCTGGAGAGCTATTTTTGCAAGCAGCGGAGGCTCCGGTGAAACCACCGGAACCTCCGCCCCATTCATTTTCCAGCATAGTCCAGGCGTGGGCCTCCGGTGTTGGGTCCGGTGTGGCCTCCGCCGAAAACACCTTCGGGTGCATAAGAGCGGAGGCCACAGCGGAGCCTCCGGTGTACATCTGGTAGGCGGAGCCTCCGGTGAAACCACCGGAGCCTCCGCTGGCTCCACTACCCCACTGTGGGCTAGCCTCCGGTGGAGCCTCCGCCAAAATGGCGTTCGGGTGGATAAGAGCGGAGGCCGCAGCGGAGCCTCCGGTGGGCGGTGCCTCCGCCAAAACCACCGGAGCCTCTGTCCTGTAGGATACAGTGTGAAGAAAATGGGTTGCGCATTTGCAAGCATGTGAAGACCACCGGAGCCTCCAGTGATGCGTGGACTGCACAACGGCCACTTGGGGGAAGGGGTACTTAAAGCCTTCCCCTACCTCATAAATGCTCAAACTTTTCCCACTCTCTCTACTAGCCATTAATGAAATATTCAACCTCCTAGATCTCCCTCTCCAACCATCCAAACACTCCCATACTTTGTGGAGAGCTAGAGGAGACCTAGATCCGTGATTCCACCAAAGGAATTTCAAATCCATCCACCACATCCTAGTAGATCTAGAATCCTACTTGAGGCCTAGAAACCTTAGTAGATCTTGTGCTTGTAGCTTCCATATTGTTGCAAGAAGCTTCGGATTGCTTCAGAGCCTCCATTCATCTTGTGGAGTGACCTCGAGCTCGTGTAAAGGTTTGGTCAACGCCTTCAATTCGACCTCATAGTGGAAACGATAATCTCGCTCACCGGAGAAGCTCAAGGAGAATAAGGTGTGCACAACTGTGCTATTGAGGAGTGCCTAGGTGACTCCCCACCTCTCCAACGTAGACGTACTTCTCTTGAGAAGGAACTACGGGAATCATATCCTTGTCTCCTTGTTTACACTTGTGGTTTATCTTGTTAACTTTCATTTTACTTCTGTTGCATATCTTATCTTGTTCACATAGGTTGCTCACCTAGTTGCACATCTAGAGAACCTTATATTATCTCGCTTAGCCCTACTAAAAGGAAAAGAAAAGAAAAATTGGTAGTCAACCTATTCACCCCCCCCTAGTTGACCATAGTGCACTTTCAATTGGTATCATAGCCTCGGCTCTTGCTAAGGGATTAACCTCCCAAGAGTATAATGGTCAATGAAAATGAGCCCGACGGTTCTAGTGCGGAAATCGCCAAAATGGCAGACACTATAACTAACCTACAAGAAACGGTTGGAACCCTCCAAACCGAATTGTCCAAGGTTAGCTCTAGTGTTGGTTCGGAGGTTTCTAGCATAAAGAAAATGTTGGAGGCTATGATGGGGAAAACCAAGGAGTACAAGGAACCACCTCTCACCGCCGATGATGTTAGCTCGGATGATGAGTCCATTCCGGACATCTCCAAAATGGAAGCTAACATTGTTTTAGCCAAGGCAAAAGCCGATAAAAAGGCTAAGAGCGGTGGGAGCTCCGAAGGCTCCAAGTCTCAATCAGCTAATGGTTCGGGGTCTAATTCAAAAGTTCCACCACCTCCCAATTATGACACTATTCATCCCATTGCCACAATGCCACACATGGTTAATGTTGGAGTTCCTCCCATGCTTAACACTAATGAATTTTCCTCTTGGAATTTCGATATGGAGTCTCATATTTCAGGATCTTGCACAGCTTTGTGGAGAAGCATACTCCATGGATTTCATCCTCATGATGCAAGCAACTTGACTCCAAGAGAATATGTGGAATTTCAACTCAACAAGACCGCTCTTGTCACTATCCAAAAGGCCCTCCAAGAGAACATCTTGAACACATCCCACGGTATCAAGACCGCCAAGGAGGCTTGGGATAATCTTGACACCTTGTTCCAAGGCAATGCTAGCATCCAATCATCCAAGTATGATGTTGCTCTTGACAAGTCCGAGAACTTTGTTATGCTTGAAGATGAAAGTCCCGAGGAGCTATATAGAAGAGTTGTCACCCTTGGCGGTCAATTAAGGGACTTTGGAAAAGAGGAAATCTCCGATGAGTGGATCAAGAGGAAGTTTGTCAAGGCCATAACTCTTTTCGAGAAGAACCTCTCAACTAGCATTCGAACAAGATTGTACTACAACTCCCTCAACTCCATTGGTGTTCTTGGTGAGCTCATAGCCATATCCCTATCTCACAAGAGCGCGGATGATGCTCTCGCTCGCTCAAGAGGAGTTGGAAAGTCTCCAAACCTCGCCTTGAAGTCTAAGGCGGTTGCTAGGATAGAAGAAGTGGATGAGGATGATGAGGACTATGAAGACACATACAAGGGTGCTCATAAGTGCATCTCTCTTGCCATGCATGGTTATTGGAAGAGATGGGAGGCTCACAAGGCCGGTGCTACTAGACCTTCAAGAAACAAGATCTACAAGAAAAAGGGGGAGCGGCCAAGGACGTGCTTCAATTGTGGAAGTGCAAATCACTTCTTTAAGGAGTGTCCGTTCGAGCCAAGAGAAGAGAATGAAGGAAAGCTTGTTCGCGAGGACAAGAACAAAGCTCCACAAAACAAGAATCTTGTTAGGAGAGTCCCAAGGGCTCTATATGTTTAAGAAGGCCCCACAATGGAAACATATTACTCCGGATATGAAGGAGAAGATGAAGTCGTAGGTGTTGCCCACGTCGCCATAGCTACGACTTCCTCTTCATCGGTCTCTCTATTTGAATCCCCCAATGAGAAGGCATCGATCCGACCTACATGTCTCATGGCAAAAGCCACCGCGGTAATATCTTCCACCTCCAAGTCTATTGCCACTAGTTCTACCTCATTATTGGATTGTGTTGAAAACATTGTTTATGACGAGGAGGCCAAGAATCTAGGCTCTTGGTTATGTAGTCTTGAAGGTGAAACCAAAGAAAAGGTAAAGGCCCTTTTGAGGTAACTTGATGATAGTAACTCTCTCATACTCCCTCCGTTCAACAATAGATGACTTCCACATATCTAGATATAGATGTATCTAGACATATTTTAGTGTCTAGATACATCCATATATAGATATGTGGAAGTCCTCTATTGTTGAACGGAGGGAGTAGATGAAAAGGAGGAAATCATCATGACTTTGGAGAGCCATGGTGGTCGCCATGAGAATCATGACAATGAGCTTGTAAAAGCTCTTGAGAAAGAGAGATCCACGAGGGCCTCTCTTGAAGAGAGACTATCTAGTCTAGAGGAGACTTATGCTATTAGTGTTTCCAAACTTAGGAAAGATAATGAAAAATCTCTTTCTTTACTTAAGATCTTTGAAGAAGAAGAGTTGAATCTAGGAATAGCTCATGAGGAACTTGTTGAGCGTCATGAAAAACTAGAAAAGGAGTTCACGTCTCTTAAAGAAATTCATGACAAACTCACCAAGTCTCGAAATAAGCTTCTAGCTCAACAATCTAATAAGCAAGTGATATCTTCGTCTAATAGCATTGTTATCATGCCTACCTATTGCACTACGAATAACATTGTAGGAAAATAGAAAGTTCTCAATGACGCCATAAGCTCTCAAGGAGCTAAGAAAGGGAAGCAAGGACTTGGCTTTGTTGCCAAGTCAAAGAAGAAATCCAAGAATGTCACTTCATCCTCTCAAAATGTTGTCTTTGTGAAAGAGGGAGAGGTGACCAAGGAGAAGGATACCAAACCATTGTGGGTGGTGATACCTCTAGGGGGAGCATCACTCATAATGATTTCGCCGGAAAATATAACCCATCTTATGTCCTTATGAAATCTAGAGATGGTCATGTTTATGCTAAATACGTTGGTACTTCTTATGGTGACGATTATCATTGGACGATTTGGGTTCCTAAGACCCTTGTTACTAACAAAAGAGGACCCATTAAAGGATGGGTACCTAAATCAAGAAATTGATCTCCTGCAGGGAAGTGCTTCCGGGTCGGGTAGATGGACGGTGGATAGTGGTGCATCCCAACACATGACCAGAAGCAATGACGCAATGAGTAATATTGAACCTCCTTTACCTCATCTCAATTGTGTCACTATTGGTGATAAGTCCGAGCTTAAGGTATTGGGACGAGGTAATGTGGCTATCTCAAATGATTTATCAATTGAGAATGTTCTCCTTGTTGAGCCCCTTGGCTATAACTTGATGTTCGTTCTTCAACTTGCAAATTGTGGCTTTACCTCTTTATTTAATAAAGAGAATGTGATTTCCACTTGGGAAACAACTCTTAAAGTAGCCTTTGTTGGGTTTGTCGAGAACAGCATGTATGTAGTGGACTTCTCTAAAGGAGACACGTGTGCCGCAACATGCCTAATGGCTAAAGTTGATGTGGGGTGGCTTTGGCATCGCCGGTTAGCCCACACCAATATGAGAATGTTGCATGAACTTCAAAGTGTCAATCACGTTCTAGGACTAACCAAAGATAAGTTTGCTAAAGATCGTGTGTGCAGCTCTTGCATCTTTGGAAAGCAACATGGAGAACTTCATCCAACCAAGACTAACATCTCCACCACAAGAATTCTCGAGCTCATTCACTTAGATATCTTTGGTCCACTATCTTATGATAGTCTCGGAGGAAAGAAGTATTGCTTGGTGATTGTGGATGATTATTCAAGATATTGTTGGGTGTATTTCTTCAAGAGGGAAGAGTGGGACTCGGAAGAAAGTCATCTAGTTTATCACTCTAGTGGAGCGCCAACATAATGCTTCCATATTGGCCATTCAGAGTGATAATGGCTCGGAGTTCAAGAACTATACCGTTGAGGGTTTTCTTAGTGAATAGGGCATTGCTCATCAATATTCCACTCCTTATACCCCTCAACAAAATGGTGTTGCAGAGAGAAAGAACCGGACTTTGATGGATGCTGCTAGGACCATGATTTGTGCGTCACATAAACTTGAGCATTCCTCTTCTTCATTCTTTTCTTGCTATTTCTTTCATAGATGCCTCTGGGTCCAAGGGCAGGGGCAAGGGCCCTCTCACCAAGAGCGTGGCTAGTCGCAAGGCTCCAAGGGTTGACGAAATCGAGGAAACATTGGACCCATCTCAGCCCAAGCGCATGACGAGATTCCCGGCTCCCGAGAAGACTTTGCCTCGCAAGGAAAAATCAGCTTCTCAAATGTCCGAGGGAGTGTTCTTGGCACAACGTCGCAAGAACCGATTTATTATTGAACGCAACCGCTTGATGCCACAGTTCCGGGGTAAGGGCATCTCCAGTCACCCCTCCCCCCAGAGCCCCCACCCCAGGCGGCCTTTTTAGCGCCGGAAGCGGCGAATAGCGCCGGTTCCGCATCAGTCGGCCCCCCAGAAGCCCAAATAGCGTTGTTTCGGTGCTATTTCGCGCCGCAGCACCCAGGCCAAACCCAACCCGATGGGTTCGGCTTGGGGGGGCGAAACTGCGCTGCAGCCCGCGTGAGCCAGCTCTGTCAGTGACGCGCCGAAAAAAACGCGGGAACAGAAACCCCCATGATCATCTTCTCGGCTCCCGCGTCGGTCAAAAGGCTGCCGGCGTTTATGGCGTGGCGGCCGCCCAGTGCATGCACCCGTTCAAAGGCTGCCAGCGTAATGGCTTGGCGGGCGGTAGCGAGGGGCACGCGGCGCAGTAAATGCCCGGCAGGCTACAAAAGCCCCCCCCCCCCCCCCCGCCGCTCGCCGCCCCTCCCCATTCTTCCACCTCGCTGCTCTCTCCTTCCTCGGCGCTCTCCTCTCTCCCCCCGTGCTCTCTCCTTCCTCCACGCAGATGGCGAACTACGATAGCGCCGCCGCCGCCAACGGCTGGATTCGTCGCCACCTTCGCCGGAATGAGGCGTGGGCGCTGTACCGCGCGGGCTACCCGTGACCGCCGGACATGCGCCTCCCGAGCTCTGCCGGCGGGCAGCCTCACTGGACTCTCAGTGCGGGAGGGGTGCCCGTGCCTCCGATCCCGTCAACGGACGCGGAGTTCCGGCAGGCCATCGCCGAGGTGCATCAAGGAATGCCGGCGGACGAGGCCGCGCGGCTCCATTGGAGGCCGCACGGGCAGGACGCCTTTTGGTGGCAAGAACTCCAGCGGCGCCGCGATCGCCTCCGAGGGCAACAACGGCCCCGTCGAGGGCCACACCAATGGCCACGGGCGCAGGCGCTGGTGGGGAGGCCAGCACCGCACTCTCGAGTGGGTGCTTGACTACATCCACGCCGGCAACGCGCCCCGACTGGAGATGCCGCCCCGCCAGAACTCCTCGTGGAATGCGCGGCGGATGGGCGGCGGCTCGTCGTCGGCCACGTCGTCCTCCTCCGACGCGCATTCCATGTCCCTCACCCCTCCCCTTCTAAACTCCGGCGCGCCTGTCCCCAGGCGCAGCGGCGGCGCCCTGCGCATCGGCGAGCCACGCCAGCGGCAGGACGCCGGCTTCGAGCGCACGGCCCGCCCGAAGACGGAGACGGACGAGGATGAGGACGACGAGGAGTGTCCTGACCTGAAGGTCGCCGAGGAGCTGTCGCGCAACACGCTCCAGCCCGTCGCCGACGACGTCACCGCGGGCTGGAGCCTGCGCGAAAGCACCGCCGAGGAGCTGGAGCTCCAGCGCCGCCTGCTCGCTGAGGCCGAGCAGCGCAAGGCGGCTCGCGACCAGGAGGCTGCCGCCAACGCGGCCCGCCGCCGCATTCCTCTCCCGCCGCCGACGAGGGATGTCCCTTACGTCGTGCTCGACCCCGACTCCGACGAAGAAGCCGAGTACCTGCGAGCCCTCGCGGTGAGCAGGTGGGGCGACTCCGGTGCGGGGCCGAGCAACATTGGCTGCGGCGACTCTGGACAGGGACCGAGAAGGCGCGACGGCGACGGCCCGGACGACGACGACGACGACGGCGACGACGTCGACTACAGCCAGACCATCGCTGCGCGCCTAGGACTTAAGTAGTTTAGGTTATTTTAGTTTAAACTTGCGTTTTAGTTTAAATTTGCGTCGAAATTGTATGAACTTCGCGTGAAATCAATAAAATGCGCCGAGTTTCAAATCGCGAGTTTTTTTGGGCCGAAACTTGGGCTCGGGGGGCGACTGGGAAGCCTGCCCCCCAGGTTCCAGATTAGCGCCGTTTAGCGCCGCGCGGCCCAAAAACGGCGGCGTTTGGGGCCCTGGGGGGGCGCAACGGCTGGAGATGCCCTAAGGACCCTCGATTCCACACCGTATTTAAAAGCCAAATTTATCATGAGATCTTGACGAGGAAGTCCAAGGAGAATGTTGTCCCTCAACATGCTATTGATTTTGGTCATATGGATAGGAATCCCAAGTACTTTGGAGAGGCACTAGAGATTTTTGATACATTTGGCCTTGCTCCCATTATGCAAGTCCAACAAGATTATGATGAAGGATTGGTCTGTGAGTTCTTGGCCACAGTGCACCTCGCCAATGAGACAGAGTGTCATCTTATTTGGATGACCAAGGGACAGCAGCTGACTATCAAGTGGTCCGAAGTTGGGGTTCTTCTTGGCGGTTACCCGGATCATGGACCTTTTGCTGGTGGCGAGGAGTTTGACAGTGGATGGTTCCGTGTTCATGCCACCAATACTCAATAACTCTCCAAGGATCAACTCACTCCTCTGTATCACTGGAAGAAGTTTGTTGTTGGTTTTGTCAAAGGTCTCTACCCCACTTATGATGTTATGCTCCGCATCTATCGAGAGACCATCAACCCAAAGGCGGGGAACATTGATGAGATCCAAGGATTCCTCAATAATCTCATGATTCTTACTCATGAGATGTGGCTTGCCGGTCTGACTCAGAAGCTTGATGTGCTTGATTATCTGTGGAATGAGTTGTGGCATGTTATCGTCGAGAGGAAGAATGCTTGCTTTGGGCTCTTTATCATGAATATCATCTTGAATGTGTGGGAGAACAAGTTCCCGGACGATCCTATTGATGATGCTAATTGGATCCCACACACGGAGAAGAGACTTCTCATCAAGGACCACACCGAGCCTATTGTGCATCCCACCCCTGCTGCTCGCAAAGGCAAGGCCAAGCCACGGGTCATCATTGATGAGGAAGATGAAGAAGAGGAAGCTGGTCCCTCTCGTCCTCCTCCTTCTGACAGTGCCTTCAAGTGGATGGAAAGGGCCCTTAAGAAAGTGTTCCGAGTGAACAAGAAGATTGAGCAGCATCAATGGGAGCTTCACTATGACAAGGAGCTTAAGCACCGCACAGCAGCACAGGCAGAGCGTCAGCTTTGTCGTGATAGTGGAGAATCTGTGGAGTCCCCGGTGCTACCTAGCATCACCAACTGGGACAAGTGGCAAGACAAGGATCCCAAGGGCAATCTCATTGAGTGGTATGATGAGGAATCTGGAGAAGAGGTCACCATCTCTCGCCGCCGCGCCCGCCCTCCGAGCATGGATAACTCCTCCGAGTGATCTTCGGGATGTTAGCATCGGTCTCCTCCCTCTTTTGGTATCTTGATGCCAAAGGGGGGAGATATCTACTTAGGAGAGGGCATTTACATGGGATCTCTCTCAAGCGTGTTTTCGATTTGCATCTTTCTTCTTGATTGAGAGAATTGGTTATTTGGAAACTTCGTTTGTTTAATTATTGTGTGTTGTGAACCTAGTTATATGCATTATGTGAGCTCGTGAACTTAGTACCTTAATTCTAACACTCGTTATGTGCTCACTATTACATATGTGTTTAGATATCCATATTGTTTAAATTCTCTCAACATGAAGGGAGAATATCTCTAGGGGGAGCTCCGTCCATGTTGTGTGTTATAATTATGCAAATAGGGATGTTGTCATCAATTACCAAAAAGGGGGAGAATGAAAGATCATCTTCCGTTTTGATAATTAATGACAACATGCCTATTGGACTAATGTCTATTTGTTATATATGAAAATGCCCAGGTTCATCAAGTATACAATCTCTATGGGTTACAAAATTGTTTCGAATGGAAAGAGCTTGAAGAAACAAAGCTTGAGAGCTATTTTCGCAAGCAGCGGAGGCTCCGGTGACACCACCGGAACCTCCGCCCCATTAATTTTTCAGCATAGTCCAGGCGAGGGCCTCTGATGTTGGGTCTGGTGTGGCCTCCGCCGAAAACACCTTCGGGTGCATAAGAGCGGAGGCCACAGCGGAGCCTCCGGTGTACATCCGGTAGGAGGAGCTTCCGATTAAAACATCGAAGCCTCCGCTGGCTCCACTACCCCACTGTGGAGCTAGCCTCCGGTGGCGCCTCCGGTGGAGCCTCCGCCAAAATGGTATTCGGGGCGATAAGAGCGGAGTCCGCAGCAGAGCGTCCGGTGGACCTCCGGTGGGCGGAGTCTCCACCCTGCAGGATACAACGTGAAGAAAATGGGATGCGCATGTGAAGACCACCGGAGCCCCCGGTGCTGCGTGGACTGCACAATGGCCACTTGGGGGAAAGGGTATTTAAAGCCTTCCCCTACCTCATAAATGCCCAAGCTTTTCCCACTCTCTCTCCTAGCCATTAATGAAAGCTTCAACCTCCTAGATCTCCCTCTCCAACCACCCAAACACTCCCATACTTTGTGGAGATCTAGAGGAGACCTAGATCCGTGATTCCACCAAAGGAATTTCAAATCCATCCACCAGATCCTAGTAGATCTAGAATCCTACTTGAGGCCTAGAAACCTTAGTAGATCTTGTGCTTGTAGCTTCCACCTTCTTGCAATAAGCTTCGGATTGCTTGAGAGCCTCCATCCATCTTATGGAGTGACCTCGAGCTCGTGTAAAGGTTTGGTCAACGCCTTCAATTCGACCTCATAGTGGAAACGAGAATCTCCCTCACCAGAGAAGATCAAGGAGAATAAGGTGTGCACAACCGTGCTATTGAGGAGTGCCTAGGTGGCTCCCCACCTCTCCAACGTAGATGTACTTCTCTTGAGAAGGAACTACGGGAGTCATATCCTTGTCTCCTTGTTTACACTTGTGGTTTATCTTGTTACCTTTCGTTTTACATCCGTTGAGTATCTTATCTTGTTCACATAGGTTTCTCACCTAGTTGCACATCTAGAGAACCTTATCTTATCTCGCTTAGCCCTACTAAAAGGAAAAGAAAAGAAAAATTGGTAGTCAACCTATTCACCCCCCCTCTACTTGACCATAGTGCACTTTCACCAGGGGCTCCTTCGGTAGCACTGGACGAGTTTTTGTGTCCCAATCAACCACTGACGCGCCTTTGTGTGGCCTTTCTTCTCTCTCCCCACCCACTGCACCTACCTCTCCCCCACCTACCGATGCCTCCCCACCGCTCTTCCTCGTCCCGTCTTTCCGTGAGAACACGGAGAAAAGCGGCGAGGGAAATTTATAACTCTGTCCCCGATGATTTTAGGGTTAGGGGCAATTTATAAGCGAAGGGCGGACGTGAGGCGGTACCGGGAGCTCCTAGGGGGTCCCGCGCCTGGCAGCCGCCCAGTGAATGGCTCCCCTCCGGGCCCCCTTTGGATTCTGTCTTCGTGCCGGGTAAAAAATGCCTTCCATGAATATTGAGCCCTTTCCGAGAATATCTCCTTCAGAACTTTTCTGAAATAGAAAAACAACAAAAAACAGCAACTGGCCTGGGGCATCTTGTTATCAGTTTAGTCAATGAAAACATCCGAAAAACGAAGGGATGAAGGGGTCGTTGCATAGAAAACAAAAAAAATTCCTACGCGAGAGACACCCGAAAGGCCAAGATCTAATCTAGGAGACGAAGTGCAACGGGCAAAGAGAGGGTTAAGGAGAACACATACCCTCGAAGACACAAAGTGTTACGAGATCAAATCTCGTTGTTGGCGTAGTCGTACTCACACCAATCCCGATAGCGAGAATATGTGCACCGCAATCCGGTGGTGCCTCCGTGATCGGTCACACGTACGGTTGATGACGACCTCCGTTCCCTCGATCCAGCGGAGCGCGGAAGTAGAGGATCCCTCGAACTCCAGCAGCACGACGACGTGGTGGTGGTGAAGAATCCCACGGTCAGGGCTTCACCAAGCCGGAGACCATGGAATGGAGCAGCGGGTGGAGAGGAAATGAAGATGACACCAAGTGTGTGTGGAGAGGGAGGTCCAACCCCTCTTTATATAGGAGGGGGAGGCAGCCACGAATTTTTGGTGCCTCCACCTCTCCCCTCATCATGTGGGTGGAGTCTCCACTCAACCCACTCATTTTCACATCAATTCCCACTCAAAATTCCAAGGGTTTTCTTTAATAAATAAATAAAACGATTTCATTTATTTATTTTAATATTGTCAATCCTATTAACAAACATTAACACTTACCCCCTTGAACTATTTGTTAATCAAACATTAACATATACCACCTTGAACTATTTCAATATTCCTCGAAACAATTCCGGTGACTATTTCAATATTTCCCGAAACAATTTCGGTGCTGCTCAAAACATTCTTCGTTATTCCGTATCCTCTCAAATGCATCATCGAACCTTAAGTGTGTCACCCTACGGTTCGCGAATAACATAGACATGATCGAGACTCCTCTCCTATCAATAATCAACAGCGAGATCTGGAGATCCGTGATGACTCCTATATATTCAACGATGACTCTCGTGATCGTGTGAACCATCAACGTCATGACTAATTCCCTTTGTCTTGCGATATTTTACTTGTCCAAGATTCGATCATTGGTATCAACCATACCTTGTTTAATCTCGTTACCGACAAGTACTCTTTTCTCGTTCCCATGATATAACATCTTTGTGATCATATCACGTGCTTGCAAGCGGTGTCGATGTGATATCACCGAGAGGGCCCAGAGTATATCTCTCTGTCATTTGGATAGACAAATCCCACTCTTGATCCATGATCCTCAACTAATACTTTTCGAATACCTAACGGCACCTTTATAGTCACCCTGTTACGGTGTGACGTTTGATGACATCAAAGCACCCTTACGGTATTAGTGATTGACATGATCTGATGGTCTAAGGAATAAGTTACTTCGTATGTTTGATATAACAATGTAAACTTAATGACTTGATCGCATTGCTATATTCACTTTGGGTATATGTTCATCACATCATTCTTCTAATGACATGACCCCGTTATTAACAACATCCAATGTTCATGATCAGAAAACCTTGATCATCTATTAATCAACGAGCTAGTTAAAAGAGAGTCTTTACTAGGAACCATTGTTTGTTTATTAAACACACATGTGTCAACGTTTCCGGTTAATACAATTCTAGCATGAGAAATAAACATTCATCATAAACAAGGAATAAGATAATAATCATTTTATTATTGCCTCTCGGGCATATTCCCTTCAGTCTCCCACTTGCACTAGAGTTAATAATCCAGTATGTAAGCACTTAACACATATGGCGTTCCAGTGTTATTACCATGCTTCGCATGTGGTAAACATCATTAAAAAGATCTGAACTATTCAGGTCCTATTGTATTTGCATGTTCTTTGCGTCTACACGCATCAGTCATTCTCTAATGAGATGGCTTTGTATATATATGGTCAATCGGTGAAACCTTGATTCCTCAGCTTAAACTAATGTCACTAACATTGTGAAAATGTAGCTTCATAGTGTTAGCATTCTTGGAAATTCACCAAGTTCCAGGTGATACCTTAATTCCTCAGCTTAAACTAATGTTACTAACATTGTGAAAATGTAGCTTCATAGTATCAATATTCTTGGAAATTCACCAACTTCAATAAAGAACTCCTTGACACAAAATACGCTTACTATCAGTTGTCAACACAACGATATACTTTAGCCTTTGTTGTAGTATCTGTCACAATACTTTAATTTTGAAACACTTTCAAATCCAGCATGGAACTTTCTTCCAACCTATTGTGCTACCCTTCATCACATATTTTAATTGAGATAAAATTACTTGAATAAATGACAAGACTATTAGTGTAACATATTACAACTAACATTTTGTCATTACTACATAGGAAAACATATCCTTATCATTTCTAAAATGACACAAGGATCTCTCCCATTGTTGTCTAATCATCATACGGATTATCCTGCTGTAACATTTTATAGCATAGGACTCATCTGGTTGTGTACATAGCATGGAAACATGACTTAGAAATCTCAATTTCAATGATGCTCATCATGTGTCAAAACACTTGAATCTTGCTCAATTATTTTCCATGTGACAAGAACTCTTTCTTGTCATTTCGATATTGACTTACTTAAATATGTTATCTATGTAATTTGGCTTCAATCATACCAGGCGCTTCAATCCATCTATTATAGATATCGATGCCTAATATCTTTTAATCCTTTCGTCAATAAGAAAATCTTAACCGTGTTAATTTAAAATACATATTTTCCAATCAACCATATGTCATCTACATAAAGTATTGGAAATATGTCACAGCGCTCCCGCTTAATTTCTTGTAACTCTACAAGCATCTTTATCGTTCATGATGGAATCAAACTCTTTTGATAACTTCATTAAGGTAAAGATTTCAACTTCGTTATGCTCATTTCAACCGTTGAAGTGTGCATACCTTTCTAGCAACCTTTTGAATTTTAGAAAACTCTCAGACTGTGTCAAGTACACATCCTCTATCAAACTTCCTCGAGAGGAGAGTTGGTTTTGTTATTCAACTGCCATATCATAATATGTAACTTTTGCTAGAACTATCCGCAAAGACTAAAGCATCACTACAGAAGATCAAAATCTTGTAGTAGTCAACTCTTTGAACTTCGTCGAAAACAACTTTTCGATAAGTACAACTTTCAAAGGATGTAAAAATCCATGTCTTTGTCGCTATATAGACCCTTTTGCTATCGTTAGGCATCATACCTATCGAAAGGACTACCAAGTAACATACTTGATATTCATACAAGGATACTATGGCGGATATAATGACTCATAGTCAGTTTTACGAAGTCAGGGCCCATCATTTGCTTCCTTTATAAGGTCCAGGTCCTTCTGTTGTCAAAACAACACTTTACTCTTAAACCACAAGTTGGTCTAAGTACAAAGTTTTAGGACTTTTGTGGTTCAGTACGCAAACTCATCTGAAGTATCTACAACACATGTAGTGTCTTCTACTTTGTCAAAATAGCAAACCCCGGAACAACTTCCAGTGTTGCGCTACTCTTGACATGATAACGAAGATTCTCTAATCTCGTTGAGTTTGTACTGTGCTCTCACTCACTTGTTTCGCAAGAACTACTTTCTCGAGAAACCAACCCTTTCTGACAAACAACATTTGTCTTTTGGTTCGGTGATAGGAGAAATACCCAATGTTTTATTTGGGATAACCTTATAAACATATATTTATCCTATTTTGGTTGTAAACATTTTACACATGCTATGCATACCAAAACTTTAAGAAAATGACAATTCGGGTCACTACCCAAACCATATCTTGTATGTTGTCAATTTCAACGGATCATGATGGTGCTCTTTTCAGTGTAAAAGCGGTTGTCCTTAATGTATAAACTACAAAATTATAATGGAAATTTTATTAATCTTACCATCTCCAACAAGGTTTGATTTTGTCTCTGAAACACTCCAAACTAATGTGGGGTAATTCGAGTAATATAAGTTGTAGAACAATTCTGCAACTTCTCAGATGTTTTGCTAAACTTGTAACTCAAACTTTATCCTTTATGATCCAATCATAAATACTTGATTATCTTGTTACATTGATTTTTTACTTCATATTAACAACCTTTTCAACCAATTCAAAATGTCAAACTCCGTTCTCTTTAAATAGATATACTCACATATCTACTCAAATCATCGACAAAACTTTATGAAGGAAAAATTAATCCACCATACATGACTACACATAATGGACTATATACATCAATATGTATAATCTTCACTAAATTAGTCGTCCATTCTACTTTGGCCTAAGAACGCATCCTAGTCATCTTTTGGAAGAGGTCTCACAAGCGTCAATTTATTCAAAACAAAATGACTCCAGAAGTCCATCAATATGGAGTTCCTTCATGTTTTCCTTTCTGATATGAACTAAAATGGTGGTGTCACAATTTAAGTGAAACTCTTTTACGTCTTGCAACGTTTAGCATTTAGTCTTATAGATGTTTACTTTACCAACATGATTTATATTAACATATCCATCAATTATGGAATATGGTCATAGTTTGAACAATCTCATTTGTTCTACAAAAGACCAGAACAAAACAACAACTTATTAAGTTCTTAAAATAAATCTTGAATGTTTGGTTCGATACGACAATGAACACAATAACACTTTATTTATGTTCTTGTCATAATCGATTCCACATCTATTACTAGTTCCTTTTAGGCACTTGTATTTCTTGCATTGCGTTGCTTTGTATGACAACTCATACCAACCAATGTGGTATCAAAATAACCAAAAATACTTTGCTAACTAGTAATACATCTATAACTTGTATATCAATCATATACTCCTGAGCTGGACTTTTCCAGTTATCTTCTTTTTTTGCCATATATCTTTTTGTAATTCTATTTTCAATATTCCCTTTCCTTTATAGAAGAATCATTCAACATCAAACAATGCTAGTCCTACTAGCTCATTTTCTTTGGCGTGTTAGTCATACACTATCACACATTGAGTCATACTTTGAGTTTGATTGTTCTACTAATATCACCATATTAATAGTATTCTTCTAGATTCCACTCTTAGCAATCTCCAAGTAAGGTAAACGACTTTACCCATACTTTTAATCCATCCCATCATAACAATTTTATGATTAAGCTACTATAGCTCGAAAGAAGGAATTTAGAGGATAATTTTTAGCGCCGAACTTCTTGGAATATTCAAACGCCTAGCGTCTTCAATCATTGCATATATTCAAATAATATAAGCATACATTGTCACGCTAAATTATACTCAGTCATGTTGCCACAAATAAGTTTCTAGATATCAATATATCTTTCACTTGATTGTTTCTGAAAACAACTCTTTTCCGTTCCTAAATCACCTTGATCAACAAAACGTTCTTTTGAAGATAAAGTAATATGGAAGCAACCATGACTCTGGATTCTAAGTAGGAATTAGTTGCTCTCTAGATCAATCAATCATTAATCATATGGAGCTAGGTAGGAAATACCGAAAATCTACAATAGGACTCAATTTTAAATTTCACTTAATACTGTACCAATCTTAAATGATTTTTACCAGATCATAACAGTTATATCTCAATTAACAATCTAAGTGTAAGGTAGTTATGTGGATGCCAATGAATACTACAATTTGAGCAAATACTTTGATTGGTTGTTCATGATAAATAAGTTCAAGTTAATTCAAAATTATACCATGAACTCCCACTCAAAAACAACATCCCTCTTAGTCGTCTTTAGTGATTACATGAACCAAATTCACTACACCAAAACCGATCATCACGTGAGATGATGTAGCTTCAAAGGCGAACATCGACATGTTCATCATATCATCCATATGACTCATCCTTTACCTTTTGGTTACGTGTTCCGAGGCCATGTTTGTACATGCTAGGCTCGCCAAGTAGAACCGTAGTATTGCGTGTGTTTCAAGGCCATGTCTGTACATGCTAGGCTTGAAAACACCCGTTGTATGCGAACGTTGAGTCTGTCACACCCTATCATCACGTGGTGTCTCGAAACGACGAACTTTCTTAACGGTGCATACTTAGGGAAGAACACATTATTATCTTGATATTAAGTGAGAGGGATCATCTTATAATGCTAAGGATTAACATCACGGACATCACATGTAAGGATAACGTGATATGATATGGTCCTTCTTGCACTTGATCTCCATCATGTGCATCATGGTATGATCTCCATCATTCCACCGGCGTGGTACCAAGTACCTTGGCACCCAAATCTTTATTGTCCATCAATAATAAGACAATCAAATGGATACCTTCCGGTATATCAATAATTTACAAAAGAGATCATCTCATAATCAAATTTGTAACATTGACCATATCAATTCACATGCCCAGCAAAAACTAGTTAGACGCTTCTAATTTATTTTTGCATATTTTACGTGGCTTAGAGCTTTCGAGGATAGAACCGTTCATACCTACGAACATCAACCACAACGTTGATAAACACATTTTTAACAACCCTTCGTAGATTAGATCTTAACTATAGTAGGAGAAACATTCACCCGCAAGCCACTTATGCAATACAAGTTGCATGTCAGTTGTGGAACAAGTCTCATGTACGTGGACATGTAAGGTTAGTCCGGGCCGCTTCATCCCACTATGCCACTAAGATCATAAAATAATCAAGGAGTTAATAACATGATCATCGACGCCCACATACACCTATGTGTTCTACCCGTACAAAACATCTACGCATAAACTTGGCTCTGATACCACTGAAGGGGTCGTTGCATAGAAAACAAAAGAATTTCCTACGCGAGAGACACCCGAAAGGCCATGATCTAATCTAGGAGACGAAGTGCAACGGGCAAAGAGACGGTTAAGGAGAACACATACCCTCGAAGACACAATGCGTTACGAGATCAAATCTCGTTGTTGGCGTAGTCGTACTCACACCGATCCCGATAGCGAGAAGATGTGCACCGCAATCCGGCGGTGCCTCCGTGATCGGTCACACGTACGGTTGATGACGACCTCCGTTCCCTCGATCCAGCGGAGCGCGGAAGTAGAGGATCCCTTGGAACTCCAGCAGCACGACGGCGTGGTGGTGGTGAAGAATCCCACGGTCAGGGCTTCGCCAAGCCGGAGACCATGGAATGGAGCAGCGGGTGGAGAGGAAGTGAAGATGACACCAAGTGTGTGTGGAGAGGGAGGTCCAACCCCTCTTTATATAGGAGGGGGAGGCAGCCACGAATTTTTGGTGCCTCCACCTCTCCCCTCATCATGTGGGTGGAGTCTCCACTCAACCCACTCATTTTCACATCAATTCCCACTCAAAATTCCAAGGGTTTTCTTTAATAAATAAATAAAACAATTTCATTTATTTATTTTAATATTTGTTAATCCTATTAACAAACATTAACACTTACCCCCTTGAACTATTTGTTAATAAAACATTAACATATACCACCTTGAACTATTTCAATATTCCCCGAAACAATTCCGGTGACTATTTCAATATTCCCCGAAACAATTTCGGTGCTGCTCAAAACATTCTTCGTTATTCCGTATCCTCTCAAATGCATCATCGAACCTTAAGTGTGTCACCCTACGGTTCACGAATAACATATACATGATCGAGACTCCTCTCCTATCAATAATCAACAGCGGGATCTGGAGATCCGTGATGACTCCTATATATTCAACGATGACTCTTGTGATCGTGTGAACCATCAACGTCATGACTAATTCCCTTTGTCTCACGATATTTTACTTGTCCGAGATTCGATCATTGGTATCAACCATACCTTGTTCAATCTCGTTACCGACAAGTACTCTTTTCTCGTTCCATGATATAACATCCTTGTGATCATATCACGTGCTTGAAAGCGGTGTCGATGTGATATCACCGAGAGGGCCCACAGTATATCTCTCCGTCATTTGGATGGACAAATCCCACTCTTGATCCATGATCCTCAACTAATACTTTCCGAATACCTAACGGCACCTTTATAGTCACCCTGTTACTGTGTGACGTTTGATGACATCAAAGCACCCTTCCGGTATCAGTGATTGACATGATCTCATGGTCTAAGGAATAAGTTACTTCGTATGTTTGATATAACAATGTAAACTTAATGACTTGATCGCATTGCTATATTCACTTTGGGTATATGTTCATCACATCATTCTTCTAATGACATGGCCCCGTTATTAACAACATCCAATGTTCATGATCAGGAAACCTTGATCATCTATTAATCAACGAGCTAGTTAAAAGAGAGGCTTTACTAGGAACCATTGTTTGTTTATTAAACACACATGTATCAACGTTTCCGGTTAATACAATTCTAGCATGAGAAATAAACATTCATCATAAACAAGGAATAAGATAATAACCATTTTATTATTGCCTCTCGGGCATATTCCCTTCAAGGGAAACATGTGAAAACGTGAAAATAACATAGGGTATTGGAAAGAAAACAAGCATGGAGCATCAAAAATTATAGATACGTTTGCAACTTATCAGCACTCCCAAGCTTAACTCTTGCTCGTCCTCGAGTAGGTAAGTTATAGCAGAATAATTTTTGTGGTGACATGAAGCCAACACAAAACTTGATCAGCGTTATGTAAAAGCATTGGAAAATTAAGATCAAGTACTTTAACAAAGGCATGATAAATATTATTTCACTAATGTAAACTTAGCAACCATGTTGCACATGAAAAGGAACACAAACAAAAGAAAATGAATAATGAAACATTGAAAGTGATACGGTTGTTTCATTCATAAATAAAAACAAAATAAAGTGGTATCCAGCTAGTCCTTCATGTGGTAGCAAAAAATAAATGCAAGGACGCCTTCAAAGTTTAAATGGTGATTAGATACAAATAATTTGAGAGCAAGCAATGCCACAAATCATGAATCAATCAATATTAAATTTTGGGACTATGCACATTATACTCAGAATGACAACTATGCTCTCTTAGCTGATGCATAAAGTAATAAGATGAAGACTCAACATAAAAGTAAAAGAAAGACCCTTCGTAGAGGGAAGCGGGGATTACTCATGTGCTAGAGCTTTTTATTTGATAAAATAGAGATATTGAAAACAATTTTGAGAGAGGTGTATGTCTACACATGTCAATGAATGGAATGAAAACTTATCATAATCCATGTCAAGCAAGGTGTTTAGACATTTGAGAGTGGTTTCCGTTGTTTTATTAGTTTGGCACTTCCATCCACCTTTCTTTCACAAACCAGGGCTATCCGTGTTTACGGGTGCCTACCAGCTTTCATAAAACCATGGGGAAGTGCCCTTTTGTTATTATTTGGCACTAGCTCTCTGCAAATTTAGATGATCACAGATTCCATACTCATCAGGTGAAAGAATGAAGAAGAACTTTGCTTGACACAAACCATAATAAACTTCAAACTACTTCCTCATAAGCTAAAACAAGAACACAAAACATATTATAATTTTTAAGCTTTAAAGGTAGCACACGAGAAATTTACTTGGAGTGGCGGTTAAATACCACATATAGGTAGGTATTGTGGACAAATTTGGCAAACTTTGGTTTTGGGGAGTTGGATGCATGAGTAGAGCTCATACTCAGTACAACGTGAAGGCTAGCAAAAGACTAGGAGCGACCAAATGAGAGAGCAATAATGGCCATAATCATGCATAGCGACAAAATATAATTAATCAAAGCATGAAGTGATACTACAAGTCAAAAAACTAAAAGATCATCAAGCGTGTAAGTGACTTTGTTTGTAGCCATAACATGGTAGGAGCATGCGCCAAGTCAATCCAGATAAAGCATTCAAAGGAGAAGTACCACAATACCATGCTCAATATGAGAGAACAACACATGATTAAATTCAATGGCACATTGAGCACTCTTAGATATTTGAGACTAATCATGATAAGTCATAAATAAATAAGCACACACATAAAATAACATCTAATATGATATGACAAAGCTTAAGCCATAGTCAAAACAAGCTTCCTATTGCAGCACTATAAGCATGAAACAATTTAGTCTTCTCCAACACCAATCAACTTATTCGAAACAACTCTCAAAGAAAATAATCATCCAAGAACAGAGAGATAAGCAAATATAACTAAAACAAAACAACAATCTCTGAACAAAATTTGAGTGAAAAACAAGAGCTACACGCAGTACTAGCAAAACTGAACACTCACAAAATTATAAGAGTGAAAACTAGATGTTCCAGGCAATAAAAATAGAGTGTATTGATACGTCCATTTTGCATCACTATTTTATATCATAATTTTCTGTTATTCATCGATATATTTCATGTTATGATGCATCTCTTATGTTATTTTATCTTATTTTACATGTTTTATAATTTTTGGAGAATAAACACCGGGACCAGGAATCTGATGGAAAAAGCACCGTCGGGATACCATATTTCAGAAGATCAGAAGAAGAAGTGGGACACTGGGGGCGTCCTAAAAGTCCAGAGGAAGAACACAGCCAGAAGGAGAGCCAGAGGGGGACCGACATGGGCCCACACCATGGGGTGGCGCCCCCGCCCCCCTTGGCCGCGCCACCTATAGGTGTGGCCACCCTGGCCCACCTCTGGGGGATATTTTTGGCGTGCCTGTCCTCCAGGAAACCTAAGCCCCATTCCATCTTCGAAGAATTATTCCGCCGCCGCCTCGGGGAGGAAAACACCCGGGAGAGAAAATCTCTCTGGCATGGAGAAATCTGCTGGGGAAATTCCTCTCTAGAGAGGGGAAATCACCGCCATCGTCGCCGTCATCACTCCGAGCATCATCAAGATCGTCATCATCATCATCACCACCACCAGGACCATCACCCTCATCATCCACCTTCATCCCTCTGTAACAATTAGGGGCCTCTATCGTTGTTTTGCATTAGATCTCTCTCCCGATGTAGATTACTTGTTAGTTGTTGATGCTTGTGAGATTTATCGGTGTTTGCGCTTTATGACCAGATTGCTATCATCCATTATATAACCTTTGATCATGATCCATATGATGTTTTGTGAGTAGTTCGTGTTGTTCTTGAGGACATGGGAGAAGTCAAGGTGTTAGTAGTGAAGTAATGTTGAATAATATTTAATGTTTGATATTTAAGTTGTGGTGTTATTCTCCTAGTGGTGTCATGTGAACGTCGACTACATGATACTTCATCATTTATGGGCCTAGGGGAATGCATCGTGTATTTGGCTACTAATTGAGGGGTTGACGGAGTGACAGAAACCTAAACCCCCATTAGGAAACCATTACACGAGGGAGCTAAGGATCCCGGAGTTTAAAGCTGTGGGTAGATTTATTTCTTAATTACTTCCTTGTAGTTGCCGATGCTTGCAAGGAGTACAATCACAAGTATGTATTAGTCTTGGATGGTATGGTACATTAGCATAGGTTCACCCACACAACACTTATCAAAACACCAAAATTATTCAACTGCATGGAACAAAAGCACTTGACAGAAGCCTCCCGTGTGTCCTCGAGAACGTTTGGTAATCATAAGTAAACTCACCGGCTTGTCCTTTGCTAAACAAAGGATTGGGCCACTTTCTGCAATTATTACTACTGCATTTTATTTACTCGCACTTTATTTATCTTCAATATCAAAAACCCCTACAAATCTATTTTCGAGTATTTACAGTTATTCCTTCATCGAAACTGCTTGTCAACACCTTCTGCTCCTCGTTGGGTTTGACACTCTTATTTATTGAAAGTATATCTCCAAAAATAGCACTTGCTAGGATCCAACCAAAAACTACAGCAAAGAAAACAAAACAAACTGAAAGAAAAATAAAAAGACGCTCCAAGAATAACACGTATCATGTGAAGCAATAAAAGTATAGTGTTCTGAAATAAACCTGATATTTTTGTTGATGAAGAAGAGGATGCCTTGGGCATACCCAAGATTTGAAGCTTGTACTTATTGGACATATCTTGGGGTGACATGAGCATCCCCAAGCTTGAGCTTTTGTCCATCCTTCATCTCATCACATCATTCTTCGCTCCCTACACTTGAAAACATCCTCCACCTACAACTTTCTCACAATCTTCATTAGCAAAGTTAGTGTAATCAAAATAATAAATCCAGGTGGTTCAGTTTAAACACAAGTCACATACTTCAAAGAAAACATTAGCTACTGTCACAACTTATTTTCAAGCCCCCCCACTCAAAAGAACACGAAAAAAGAGATTAAGACGCACATGCAAATATTGGCAGAAATTTGTCAAAACAGAACAATCGGTAAATATGAAATATTTCAAAAATGTTCTGTTGATCAAATAGAAATGTGGGAGACTAACTTAAGTTATATAACAACCTCTGGGGCATGTTTCCATTTTTTTCAAAGCAATCCTACGTTATGGCTGAGATATATGATTTTTTTGGTAACAACCCAGAAATCTGTTCAGAATAGAAACTTCGCCAAATCGCACTACTGAATTAGAGGTTACTCTTGGCATAATAAAAAAATAAAAAGGATAATGAGCGGTTGTTACAGAGGTAAAAACTTCCAAAACGAAAAAATAACAAAAGAAAACAGAAGAAAACAAAGAAAACAAAAGTGGGTTGCCTTCCACAAGCGCTTTTCTTTAACGCTTTTTAGCTATTCAAGAAGAACGAATCAAATATTATCATTTAATTTGAGGAGCTCGAACTCATCATAAGGGTATTGAATTTTCCATACACAAGGTTAGGATTTGCCTCTCACTTCTCTTTTGGGTTTACTATTTTCATCAAAGAGATTCTCTAGAACAATCCAACCGAATTTTTCTTCTAAAGCCTCAACCATTGCTAAAAGTTTGAATGATATAGGGATATTAATTTATTCTTCGCATTTAGTTTTACCCTCATATTTCATCCCATTAATATCTTCAGTTTTGAAAGTATGTTGGATGGCAAGACCGTAGCCAAGCACCTTATAACGAGCAAAAACTTTTCTAGCTTCTATAGCAATGCCATTAAATTCGAGTAGTAAAGTATTTAGCACAAAATATATTTCTTCTACTCTTTACATGCTATCAAATTTAAGAAACATTTGTTGTATAGTAGTATTGAGGTTGACAAACCTAGCTTCTAGCATGGCAACCAAAGAAGCTATAGCAGTCTCGTAGTTATAGGAAAGTTTGGCTGCAGGGTTTTCATTAAAATCATGAGGCATATTAACATGGTCAAAGGATTCTTCAATGTTATTTCTTCCAATAATTAATCATTTTCCAACTTTAAGATCTTTCATAGCAAATTTATGGGTAGACATATTAGTAAACCAGCAACAAAAACTAACACGAAGACGAAAACTAAATAAGAAAACAAGTAAAAGACTGGAAATTAGAGAAAACAAGGCTAAATAAAAGTAAACTAAGCAAGAACAAAACAAAAGAAAGAGAGTGGAAGTGTGAGACTCCCCTTGAAGCAAGCTAGAAATCCCTGGCAACGATGCCAGAAAAAGTACTTGATGATGACGTGATCACAGGCTCGTTGGGACACCCCAAGCGGAAGGTATGATGCAGTCTAGAGTAAGTTTTTGCCTAGTATAGAACCAGAGTTTATCGAACCAGTAGGAGTTCGTGGTCTTGAAGAAAGTTACTTGTATCAACGACTCCATTTACCGATGTTGACCAAGCGTGAAACTTGCACACAAGCACAAACACTCTCTTGCCCCAAATTTCCGAAAGGTTGACAATCTTCCGGTCTTGCTGAAAACAGGAGAATTAAATGTATAGAGTCTTGGAAAGTAATAAAAGTGAAAACGGTACAGTAAGAAAACAACTATGAAAGTTATTAAAATAAGCTTTGCAATATGAGGAAAATAGGAACCGGACCCATAGGTTCATGATACGTCTCAAACACATCTATAATTTTTGATGTTCCATGATGATATTATGCCTATCGCTACATGTTTTCTTCCTTCTTTATGTCATTTTTATCGATTTTCCGGACTAACCTATTGACAAGATGCCACAGAGCCAGTTCCCTGTTTTCTGCTATTTTTAGTTTCACAAAAGTTGTTTTGGAAATATTCTCGGAATTGGAAAATTCGAAGCCCAGAAGTCTTAGAATTCCCGAAGGCTCCACGGAGTCCCGAAGAGACCCGGAGGGGGGCCTCAGGGGGCCCACACCATAGGGCGGCGCCCCCCTTGGCCGCGCCGGGGGTGGTGTGACGCCCCCAGGGCTCCACCGCCTTTGCCCTGTCGCCTATCTATATTCCTCCGAGGGAAAACCCTAAGAGAATCGGCCTTCTCCACAAAAAAAATCCGTAGCTCCACCGCCGCCACGGACAACTTTCGGGGGACAAATATCTGTTCTGGCACCCTGTCCGGACGGGAAAGTGCCCCCGGAAGCCATATCCATCGTCGTTGCTGTCTCCTATGACGAGGAGGGAGTAGTTTTCCCCCAGGGCTGAGGGATCTACCGGTAGCTATGTGTTTCATCTCTCTCTCCCATGGTGTGATCCATATGTGATTGTGAGCTTTGTAATATAGTTGAATTCGTAGATATTATTTCTTCATCTATTATGCTACTCAAGTGGTTTTTGTTATGAGATCTCCGTAAACACTTTGATCACGGTGTTAAGGTGACAGTGTGTGCACCGTGTGGTTTAGCATTATATTTTTTTTTTGTGTTGGATAACCCTATGAAATTGTGGTGTTTGCGTCGAACCATCTGGGTCCCATGGTGATAGCATGGGGGTTACATAGTTGGGAAAGTGCTTACTCTAAGGAGTGTTGTTAAAGCCCGATGCATGGATTGGTGTTGTTATTCGACCGGAGAGTGGTTTGGAGTAGCATCGTGAAGCGATAGTATTTATTAATTCAATTATGCGATCATTGTTGAGAGTGTCCACTAGTGAAAGTAGGATCCCTAAGCCTTGTTTCCAAGCATTGCAACACTGTTTTCTGCCTGTTCTTCTACATGTTTGCTTGCTGCCATATTTATTTCAGATTGCTATTATTACTTATAACCATCCATATTACTCGGATTTCACTATCTCTTCGCCGAACTAGTGCACCTATATACCTGACAAGTATATTGGGTGTGTTGGGGACACAAGAGACTTCTTGTATCTTAATTGTAGGGTTGCTCTTGAGGGATATCTTTGACCTCTACCTCCCTGAGTTCGATAAACCTTGGTTGATCCACTTAAGGGAAACTTGTTGCTGTTCTACAAACCTCTGCACTTGGAGGCCCAACACTGTCTACAAGAATAGAAGCGTACGTAGACATTAAGCTCTTTTCTGGCGCTGTTGCCAGGGAGGTGAGGTAAAAGGTACTCACATCCTCGGGTTGATCCTACTCCCGTTGTTATTAATAAGAATGACTATGCTCATGTGGAGATTATTAATTCTTTTATGCATGTGGCTTATGATAAGAATGTTTATGTGATAGTTATATTGTTAATTTTATTCATGATGCTACTGAAAGTTACTATGATAGAGGTAAACACAAATTTATGCATCTCAACAATATCAAGCTTCCTCTCTTTATGTTGAAATTTTTGAAGTTGCACTTGTTTTGCCTTCCTCTGCTAGCCAGTTTGTGCTTCATTGATTTGTTTTTCTACAAGATTCTTTTTCATAAGAAGTGGGTTAGAATTAAATGTGTTTTATATTTTCTTCTTGATGTTCTCTTATTGTGGTTCAACTCTTATTCTTATGTGAGCATATTTTAAAAATCATTGTGCCTAGCTGAAAGGCATTAAAAGAAAAGCGCTTCCCGGAGACAACCCGTTTTATTTCTCCGTTTTCAACCCATTTTATGTTGTTTATTTTTGTTTTCTTTGCACCTGGGTGGTGTGTATTTCCTTATCAACCCCGCTGTATCTTTTCTTTTGTGTCTTTTTTGAGCCAAGTAAAGCCTCTAGTGGAAAGTTGAGACTATATTTCGGATTTCTGTGCAGGAAATAGATTTCTGATGTCCACTTTTAAATTCGTATAAAATCACAGAAAATTCAAAATGACCTGAGTTTTTTTGTGAGTAATTCTGGGCTATATACGCAACTTTTCTTAGTTTACTATTTTTCGATTTAAGCAACAGAAGATTTAATAAAAAATCATCTTTATCTGCTGTTCTGTTTTGACAGATTTCTGCCAATAATTGCATTTGCATCTTAATCTATTTCTTTTGTTGTTCTTTTGAGAAAACGAGTTTTAAAAGAAGTTGTGACAGTATATAACGTGTTTATGAGTGCTAGACTTGTGTTGAAACTGAACCATGTGAATTTATTATTTTGATTGCACTAACATTGCTAATGAAGATTGTGAGAAGTTTGGTGTGAAGGAAGTTTTCAAGGGTCAAGAGAAGAGGATGATATGATGTGATCAAGAAGAGTGAAAAGCCTATGCTTGGGGATGCCCCAGTGGTACATCCCAGAAAATTCCAAGAAGACTCAAGCGTATAAGGTTGGGGATGCCCAAGGCATCCCCTTCTTCATCGACAAATTATCAGGTCACTTCTAGTGAAACTATATTTTTATTCGGTCACACCTTATGTGCTTTACTTAGAGCGTCTTTTATTTTTGCTTTCAGTTTGTTTAGTTTTCTTTTTTGTAGTTTATGGTTGGATCTTATCATACTTGTGTGGGAGAGAGACACGCTCCGTTTTCATTGCTTATAACACTCTAGTTTTCATTCTTATTGTTCTGTGAGTGTTCACTTTTTGCTAGTACTGCGTTTAGACTTTGTTTTCATACATCTCTTATTCAGAGATGTTAGTTTTAGTAGTTTTATGTGATTACTCTCATGTTTGCTTGCTGTAGCATGTAGAGAATTTTTGTTAAAGGATGTCTTGTATGGTGATTGTTGGGAAAAGAAACTGCTGCTTGAGGTAGAATTTTTAACGGTGCAAGTAGAAGCTTGTATAGACCGTGGCTAGAACTTTTTCATGTCATTCTAGATGTTATTTTAGTTTTAAAGCCTTGTGGTTATTGAGTAGCATGATTTTCCTCAAATATCTGTGAGTGTTTAATGTGCCATTGAAAGAATCATGAGTTGTTCTTGTCATATTGAAGCATAAATTTGTGGTATTCTCCTTTGAATGTTTTATTTGGTTGACTTGGCGCATGCTCACACCATGTTTAGGACTATGAATCAATCATGAATAGCCTCCATGACCATTTATTTTTTGAACTTGTGGTACCACTTATGCTTTGATTAATGATGTTTATGTCGCTATGCATGATTATGGCTCTTATGCTCTCTTAATTTGTCACTCCCAGTCTTTTGCTAGCCTCCACCTGTACTGAGTATTAGATCTACTCATGCATCCAACTCCCTAAAACCAAAGTTTTCCCATCGTGTCCACCATACCTACCTAGATGTGGTATTTAACTGCCACTCCAGGTAAATTGCTCATGTGCTACCTTTAAAACTTTCAAAATTACTCCCGTTTTGTGTTCCTGTTTTTGCTCATGAGGATGTAAATAGAGAATCTTTATCTCACTTGTTGATTGGATTTCACACCCTGGATTAGTGGCTTCATCCGCTTATCCAATTGATAGAAGAGATGGCAGCGGGGTGCCCAGCTCCAAATTAATACACACAAAATCTCTTCACTATTTTTGCCCTTGATTTATCAGTCAAAGCATAATTATGTAAAAAAAGAGAAAGAAGGATGACCTTCCACACAGATGCGTCCTTCATATGGGAGCCTCTCTTGCGAAATCTAGTTGTCTTGTGACGTACTGTATTTTCTGTCAACCATTCGTTGACACTAGTATACACCTCTCTTAAAATATAGACACTCCTCCACGGTATGTGATTGTTGGCAGGTACCCTAGGATTCGGTTAGCCATGGTTTGTGCAAGATGGATGAGAGGAGTGTCAAGCATTTAATACCTCTGTTTAATAAAATAAAAGCTCTAGCACATGAGTTTTCCCTGCTTCCCTCTGCGAAGGGCCTTTCTTTTACTTTTATGTTGAGTCTCCATCTTCTAACTTTATGCACAGTTGAGAGAGCATTTTTGCCATTCTGAGTTTTATGTGCATTTGTCCCATGAACATCATTAGTTGATTCATGAAGTGTTATTGCTTGTTCTCCAACTATTTGTTCTAGTCTTCCTCATGAATTTTGAAGGTGTCCTGGCATTTATGTTTTGTCCCACTCTTAAGGACTTGCGAAATACCACTTTGCCATGCTTTCTCTATACTTGAAACAAACGTATATTTTTCTTTGCATTGTTATTCATGATCTTTTATTTGAGTTACTTCTCATGATGCAAAGTGATATCTATGCTTAATTATTAAAGTTCTATTTATTATGTTTGTGTTGAAGTTCTATGATCCCAGCTTACATATGCTTTTACACATTATGATCAAGTTTATGTTAGTAGCATGTCACCTCAGAAATTATTTTGTTTTATCGTTTACCTACTCGAGGAAGAGTAGGAACTAAGCTTGGGGATGCTTGATACGTATCCAACGTATCTATAATTTCTGATGTTCCATGATGATATTATGCCAATTGCTACATGTTTTCTCCCTTCTTTATGTCATTTTTATCGATTTTCCGGACTAACCTATTGACAAGATGCCACAAAGCTAGTTCCCTGTTTTCTGCTGTTTTTAGTTTCAGAAAAGTTGTTCTGAAATATTCTCGGAATTGGAAAATTCGAAACCCGGAAGTCTTAGAATTCCCGAAGGTTCCACGGAGAACCGAATAGACCCGGAGGGGGGCCTTAGGGGGGCACACCATAGGGCGGCGCCCCCCTTGGCCACGCCGGGGGGTGGTGTGGGGCCCCCAGGGTTCCACCGCCTTTGCCTTTTTGCCTATTTATACTCCTCCGAGGGAAAACCTTAAGATAATCGGCCTTTTCCACAAAAACCATCCGTAGCTCCACCGCCACCACCGACAAGTTTCGGGAGACAGATCTCTGTTCTGGCACCCTATCGGGACGGGGAAGTGCCCCCGGAAGCCATCTCCATCGCCGTTGATGTCTTCTATGATGAGGAGGGAGTAGTTCTCCCCGGGACCGAGGGCTCTACCGGTAGCTATGTGTTTCATCTCTCTCTCCCATGGTGTGATCCATATGTGGTCGTGAGCTTTGTAATCTAGTTGAATTCGTAGATATTATTTCTTCATCTATTATGCTACTCAAGTGGTTTTTGTTATGAGATCTCCATAAACACTTTGATCAAAGTGTAAAGGTGACACTGTGTGCACCGTGTGGTTTAGCATTATATTTATATTTTGTGTTCGATAACCCTATGAAATTGTGCTGTTTGTGTGGAACCATCTGGGTCCCATGGTGATAGCATGGGGGTTACTTAGTTCGGAAAGTGCTTACTCTAAGGAGTGCTGTTAAATCCCTACGCATGGATTGGTGTTGTTATTCGACCGGAGAGTGGTTTGGAGTAGCATAGTGAAGAGATGGTATTTATTAATTCAATTATGTGATCATTGTTGAGAGTGTCCACTAGTGAAAGTAGGATCCCTAGGCCTTGTTTCGAAGCATTGAAACACCGTTTTCCGCCTGTTCTGCTACATGTTTACTTGCTTCCATATTTATTTCAGATTGCTATTATTACTTATAACCATCCATATTACTCGCATTTCACTATCTCTTCGCCGAACTAGTGCACCTATATACCTGACAAGTATATTGGGTGTGTTGGGGACACAAGAGACTTCTTGTATCTTAATTGTAGGGTTGCTTGAGAGGGATATCTTTGACCTCTACCTCCCTGAGTTCGATAAACCTTGGGTGAACCACTTAAGGGAAACTTGCTGCTGTTCTACAAACCTCTGCACTTGGAGGCCCAACACTGTCTACAAGAATAGAAGCGTGCGTAGACATCAATTCACCAGTGGTGTCTCTAAAAAAATGTTGTGTGAACAAATTACAGCCGGACAATTGACAAATCATTAATGTATAACAAAACTATTATGACGAGATAAAGTTCACGGGTTCTAACATTGTAGGCATTACGTCAAGGTATATGGAGAGCTATCCAACATGCATACATATCTAAAAGTCCACCTCAAGAAAGCTATCCAGCAAATCCATTGGTATTGAGTTACAACAACGAAGTGATTGCTATCTGTGCAACGAAAAAATGAATTATAAACAATACGTAGTGTAAGTAGTGGTTCCCATCCGTAGACAAAAGCACCATTGTTTTCTCTCTAGTGGCAACAACACATGCTACCGCCGCACGTTTCTTTCACTCGAGCGCAGGCAATAAGGAGGCATGAACACACTATCTATCATATAAACCCTCTCTTGGAGGTGAAAACAACTATGTGACCAAGGTAATCATAAACACCAGAGAGCATTCCAAGACAATATTAAAACTCTCTATAAATATAAGTGAAGCATATCAGATTAACATGAACAAAATAATCATAATCTCATGGTTCATGGAAATTTGAATTATGGATGAAATCAAATATGCCATATTTGCAGAAAAAAGTCTTCGTTTATTGGGAAAGAATCACATACTTTTAATGTAGAATCGGGATTCACTAAGATAGAAATAAAGCCTTGGGTCGAACTCTTCTTTGGTTAAGGTAGTAGCTGTGAATAGCCATCGACTACTTGGAAAGGGTAGAAGAATAAGACCTATTCTAGGAACTACCTAGTCAAAGAATATAGAATAAATACTTTACTTAGACACTGGAAGAATAAAAAGACACGCATTCATCTTCATCTATTAGTAAGTATGTTGTGCCCAGATCTTAGATCATAAAAGGTAAGTCGATTCGGACCCCAGCAAACACAACATGCATAATTACATAACAGTGTCTCGGTCATGTGAGGCAGCTCACGGGACTCTAAACATGGAGGCATAGGGGAGAAAACAACCATCTAACTACTGCTATGACACGTAGTCCCGAGATTAACTACTCATGCATCTGCCCGGAGGCGATCATGGGAATGTAGAGGCCTCCAGTGTTGATCCCCCTATCTGGCAGGGCGTCGGAGCAGGACTCCAGAAGCCCTAGATTGGACTTTCGAGGTGACGATGCCTCTCTATATGTTTCATGGAAAATAACTCCGTCCTCGATGATTGTAGGGTTATGGGCAATTTATTAGCGAAGGAGGACGTGAGGCGATACCGGGAGCTCCTAGGGGCCCACCAGGTGTCGCCTAGGGGGACCCCGCACCTCGCAGGTGCCTGGTGGCTAGCTCCCCTCCAGGGCCCCCTTTGGACTCCGTCTTTTTTCCGGGTTAAAAAATGCCTTCCGTGAATTTTCAGCCCTTTCCGAGAATATTTTCGTCATAACTTTTGTGGAATAGAAAAACAACAACTGGCCTGGGGCATCTTGTTAATAGGTAAGTCGATGAAAACATCCGAAAAACAAACGAAAACATAAAAATAACATAGGGTATTGGAAAGAAAACAAACATGGTGCATAAAAAATTATAGATACGTTTGCAAGGTATCACCCTCCAGAAATGAGAGCTCATACAACCCATCTTTGATGAAGAGAGTGAATGGATCTAGGGTTTTGGTGTGGTCTATGCAACCGAACAGAATTCTAAGTACCCCATTCTTCGTTGTATACGCCATATCAATCCTCGCTTTCCAATAAAAAGTTGACTGCCCATATAGCTAGATAATCACCGATGTGATCTTCTGGGATCGCGGGCACTCGAACCCAAATATGCGGAAGTGTATCAAACGACTCAATCTTCCTAGTATAATTGTCTAGTGTTATCTCAATTGCTGTTAGGTACAATACAAGTTCCCAAAAAAATTAGCCTCTCGAGCTCACTCTCACTAGTAGAAAATAGGCCTTTAGTCCCGGTTCGCAAAGGCCATTATTCCCGGTCGCGCAACCGGGACTAAGTTTGCGCGACTAAAGGCCCCCCCTTTAGTCGCGCCTCTTACGAACCGGGACTAAAGGCCCGTCCACGTGGGCGCCAGGAGTCCGTCGGGGCGAATGAGCTTTAGTCCCGGTTCTCGTGGCTAACCGGGACTAAAGGCCTCCTCCGCAGGTTTAGGGTTTTAGCCCCCCTAAACCTGGTTTCTTTTTAATTTGTTTTGTTTTAATTCTTTTATATTTTATTTTGTGTTTTATTTTAATTTTGATGAAGTTTCAGTACACATATATTCTAAGCTACTATATACATGCATATGAAATTTCAAACAAGAAGAATTCAATAGGAATATATAGTATATATATATTCAATCTCGGGTGACCATATACAACTTTCGAACAAGTTTCCATACACAATTACGATGGATGACCATACAAAACTTCGAACAAGTTTCAATCTAGAAGATGCATAAGGAAAAATCCTGCTAAGTCATCTTGAATTGGTCGTCGTCGGACGTATAGTGTTCTCCTTTAGAATCGATGACATGACTAAGGAAAAATCCTGCTAATTCCTCTTGAATTGGTCGGAAACGAGCTTCTGGACTAAGCCTCCTCCGCAAGTTATCCGTCGCCTTCCGCAAGCTATCCGACATCTTCTTCTCAGAGGTTTCTCTCCGGATGTTCTCACAAACATAGTATCCACATAGATTGGTCCCCGGTGGCTGCTTATCCACATTAACTAACTTTCTAAAATCTAGCTTATGTTTGAATTCACCGACAATTTCTCTTGAGAACCGTCTCCAAACTCTACAGTGCAAAGAAAATTAAATGAACAAGGGAGTTATTAGCTACTGCAAATTAGGAAATAAAAAAAAGAGACCGATCGATATAGAGCGCAAATGATTGAAAATAATTACTTTTGCATGCATGTATCTTCAGAACCTCTAAACCTAGAGGGCAGACAACCTTCTTTGCTTCGTACGTACTGGCGGGCAACTCGTTATTCTTCGGAAACATATTCTTCAACATTTTCAGCAAAGTTTCAAATGATGAGTCAGCTACACCTTCCCGTGCCTTCCATTTCAGCAAATCCAGTGTGCAGCCCAGCTTTTTCAGACTATTGTCGCATCCTGGGTACAGCGACTTTGTGTGATCCTCTAACATGCGATCCAAATTCTCCCTCTCCTTGTCAGTTTCGCAGCGTCTCCGTGCATCAGCAATGGTCCGACCAAGATCATCAGCGGGCTCCTCATGTGCCTCTTCTTCACCTTCACCAAACCCTTCCCCACCTTCAGCATCATCCTCCATGAAAGCCTTTATGATAGTTGACATCGATATCATCCTCTTCTGCATCTTCTTCCATTCTAACCCCTCTTTCTCCATGCTTGGTCCAACAATTATAGCTTGGCATGATACCGTGCCGAAGCAGGTGCATGTGAACGACTCCTGAGGAGGAGTAACCCTTCTGATTCTTACATTCAGCACATGGACAGATAATAAAACCTCGGTGCTTGTTCGCATTTGCCACTACGAGGAAATCTTTCGAACCCGTAGTGAACTCGCCGGAGAGTCGGTTACCGTACATCCATTGCCGATTCATCTGCATTATTATTATATAAAGTATATAATTAACCATCATGCATTTGTTAAACTAACTAGCTAGAAATAATACAAATCATGAAAGGTTCAAGTTGCTAACCGCGATCGCGGAGGAAAAATAAATGACAAAGCTCAAGTGCGGCTCGGACACTTCATATCATGTGTGTTTCATGCTCTCGGGCATTTCATCGAACACCTTGTGTGCATAGGAGGAACCAAAGCAAACCCACAACCCCTTGTGAATATTGTGAGTAGAAGTGACACCAAATGTGGCTAAGTGCAGCGAGCTGAGTCCTATATATAGGGATGGTCTTTTAGTCCCGGTTGGCCTGGACAACCACGACTAAAGGCCTTCGGGCCAGCCTGAGGACCTTTTAGTCCCGGTTGGCCAGGCCAATCGCGACTAAAGCCCCTCTCGTCCGCCAGCTGTGGACCGAGCGCGCTGGGCCCAGACTGTTGGTCGCGGGTCTCCTCCCGAACCGCGATTAAAGACCCCTATGGTCGCGGTTCGATTATTTTGGGGACTAATGGGGGCGTATGGAAGGCCTATTTTCTACCAGTGTCTTAGAAGGAAATTGAACTTTGAAGATGTTTTGTCTAACTTGACTCACATCCCACTTAAAGTTATACATGTGCACTAATCTTTGTAGCTGGGATATGAATTGAGGGATCAACATATCCCCTCTAGAAACAATAGTGAGGCTGCATGGTGGTTAATTAGCTTCGGGCAGTAAGAATCTGAGAGAGGAGGACGGATGCGGTAACCGCACGCGTATGTACCTCCGTATCGTACCCGTTCGTTCGGTGAACTCTTCACCGAGATCCGAGCCGGCCCAGCTCGATTTAGAGATTGATTAAGGCATGTTTGTTGGTTGTCACAGGCTATGGTCTGCCTACCCATTTTTGAATCGGCAATGGGCCGTAGGTTCCTGTAGTTTTTTTGTTCGCTTCCACCGCCAGGGTCCACGTGCTACTCACCTGTGAGACGGACCAAGCTTACAACAAGGTTATTTTTTCTCTCTTTTAGTATGTCGTCCACAATAAAGATTAACGTTGCAATCAACCGATAATATGTTTAACTTATCAGGCACCTATCAGGTTTTTATACCTTGCACTTCTGCAGTCATTTCAACAGCTCATGCACCATAGAAAATTATGGGGAGGTCTCATTCTTTTGTCCATGCAAATAACCAACGATTACTTGTTCCGGGAACACGACTTTGATTTACCTGTCTATGATTAGCGCAACGAGTAAAGATAAACCAAGTTGCAGCAACATCAATCACGTGAACCCCTGACAACATGTTCCAAGAACAACACGGGTACATGTCGGGAAAAAGGTCCGCCGTTCCATGGACAAAATATGTTTCAGGAACAAGAAGAGATTATGAAAACATGTTCCAGGAACAAGAAGCGGGTACCAACTAAATTGACATAACTACCTTGACTGACAAAAGAAGGTGTGACAAAATTGTTAAATACCCAAATAAATTACTACCTTCGATCCGAAATAATGGACGCAAGATTATGAATGGTTTAGGCAAAAATTTGCCTGACCATCCGACTATTAAATCGGATCGGAGGGAGTATTTAGTTTAGTTCTTACGGTATGTCTGTTATCATTGAATTTAGAGATGTGCAAGTCAACCTGCATAGAAGTGATTTTCACGGCAAATCAGCTAACACATCACTGGTTCAGTAGCAAAAAACATATAATTAATATTAACAATGATGTTAAGTTAGTTTGTTACCAGTAAGTGACTCTGATCCGACCTGTACCATCATCTAGCGTAAATTTATAGGATACGTTGTCAATTATGGGTTCAATCAGCCTACCAACAAGTCTAACCTAAAATGTCAGGTTGACGAAAAAATATTGTTAAGTGCAGGCCTCAAACACAAACTGAAAAATAGGATGCATTTATTGGGCATGCATCCGGTGGAGCAGCACGCCTAGAATGCAGCCAAGAGGATTCTGAACGCGCGAGCCATGCATCGATCGAGCGCTAGGGCATCGTGCACCGTTCCTACCAGCTTTTTGCGTTGTTCGAGATTCTTTGTCACATCACGTACACCACCGCATGGCTCCCAGTGCATGGCTCAGGTGGTGCTGAGACCGATGGGAATCTACCACGCCGGCTCCAATTTATTTTTTCTACTCTATCTAGTAACCGGAATAATTAAAGTTAGATGCATAATCATAGTACTTTAATATTGATTGACCAATAATCAGGTTATGCTACAAACTTTACCTAAATTAATTTTAATTTAAGCATCTTTTAACCAAGCATAGGCGTACATAGGAGAAGAATGGGCATGTGTATCCTTTGTTTTTTGTTTGTTTGCTGGTGCATCGAATCTTAGGTGGGAAGCTGCATGCATGCCTTGCGTGATGCACAGTACGAGCACGGGTTCTTGTCCGTTTCCCTCGTCTCCATCCGTGAACTGAACAATAGCCTATGCGTATCTTTGCTTAACCGCTAAAACTAATCGATCGCACTCTGTCTTGTGCACGCCTAAACGCCATCTAAACGCAGGGATGGGGCAGTAATCCCTATACGTTTGGACGACTGCGATAGCGCGGTACGTACGCGTGTGCTTACCCAGATATTTTCCGAGAGGCATACCGAAAAATAAGAGTCCCTCATGGGCATACCCAACAGCATGATTCAGGCTCTAAAAAATAGCATAGATAGGCGTGGCGCAATCCCCTAGCCCGTGTCCCGAGATACCACAACGGAAACATTTCAGCTTCTCCAGTTTCTTTCCTTTTTTCTATCCTCGATAGACACTTCTAAGAGCTGTGACGCCGACACACCTGCTCCTGGTTGTGCATTCTGGTCGACCCCAACTAAATTTTGCCGAGTAGGATCCCTCACCCACGCGACAACCTGAGGGACAGCCGGTACCAACACCGCAACAGGAGCTCCACTATGAGGAACATGAACAACAGTACCAATGCGAGCGCCCTGAGCAACCACAGGGGGAACCATCAGTTCGGTGGCTGCTAATCCTTGCTTAAGATTAGTTGGTGGAGGAAGCACCGCGTGCAAAGCGATGGACACCTCCGCCCCTTCCAAACCTCCCATGGAAACCACCGGGTCCATGATAATAGCCCCTTCCTCTGCCAAAGCCGCGGCCCAGGTTGTCGTACCACTGCCCACCACGTCCACCAAAAGCTTCCCCCTGACGCACTATCCTCCGTCCAGTGTTAGGGGTTGGTCCAACGCCTGCTACCCCCACATTGAAGGTGAGTCCTCCGTTGTTTGGATGAGCCCCTGCGCGGCCACCATTGGCTCTGCCATTAAAGCCAGCAGCTCTGAAGGCAACAGCGCCGCCCAGCTCCTCCGCCCCAACTCCATCTCCGAACTGACTAGTGGCACCGTCCGGCAATCCGTCTGTACAACTAGGTCCTCCAACCTCATGATTAACTCCGAAACGTGCCGATGGCGCTCCACCATTGCCAAAGAGTTGGCCCGATCCTTGCGCCCCTCCTGCATCCCTGCCTCTACCTCAGTTTTCCATGGCTTATGGTATAGGTTAAGGGGTTGATGGACATCCTACGGGATGCATGTTGCCAATTTAATGGGATGACTAGTTCTGTGACTCATGTTTTTTTTTCCATGTTCTTTCGGTGTGCATAATTGCATATGTGTTTTTTTTGGAGCAACACAGTGTTTCATTAATAGAAAAATAATTTGCATGAATGAAGATAAGTGGAAACTAACAAACTGATCAGGAAAATACGACTGTCCATAAAATTTTGCATAAGAAATCCAAAAGGATAAAATAATACTTAACTATCCCAAGGGTGCCCTGCACTTGCGCGGCCGCTGCCCAAAACCAGCGCCGCCGGACGCACGCATGAAAGGACGCCGAACCTCCACCATTGACAAATACAAAGAAGCACTATAGCCAACGAGACTTTGTGAGTCGATGAATGGGACTGCTGCAAGTAGTGAGACACATTCATTGTGGCACGTCGACCCGGGGATGCCCCTGTGCTATCTAGGACCTAGATCTTCTGCATATCATCGACAAAGTCGGGGAATAACGATAGATCCACCACCTTCGAACCAACCTCCTTGTTCCAGAGAATTCATCTTGCTGTGGCTCCCAGCGCCGCAGCGAAAGGAAACAACCGCTTGCGACACAATGAGAAACTAGTCTCGCCAGATTGTAACATCCCTGATTTTTGGAAAGTGCAAAAATCACAAAAATTTGAAACTTTTTGTTTTCATGATTAAGCAAGTCACCAAAAACCAAATAAAAGGAGGAAATAAAATAAACCATTATGTAATTGGAATAAAGAATCCAAATTGCCCTAATTCCATAAACGCTAAAGCCTATTTCTAAAATAAAATATGTTCCCCCATGTGAATAAAATATTTTCTTAGCAAACATCTTTATCAAACATGTTTTCAAATCAACTACCATTTTGAAAATGATTATGATAATTAAAAACGAGAGAGTTACTATCTCTAATATTTTCTCCTTGTCTCCAAGAAATTATGTCACTATTATTATTAACCTCAAATGGATAAAAGCTGGTTATTTGTTTTCCAAGTATTATTTCAATCAACAAAACAATAAAGTGTTATATAACTTATTTGGTTATGAAAACAAGTAAAGTACTTAGGAAAAACAATGTTTCAATTGGGAAAACAACATCTTCATTAGAGAAAATCTCTCTATTCTTACTCACCCTCAATTTAAAATATATTAATACATTCTCTATTTTGATTATGTTAATAACATACCATGAGTGAATTGCTCATATGTTGAAAATATTTTCAAAGGGCCTAGTAAACAATAATTTGAACCATAGAAATATTTTCTATAATCATTTACATCATATTTCTATTTTGAACCCTCTTTTTCTATTAAGTAACTATTCATGTTTTTCATCATATTTTAAAGTTATAAAATATGAAAACACTTTGAAATGGTTTTGGAAAATAGTATTTGATCATTATAAAGCTACTAAAATTTTATTTGACAAATATTTATATTTTATAATTTTCTAAATTAAAAATCACATTAAGTTACCATTAGAGAATTATTCAAATTTCAAAATTCATAATTTGAATTGTGTTCAAAAGTTTCCAAAAATGTTTCTGGATGAAATATATTATTACTATAGGAATTTAGAAATTTATTTGACTTTAAATGGATAAAGAAAATAGAATTTATTAAGGAATTAAGAAAACACGAAAAAAAAACCAAATGATGACGTCATCGTCATCAAGCTCGGCCGTTTCTTCTCTCTTCCATTTCTGCCCATTTCTTCTGCTCAAGTTTAAATCCACGAATTGCAACGCCGTAACACCCCCTTCATAGCCTTCTACTGCCTTCCCATTTCCCGTCTCTTTTCCCTTCGGATTGTGCCCCGAGGCATAAGAAATCGCTCGCCGGAGTTACGTATTCCCCTGCCGCCGTTTTTCGTCGTTTGCGGCCGGTACAAGAGTTCCCCGACCCCGATTCTTTGCCTCACTCCTCCCTGATTCTCTTGTGCATCTCGTGTATGCTAAGACCTATTTTGTTTCGTAGCGGAGAATGAACGAACAAGTTCGCCGGAGCCGCCGTCACGGGTGTCGCTTGTCGCCATCGCTCCCGAGCACCTCAACCACTTCTGCGCTCACCATAGGGCTCGTTGTGACCAGAGGTGGTCTACGGTGCTATCCTAGCATTCCGGCGGCCACCGGAGCGCCGAAACCATCCATCACCGAGGCTAGCGCCGCCGTCAGCGCCATTTCCGGCCGTCCCGCCGCCTGAACAGGTAAACCTAGCTCACTCCCTTTTATCCCCGCTGTTAGATCCCGGTCCTAAGGCCAGGATAGATCTACTTAGGTGAACTGGTATAGACCAATAGGAAGCAACCAGGTGGCAGCACAGCAGCGCGCTCCGTAGCTTATATGTCGCTCAGTGCAGCACGTAGGCCAGTAGTTATTTGTCTCCATGCGCCACATATAAGCACTTTGTAGCCCGCCTCTGGATTTATTTCCGAATAAAAATGGAATAAAATTTTGCAGAAAAGCCCCTAGAAACTAGAATCATCATAACTTTTTAACCATAAGTCCAAATTTAGCAAACTTGGACTTTTTAAAATCCCCAGAATGTGTAGAATCTTTTCGAACCGTTAAAATTCAAAATTAGCAAACTTAAATTGGTTCAAATTCAATTATGCTTGTTTGACAAATTTTGGCATAATTCAAATTCTACAAATCCAAAAATTGCAAATAAAATGTATTTGGAAACCTTAGGATGTGTACTTTAATACTCTCTGTTCCAAAATAATTTTTGAACAATTTAAGTTTGATTTTAGAATTAAGTGGTCTATTTGAGTATTTTTGACTTAGATTTAATTCTATAATCAATTAGAACATGTTCCCTTAAGAAAAAATGCTCCAAATAGTACCCTTGAACCAGAGACATGAGTGCCTAAACATTTTGGACACCCTTGGACCATGACCATGTGATTTTGACCAAAAACCCGACATAGTGATCCACCCATTTTATCATGTCCTAGAATTTGTTTCCATCTCTTTATCTTTGTTGTTGTGGCTATTTTCAATCCAAGACCAAGTCCCTAGTATGTGTCAATCACATATAATACCAAGTAGTGAACCTTCGTTTTCTATCTACTCCTCCACTCCCCCATTCTTGTTTCAAGAATTCATCAAGTTAGCAAAATGGAAACCAAGACTCAAGCACAAGAAGGGACTTCATTATCAACTTGGTGGCAACATGAAGAGCTACAAGGAAGATCATTGAACAAATTTTGAAGAAAATACTTGGACTCCACAACTAGAAGCAACTCAAGGAAGTGCAAATTCATGAAGAGATTAAGAAGAAGACTAACCTCTTCCTCCTTCTATATTTCTTCTTATTTCTTTTCTCCTCTATTTTTGACTTAGAGATATTTTCAACCGTGACAAAAAAAATCAACCCTTATTTTGTGCCCGTCCCATACCTAAATCAACTAGTGAAGTGAATTCCATGTACCAAAATCAATGAAGATTTATGAAGACCAAGAGAAGTACCACCCCAAGGAATAGAACTACAATAGAATGCATGAAGATGATCTTCAAGAAGACAAGCATATGAAAACTTGGAGCAATCCATACAAGTTGAAGAGTTAGCAAGTTTGTTTTGTCCAACCCTTGACCCAAATGGAAAATCCCAAGACATTATCTTGTTATCTCTGTTGTTATGAAGTTAGTTGAACCTAGACCTACCTTAAACAAAAATGGAAATACGAAACTTAGATCACTCAAATGTTTTGATGAAAACAACTAAGTGTTACACTTTTTTATGTGTTACTTTAGTTGAAATAGTGAGAGCACCTTGGTGAACTCTTGGAACTTCCTCGACAAGTATGGTTATAATAAAGTTAGATCACATCAAACTCAACCTAGTCCATCCCAAGTAAACCCTTGGAAAACTCCTTAACAAGTATGAAACCATTAGAGAATCAATCTTTTAAACTCAAACCTTGACGTTTTCCTAGACCACTTGGTTAAACCCCTTTTGCCATAATTGTTGCTTTGTATGTTTTCTTCACTTGTATATTGTTTGGTAGGATGTTTGTTTATTTTGTTATTGTGTTTTCAATGTATAGATTGTACGGAGAGCAACGATCTTTTGTGAAGAGAGTGTTATTTCTTCACCAACTTCAACAAGGCAAGTAACACATCATCAACTACCTATTATTTTCTATATGCATCAGTAGATTTTTTAGTAGTATGCATGATAGGAAATTTTACTAAGTTATATTATGCTATGCTATATCCTAGTAGTGTGTAGCCATCCTTATACCTTGTTATTTTGATGCCTTGGTACTTAGTAGATGCTTAGTCTTGCTACAAATTTGTTTTACTTGATGTTGTGGAAAAATACTAAGTATAAACTTCAATGAACCACATGGGTGTATTTGGTTGTTTGGCTGATGAGATTTGAGTGTCTCCCCTAGGGGAGTTCACTTGAAGGAATGCCACCCAGAAACAAAGTGATTATGATGTTCCCCAAGTTTAGATTGCTTCAAGTGCAGCCTTTGGTCATATGGGCTCTGGCTTAGTTGATTAAGTTGTGTGGACTCTACCTGTGGCTTGACAAGCAGATGCAGCAGAATTATAGGTTGAACGGGTCTTGCCGGTTGGTAGTTTTCACGCTTCTGAAAGACTTCGACTCAATTCTCTCCTTTCCTTAATACATTCAGCATGTATAGGATGTTTGGCTGAAAAGAGTACAAGGGTTAAAGTGCACAACCTCTGCAGAGTCAACAAACTAAGATCTTAGCCGTGGCCCCGGTTATGAACAACTATGAGCAGCTAGACAAGAATGAACGTAAGAATCACATCACCATTTTCGATAAGTAAAATTTGACCAAGTGAACAGTAGTTGTGGTGCTTGGATTTCAGTCCAATGATGCCACACTTTGAAAGAAAAGTGTGTCTTACAAAAGTGATAGGAGAAAACTAGGTTTATGCAAACTTAGCCAAAACTTCACTCAACCAAATAAGCATGTAGTATTAGTCTTGCCATTTATATCCACCACAGTGTTACTTGACAATACATTAAATTGTATTAACTCCCTTGTGGCTGCATATTCCATCCTGCAAATGAATCTGAAGACGAGTGAGGATTTCGTTTAGGATCTCGAGACTATCGCCAACATGTTTTGCGTGGGGCACATGAAGAAGATGGACTCAATGTTGTACTATGTTTTCCGCTGTAATACTATGTATCCTGCTAGTCTTCTAAGACTATGCAAGTTGTAATACTCTTTTTGTAAAGATGGGATCGTGCGATGTAATAAAATTTGATGGATTTGCATGATATTTCATTTTGTACTGTGGTGCTAGCATTTGATCCAAGGACTAGCACAATAACACAGGTCATCTTACATTATTTATATATGGGAACGCTCAAAGTTGTTAGAATCGTGATTCTGAATCGGATCGGAACCTTTATGGTAGGATCGCAAATAGTAGAATCACAACTTTCAGAATCGTAAAATCTTAGATTCTACCTAGTAGAATCGTTGAATCATTTCAGCCAATTTGGGTCATAAAGTCGTAGAATCGTATGGTAGGATCATGATTCTGACAACTATGGGAACGCTACACAGATATGAAGAAAAGAGAGAGGACCAAGCCACCACTCTAAACACCTCCAATCAGAATAACACCGAGATGGGGAGAAGCATGGGAATCTTATTCTGATGTGTTGTCTTCCCGACCACCGATGCGACAACCCTAGAAAAACCTAGCTCAACCCTAGCTCCTCACCAAGATCGAAGCGGGAAGTCCCATCCCCAGCCACCTCCTTAACTAAGGACGAAGGAGGCATGGATCAGGGGCCTCACCAGCAGAGAGAGAGAGAGAGAGCACGAGTGGGTCGCCGCCTTGTAGGGAGAGGCGGGACCAGATGCGACCGTGTTTTGTTATGAGACTAGTCGCCAAATTATGAAATGACGCTGGCGCCGGTGTGCGGATGTGTTGACCAGTCTTGTCCAACATGGTTGGACTGAGGAGTAAGTGTTGCAAAGATTTCATACAATCTATGTAATGAAGGATTTTAGAAAAGATATACTGATGCTAATTAGTTGGCCTATCATACAATCTTGTCAGATCACAAATATGCCTAATTAAATAGAATCTCATAGCAATGGAAATCTACTACTAAATATATGGATTCGATAATAAAAAATGCATTAATTTCCTATATATTAAAATAGCTGGAAAATATATGCAATGTATCCACTATTAATGAACAAATATGAGCTGTCAAAGGACGTATAATAAATGGTTATTCAAGATTTTACTACAAAGTTTAAGTATCATCTATATATAAAGTATTTTCATGGTTAAGTCAGGACATCACATATTTCCTTCGTGGAACAAAATATTGGGTTCCATACACAATGCGCTTTTTCATCATTTTTGTTTCGTTTTTATCTTACATATCATTTTCTCTTAGTATGGTAGTAAAAAGTGGTAATCCTCGAGTCCTCGAAAAGGTAACATCACAATATCAACATTCCCCTGTGGTTTCAATTATTCTAAATCTTTGCTATATCCACTTATTTTGTCACACTCCCTCTTTGTAGCGGCTGATTTTTTCTATACATTGCCGTCCTATTTGCTTCCTACAGTTTTTGCTTCTCCTTTTTATAATGGGGTCATCTTCATGTAACTTTATTGTCAATGAAGAAATAACATATATAGATATGTCTTTTATATACTATGGCAGTTATAAATAGGTCAAAAATTGGGAGATTGGAGAGCTCCTACTTGTGCGTCTGTTTATGCAATGAAAAGAGATATAATCACTATTTTCTTGAGGCCTACTATTTTCCGAAGACAGACGGTCCTTCTATCCCGGAGTCTCCAAAACTGAGCTTAATTTTATCTTGTTGTCTTTTCCCATCCACATAAAAGAAAATACATGCATCTGATATCATTTGTTCTTGCAGCATGAGACACCTCGAGAACGAAAACATTTGCCGTTATCATGGAGGCACAAAATCCGAGCAGGACTTCAAGATGAAGAAAACCGTGTTTCGCATGTAATCTCCTGACACCTTTCTCCCCTCAGAACATAAGTAGTACCTACGTATATTTCAATATCTTGAATATAAATACCAAAATACCATGAAAATGCAACGCTACAGAGTGGTGGTTGCCATAGTTGGCATTCACAAAGCTCTATTAAATAAGCATTGACATCGCTGATGCTAGATCACAACATAAAGGTTTCCTCAGCTTTGTTTACATGTGGCTATGAATTGAAGATAACTTGCTGGTGCGCATATTGCGGTGCAAAAATAAATAAAAACCGGTTGATGCTTGTTTTTCTTATTTAATGATCCCACTTAAAAATCGGACAGCAAGCTAGGTTGAGGCAAGTGGTCCGCTGTTGCCAATATATCAGTTGTACGCATTGTTTTGACACCTTTTTAGACGGCTATATTAGCGTTTATCTTTCCTTAACCTATTGCACAACGTCATACACCTCCTTCCCTAGGGATGGGGCCAGCTCCCGCTGCCCGGGCTTTATCATATAGGGATTTTTATATACATGATGATAGACTTTATCTAGCACGATTGCTGCACATAGGTCTTAGAGCGCATAGACCACACCAGATGCTCATTGAGCATGAGAGTAACATGCTCCCATACCTATAGTAACAAAGCAGATAAACTTTAAGACAACTAGACCACGACACTTAGATATAACGGTTGATGAGGTGGTCAAGGTCAATGACGTATGCCGATTAGAAAAGGAAATAGTAGGGGCACGATGACGATTAACAACATTAAGCATTAGATGATAAGGATCACATTCTTTCTAGCTTAAATGTAAATATTGTGCATGGGCGGAGCCCCACATAATGATGATGGTATATATTTTCTTATTATAACTTGTCCTCGTGTAATTAATATAACTATTTAGAGATTGAGATGAGATGGGTCTTTGTAAACATATTTTCTATTGAATAGGTGGCCATGTATCACACTCATCCTGCCAATTACTACAGCTATGGTACTCAAGCTAAAATAGGTATATGGGGCTCACCAAACCAGAGACACCTTCAAGAGTCAGGAACATCTATACTAGTTACCAGCAATGAACTCCTAAACTTCAGTGCAATTGAGGCTGGTTTTCATGTAAGAAACATTATTTGTAGAAACAAATTTCCATTCTGACAAGAATAACCATTTTGCATATTTGGCTCGATCTTGTAGGTTTACCCGAATTTGTATAATGATAGTGATGTTCATTTCTTCGTGCATTGGACGGTAAACATTTTAATTGTTAATTTGGATACATTTGATTATATTGTAGACGATTTGGTTCAAACCTTTAAACTGACCAAACCATTTCTTCATTTCTTTTTACCATTGCACAGAAAGACGACTACAAATCAACAGGTTGTGTGAACTTAAAATGTAAGGGATTTGTACCAGCAAGTGGAGCCGTGCTTGTGCCAGGCCAAGTCGTTACCCCCACATCAACCTACAATGGACAGCAACGCTATGTTTCCCTCAAGCTAAACATGGTACATATGCCTCCATACCATGTATCGTAGTATGGAAAACTAGCCTTGTTAACTGATAAGTTCATCTCAAGAAAAAAGATGAAATAAGTTGAGCGGCTCATTATCTGCATTCCTAAAAAGTCACCGACCAAATGCATATAAGATAGTAAGACTAAGCAAGATCGTAGCACAAATTATATGATGAACAATTAAGATCCATCAACACAAGAAGTTACATCATGTTTACTCGTCCGTACAAATATTTTTTGTTTGCATTCTGATAATCATCCATTCAAAAATAAATTATGAGTTATTATATGGTGAGAACACCAAATTTTTGGTGGTAAATATTTGCTCATGTTTGTAAATCTTTTGTAGGATCCAAAATCAGGAGATTGGCTATTGTATCGAAATGACGATGTGGATAAACCAATGTTGTTGGGCCATTTTCCGAATGATTTAATCCCTAAATTAAGCGTGTCAGCACCTATAATGGCGTGGTCTGGGTTCACAAGCTATCCTTATAGTGAACCAGGCCCTCCCATGGGCAGCGGCCATTTCCCTGATGAAGACGAAACCAAAGGTTCAAGTATCGAGTATATCAAGCTTATTGACAAAACAGGGTACGCCAGAGAACCGCTTCTCATAGATGACTTGACCCCCGTTGTTGACAAGTCAGATTGCTATAGACTTAGTGAGATGTTTTACGGGGTCACCTTTATCTATGGTGGGCCAAGTGGTTGTACCGGTTGATACGATCACCGGTTGACCGAGCTGTTCATGATCTCACAAAGTAAGGGGGTTGCCTCAATGGACAAATGACATCTCAAGTGCGTATTGTTTTATACCGGCATGAGAAGTAATTTAGAAACAATATTTGATAATTTTCAAAAATTAGTGTTTGAAAATTATATGTTGATTTCTTCGAATTTTCTGCAAAATTTCATGAGAAAGGTTTAGACGTCGGCGCTCTAAGAAAAATAACCAAAAAGTTATGCAGTACAAAGTAATTTTCGAAGAACCAAAGTTGTCTTTTAACTTGATCACCAAAAATGTCCTTTTCCATAGAATCCAGGCTGTGCACATCTACGAGCGTGACCTTTCTCCTCAGAATTTAACATTGAAAATGCCATTGTTTTAGATGGGTGCACATGCTCTCGAGCTCACCGGATAATTTTCGTGACATCTCTGTTTTTCTTGCCTGGTACCACTATTACTATTTCCAAGCTCCTTGATACTCGGGGTCATTCCCCTTCGTTCCAGCCCTGCTTGCACATTTAGCATGCCAAACTACCTTTGTTTACCCCTGTTTCACCGGTTTGACGCCTTCTTAGGTTCTGCCATGGTGATGCACAATTCTTAGGTTGTTCTTTAGTAGGTTTTGTGTTGATGTGTATGCTGGTTGTGTGTATTATTGATCCTCTGCATAGTTATTCGCACATACCAGATTACTAGAAGGACCCTGCGCGCTTTGCCGCACCGTTTCCGTTCCTCGGCGTTCAACTAAAGTGTTGTAGGTTTTTTTCCCCAACACAAGTATCATCGTCAACGCGATTCGGTCCGAGGCTCGCACATGTCTTGATCTCCACCGCCGCTTAGATTTAGCGGGTCGTGTTGCATGGTGTGGTGTTCGCTCGTTCTGGAGTTTGCAAATATCTCTTTTTCTATCAATGCATCAAAACACAAAGTTTTTGCATTTTCGCAGGAAAGAATAAGTTTGGCCATGCTTATTTACAACTGTTACCATGTTGTGTAATTATAGGTATATGAGAACATAGGATATGAAAAAAAATAGTACTCCCCCCATTTGGAACTCTGTTTGGAAAAGTTAACAAACCGATACATTCTTTTCCAAACGGAGGGAGTAGTATTCACAAGGGTAAACTGATTGGAAATCAGAAGCAGAGAATGATATTATTACCCTGCCAAAACAATTTTGAGGGTAGCTTGGTTCTGCATTGGAGCATGCGTGCTGCCATGTACCAAGGAGATTTCAGAAGTTATAGATACATAAATTGCTCAGTATAAACAGATAATGGAGTATTGGTTTAGTTGGAAAACTCAACTCTGTACTTATTGCAGACAGTGCAACGAAAGGGAAATACACAAAGCAACATAAAACTAAGAAACATGAGATGTTTAGATGAGAAATATAGACAAGATAATATTTTATACCAATTCTGAACTTATTAGCTGCAACTCACAACACCCTGTCTTATATCAAAACAAAAAACCGAAGCAAATATGATTTTGAGCTAAGCTACAAATTCTTATTCAATTTTGCAAGTCTCTTTCAAAAAATAAATCACTTTTCTGGGGCAACATTATGATACTGTATATTCAATCCAATTAAATAAAAAGTGGGTGGCGAGTACGTTAAGCCAATAAAGAAGTGTACATAACTAATTTACAATAACGGTGATACACTTCATCAAATAGATTCGATTCAACACAATATGGCCAAATAGACACACATAATTTTCATGGATACTCAGAGTTGCTGCCTAACTTGAGCATTTGGGTGATGCTTTTTACAGCGTGTTACATGGTCTATTTTGAGTAAATACAGGACTATGACGTGGTACTGAAAGAAATGCAAGAGGATATGACTGGAGCTTTAAAAACTACTGAATTGAAACCTGAAACCTCACAAAACTACTCACACAGTCGGAAATAGAAGACAAACACTTACCCATTACCATTAGCATCTGATTTGAGGTCGTTTTCTTCAGTTTTCTGTATTCTGAATTTTGTACTCTGTATGCCCTCTGTAGGGGCTTGTTTCTTCTATCTATAAATCTGTACATACAGATATGGTTCTGCAAGAAGTGTACAGGAAACCTGATTGCTTTCAGATACATGATTAATTCGTTGGTTACTTTGCACATTAAAAAAACACACACATTCAAAAAAGGTGCCAGACTATCTTTTTCGTATACCAGCAAGGGTGTAACTACCAAATACTGATAAGGCCGGTCCATTGATACTAAAAGATGTCCTTCTCCCCTATTAAAACGTTGGACACAGCTGATGGTGTACCCGATCCCATGATAGTAATTCACATAGTGAACGATGGTGAGTTCTCTGCTCGAAGTGGCATCAATTATGTTTCAAACGAAAGGAGATTCCATCAATTGCAGCATTCAAACCTAAACACATGGCACAAGCGTTAGGGTAAATATATGACAATAGACTCGACAGTGTGAGCATGTGTGTCAAATAGTTAATGCTTCAGTTTTTCACTCTATTAGATGCATGACAGAATTTGAACAAATATAATTACTTAAGTATACCTGAAGCAACACCAATAGTTGATCCTGCTGCAATAAGATCAATACCCCATTCGCAATTGTTTGACACACACTACCAAATTCCGGGCGATCAGGGACGTTTCAATAACGTTTCGGATGGGCTCCAATCCGTCGCTAAGGGCAATCCGCGACGGTTTACGCGACAGAATGAAAACGTATCAGATCGACTGTCACGAACGATTCCGCGGCGTTTATATGAACACTAAACCGTTAAGGATATCCGCAACGTACAGCAAATCGTCGCCACCAGTTGGGCCGTCCGGACTAGGCCCAATAAGCATTAACGTTTTTATTTCGTCGCTATGAGCGACACGTGGCAAACGAGTTTCTAACGGCCGTTATCGTAATCAGCTGACGTGGCTAAACGTTTAGTCACCATAAGAAAAACGTGGGAACGTTTTTTTACGTCGCCAGTCTTGACCAATGAGGCGAAACCATGTGGACCAATCGAAATACGCCACATGGAAACAAAATGGTGCCACGCTGCCTTCTTCTGGGACGAAATCTGTTCGTCCCGGGCTACCCAGCGACGTTTTTTTCCGTCGCGAGTCTCGACTAATCAGGCGAAAGCATGTGGACCAATCAAAATACGCCACATGGAAACAAAATAGCGCCACGTCGCCTTCTTCTGGGACGAAATCTGCTCGTCGCGGACTACCTAACACCTTTTTTCGTCGCTAAACTCGTGGCACGTGCACCAACCAAATGGTGCCACGCAATGTCTTTTCCATGACTTTTTTTCCGTCTCGGATTTGGATGATGTCATCAAACGTGCCGGTGACGTTATTTTTACGTCGTCTAATCGCCCACTCATAGTAGGCCATGTGGGCTTGGCATACATCGCCATGTGTCGTTATTTGCCTTGACGAATTTTTACGTTACGTTACTATGATGTCGGTTTTGGTGCTATTTGGGTGGTTACATCATCGCTATAATTGCCAATTGCACACGGGCAGAAAAGAAACCACATAACAGACATCAAATACTTAGTTTTTCTCACAGAATATCAAACCAACATACAGAACCACAGTTTCAAGGACCATGCATCTGCTCAGCCAACATCTCAAGTAGGGCAACTCCTTCTAGTTGAGATTTCTTTATCGCAGCTTGTTGCTTCCGAATGTCTTCCATATCAACTACAAACTTCAGGCTCAGTTGCTCGGATTCTGCTTTCGCCGTCCTCATATCAGCAATTGTTCTGCTCACATTCACATCAAGCTGTTGTTCAGGCTCAGACAGTGAAAGACATGATTCCACACGGGCCTTCTTTGAGAAAGTATGCTTTCCACTCTTCGGCATGCCAACTTCACTATCATTGTCACGACCCCGGACCCAGAGATATACATACTGTTATGTGCTCCTAGCCATGGACTCACAAGGGCTTCATGGTTACCAGCCCCGGCCGCAACAAACAACGGCAGGCAGACTGGATTCATCAGCACGTAGTCCCGATCCCCAGTCTACTACTCCTTGTATCCATGCTAGTCATAACCAACTATGCATATCAAAGCGTCCACGAATCGAATGAAACTGAAGGAAACGGGACCAAAGCTATACAGAGATGCTATGTGTCCAGAAAGTGCAACAACAATCGAGAGTTACTGGGGTTACCTCGCCCCAGGCCGAATCACATCGACAGGCGGGCTCGGACATGGATCATCGGCTCCACAACCCCTCGACTGCGACAACTATGCAGGCATAGCCAAAACTGTATAACAATGAGCTCGAAACCAACAACCGATCAAAGCAGTACTCTAAACATGGAAGCTATATTAAACAGGTGTTACTAGAGTATAGCTTACAAACAGAGGTCACACGACCCAACATTACATCAGACAACGGAAGGAAAATTATGTTGCTAATCAACAAGAACCAAAAAGGCCTAAGAGGCCGCAACATAAGGCGACGTCCCAACCCATAGATTCCAGGCTGCTACCTGGGAACCCCAAAGTACTCGTCGATGTCCATGTAGAAACACTACCGAACTGAGGAACTCCACCTGAACCAAGTTGAAGAAAACATGAGTACGCGAGGTACTCAACAAGACTTAGTTAACCTATTATATATCTGCTATCTTCAGAAAGGGTTTTATGAAGGCTGATTTGCGTAAAGCAATCTTTGTTTTCCAAATCGAGGAAGAATAGCACGTCTCATAGAATGTTTTTCAAAACAGATGAGAAAGCTACTCAACTACTGAGATCATCATCTTCTTGTATTCCACCAAGTCCTTCTCATTCCCACACTATCTCATGCTACAAGGATCACCCCTCTCGGCATCTCCGAGGAGGAACCCTTCAATCATGGTTAACAAGTTTTAGTCATTCCGTTGAAGTTATCTATGATCATAGAATCCGTTGCCAAGTCGTCCGTAACCGTGGACACGGCTTCTCGAGGAGATTTATCCCTGCAGGGGGTACACTTTACCCACACGTACCATCCGACTCTTAACGCCACATGTACGCTCGTCCATGGAGCGCGGCAGAGGGTGGCTGGCCACGACCTTTACCTTGCTCAACCTTATCCATGAGTCAACCCAAACAGGGCCACCCCGTCAACAGGGAGTTGGCCACCTCCTGACGGCACCTGTTCTGTGAGTCGGGAACAAGATCCGAGTACGTCCATCACTTGTCCCGGCCACGCCCTAAGTTTTCTCCAAATCGTTTTCTGACTCACACGCAGATGGAAATATCAAACTACGCGACTCATGGATGTGGCCAAACAAGTTAGTTGGTCGAGCGCGGTCTGTTAGGCCCCGCGTGTGGTTGCACGCTTAGTCTTGGCTTCGAAGGCGAGAACTCGCTCCTAGGGGCATGAACAGGACAAAACTCCACAACCCATTGTGGCCTCACATCCATGTCGTTGTTTAGTCAAGTTATCAAAGATAATTCAAATCAAAACAACCTGACAAAGTAGATTCACGCATTTGACCAGATTCATCAACCGGATGGATCAGATCACAACTAGGCATGGCTAAGCAAGACTCATAGGTTTTAACGAGGCGCGCACAATCAAACCTATAGCTGCTAGGAGCAGTGGATCAGGATATATAGGCGATGCAGCAAGTATAGGAGAACTCTATCTAAGACCATAAATACTTGGAACCGCATGCAATATACGAGATCCAAAACACTTCGAAAACTATATATGAGCAGATAAAAGGTTATGATTCCCTTGGTTATAAGAAAACCAGATAAAGTCTTCATGAATAAGTGCTTGACTTGTCGATTAAGATCAAGTATTCACCATTGGACTGCTGGCCTTCTCTTCGGAGTCGCATTCTACCGAGGGGGAATAAACACCGAAACAAGAAGAACAACAATCAATCATGGCATCGATGCAATGCGCAATATGTATGCATGAGCAAGTTAATGCACTGAAATAAAGCCCTAAGCATGATCGTTGGGTTGCTAGGGTTTGTATGTCAGTTAAGCATTTTTACTGAAATTAGCCCGAAATAGACCCCGGAGGGCAATTCGGGTGATTATGGAAGTGAGTACAAGTTAAACTGCTCAAATAGGCTTGTAAACATCATAACTAGATTGTACTTGTCATTTTGAGCAATTTGGTATATAACTTTTAATTTTCTAGTTTTATTGAATAAAAACTTATTTTCTCTATTTTAAAAGATTAAACAATATTAAATAAATGCTCATTTTTGGAATTTCTCAAACATGTGTGAAAATGGTATATTTGGGTAGAGAATAATTTGCTGAACATTACCATATTTTTATATTATTTTTCTGATTAGTATTTTAATAGTTATTGCATTATCAATTTTTATTCTTTTTCTGAAATTCCTGGAATTACTAAAAAGGAGATTATGACGTCACTGTGACGTCATCCTTGCATCATCCAGGGAAGATCCTCTCTGTTTCTATCAAATTCGAATGCCTCGATGGATAAATTGTCAAATTGATTCGTGGCCTAGGTAGAGGGGCTTGAGGGTGACCACTAGGTGGCGGCGGCTGGCCGGATGGCCACCGGAATGACCGGCGACGACCAACGGAGCAGCGGCGGGCGGCAGCCGGCGGTGGCAGGGTAAACCGGAGGGGGAGGAGGCAAGCTGAGAACACCCACGGATGAAGGGACTCACCGGGATCCTTGTGGTGCGGTCAGAGCGGCCGGAGGAGCGGCGGATACGCCGGAATCGGAGGAGGCTCACCGGCCGGAGGCGGGGAAGACGGGTTCGATCCCGAAGATTCGCGCTATCCCTACCCTTGTGCTTCTTCGTGGAGGGAGAGGGAAGTATGGCCGGTCTCCTTGGAGCCTCGGTTGGGCTTGAGGACGTCGGGGACGACGGCAACCGGCGGCGGCCGTCCACTAGGGGTTCGGGTTGGGGCTTCCCGCGAAACAGAGATACAGAGAGGGAGCAACGGTTGAGAGGATAGGGAGAGGGAGGAGGGGCACGGCTTCTTCCTGATCTCCTCGGCCACGCAAGCAGACGGGCGGGTAGGAGGTGGCAGCGGCGTGGTCGAGCTTCCACGCAGCTCCTTCTTCTGTCCCAACGAAGAAGACAAAGTTACATTTCCGACAACCCCCTGGAAAGTTTTGGAAACTATAAAACATCCCTTTTGTCCTTTAAAACTGCAACAAAAACCATGTTTTCCGAGCCTTTTTGTGAACAGAAAATTTGGCAAAAATAACTTTTGGAAAGCTCACAAAATTTCCAACCACACCATATATTTGTTTGGTGAAATTGAATTACTTTCAGTACAAAATTTTGGAAACCCTTTTAAGTACTATTTGCGGGATTTTTCTCAAACCATTTAAATTCATAATTTAAATTGTTCTTTATGGTTTAAATTTTTGTTTCATGCATGTATGATATGAAAACAACACCACACACTCTTGTTAGCAAATTTGGGATGTTACAAATCTACCCCCCTTACAAGAATCTCGTCGCGAGATTCCCGAAGGAGAAGAAAGAAGGAACACCGGTTTTGAACGATCTTCTCGAACCTTACGGTTCTCTTCTCGAAGAGATTGATCCGTAGCACTTGCGAAGATCTCTAGCGGCTACACCTTAGGTAGAGGGAAAACTCTTAGGAACTAATCTTCACGAAGATCGAGTATCTCATGGATAACTCATGATAGGAATGTTCACAAAGAACTGTTGAGTTAACATGCATGAAACACATCAAGGTAACGGAGTGAATAGAAGATGGTTTCAAGTTTGCGGACGATTGGTCTTGAAAGGATTTAGAATATGAGCTTTGCACAAGACTTTAAATCCTTTTCGAAAAGAAAGGTTGGACAACTTATGACATCGAGGTTTCTTCAAACAGAAAACCAAGATGGAAAGTTTGGTCTTGGATACCACAAAGTAATATCCGTAGGGAGAAAAACAAAACACGAGGAAACACTCGAATCATGCATCGGAGAAAAGTTGATACATGATCATGTTCACTCTTCGGAGTGGACACGAAAGATGAAGGAACTTTCATTCCGTTAAAGTTTGTCGAAAACTTTGTCAAAGATCGTAATGTTACTTCATGACGGAAGATGAGTAACCACGGAATGTTGGAACACCATAGTGAAGGAGGAACTCTTGGTCACACCATAAGGCTGGTTAACCAACGAGGTTTGAAACACCGGAAGGAATAGGGAATCTCTTTCCTATGGTGGATTTGGACGTAGCAATACGTTTACCACATGGTCAAGATCACATGGCTGAAGTGACTGACAAATTCACACAATGTGTGAGATGAACAGAACTTCAAGAAAAAACAACTTGAAAAAGGACATTGATCATTGGCGGTTACAAAACACCACGAGATGGTTCTCACAATGAAATTGTTTCCACTGGAACAAAGGTTTTGGAGGTTCAGCGGAGAGATATTGGAAAAATCAACTTCCAGGTTCTTCTGGATGTTCTAGATACCGACAGCAGGCTCATGACAAGGCTTCTATAGGTCATCAAGTGAAAGTGAAACTTTGGTTTGGAAGGACGGTGAGGGAAAAATTGTTAGAATGAGTCGCACAAGAATCCTCACGGAGAGTGGTTGTTCTTACGGATTCAAAGAGATATAGAGTTAGGCCTTCCGGCTAATTGTGTCAACCACAACATCAACCATGCTGGAATTTCGAAAGGACCTAAGTCAATACCCTTGAGGGAACACCAACCATCGTTGCTGCTTGAGATTCAACTCTGGTTAGTGGGTTGATAACTGAGACTCGGTATGTTTGATCAAAGAGGTTGCACCGGTTCTCAACGAGATACATCTACTGGATTCTCAAGATATGGACTACGATGCCAAGCTCAAAAAGATGAGCGATATTGCATGACTCATGTATTAGCAACTTACTAAAGACGGTTGCACCTACATGGACTAATTGCGAAGAAACTGAAAGTATAGTATGGGCACCTAGAGGGGGGGGGTGAATAGGTGCTACGGCAAATTTTAATTTTTCTCAAATTTAGGCTTGACAAGAAAGGTAAATTCTCTAGATAGTGCAACTAGTGAGGAATTTACCTATATGACAAGACAAGTAATCAATGCAACAAGTACAAGTAAGTAAAGAGAGGGAGGAACGAGGTAACCGATGGAAGCACACGGAGACACGATGTATTTCCGAGTTCCTCCTTTTTAGGGGAGTACGTCTCGTTGGAGGGGTGTGAGCTCGCCACAAAGGCCTACTCAACGCCACTAAGGCTTCACCCTATTCTCCGATGAACTTCGCCACAAAGGCCTAGTTCACCTTCCACTATAGAACCCCTTTGAGGCGGGGATCAAATCCTTTACAAACACCTTGGGGCACACACCCACAACTTAATTGGGGGCTCCCAACAACTCTTGAATCACCAACTAGAAACAAGATGCCTAGGTTCTCCACAAGAGGAAACCCTAGGCAAGATCCCTCGAGCTAGAGAGGGGGAAATGAAGAACGGGTTGGTGAAGATGTAGATCGGGGCCTTCTCCTTCAATCCTCCAAAGATCTTCAAGATTGGGTGGAGGGATTGGGAGTTATGAGGAATTTGGTGAGTTCTTAAATGCTCATCAATGCTAAGAGGAAGAACTAGATCTTGAGGAAGAGGAGGAGGGCTATTTATAGTCCCTCCTCACAACTAGTCGTTGTGCAGGAAAAAAGGTACCGGAATATCCGGTTCAAGTTTGGACCGGAATATCCGGTAAGCTTGCTCCGCGCTGAACTGCAGTGCTGGACCGGATTATCCGGTTGATTTGAAATAATCCGGTACAAATAATCCGGTAGATGCCAGTACGCAAATCTTCTAGTCCTTAGCCATTTTTCCACTTCCTCAACTGCAACCGGAATATCCGGTATATATATGAAATATCCGGTACAAATAATCCGGTTGACTCCAGTAGCTCAAAACTTCCAGTCCTTAGCAGTTTTTCGCAGCAACCGGAATATCCGGTCCGGAATGAATAATCCGGTCCAAATAATCCGGTTGACTCCAGTAGCTCAAAACTTCAGTCCTTAGCAATTCTTCGCAGTAACCGGAATATCCGGTCCAGGATGAAATATCCGGTCCGAATAATCCGGTTGGTTCCAGTATGCAAGATCCTCAGTCCTTAGCCATTCTTGAGCTCCTTTCTCAACAACCGGAATATCCGGTCCAGGATGAATAATCCGGTCCGAATAATCGGTTGAGTTCTGTCCCAAAAACCTCAGGCCAAACTTCACCGACTTTTCAGTGCTCGATGCCGATGTTAAGTATAACACCTGCACACTAAACACCTTGATAAATAATGTACTTAGTATTGTTAACTAACACACAAAACACTGGGAAAACGAAATGCACTTTCAATCTCCCCCTTTTTGGTGTTAGATGACAATACTAAGATTTGCAATAAACCCTTGACGGTAACCATGCTTGAAACAAGATGAAAATCTCTCCCCCTATCTCTATGCATATCTTTTGTTTGCCTCAAACGCAAATGGATGCAATGATGTATAGGAAGAGATTTTCAACAAGTAGCAAACATGACAATGAGACAACATCACCGATATGTTGAGTGTAAAGAAGTATATACCTTGTGCGAGAACAATATATCCAAGAATAACCAAGCACAATCATAGATAATCTCCTCAACATATCCGATAGATAACCAACACACCATAAAATAGATAACCATGATAGTATCCAGATAACCAATAGTCACACACATAAGCACACATAGTTTTAAACGACAATAAACGACAAGTTCACAAGCACGATAAATGAAGATAAAATGGACACAAGCGCTCAAAGGAAGGAGAAAAGCAAATGCTTGTGCCCGAACCCATGCAAATCCCGTAGTCTATAATAGCTACTTCTCCCCCTTTGGCATCGAGACACCAAAAAGGAGGGAAATAGCTAACTAACGCCCCAGACACGGTCTAAGCATCCGACTCGTCTCCAGATCCCTGCTCATCATCAGACTCCTCCTCATCAGCAGCAACATCATGAGCTCGTGCAGCAGTCTCCCGAGTAGACCTGAGGGCCGCCTCAATGCTCTCCCAAGGGGTGGAATCCTCAGCAGACCAAGCAGAGTAGGACTGAGCATCAAGAGGAGCAGGAACATCACCAGTGCCACCACTCACGTGATGGAGAATCTGACGCTGCGAGCTGGCCAGATCAGTGTCCCTGCGATATGCCCTGTACTGTTCCTTGTGAATGTCCAGCTTCATGCAGAGCACGTTGCGCTGAAACCAGGATAGCTTCCTGACGTTGCGCAAAGTGGTGAGATCAGACACAGGCACCCTGGGAGCAGACTGAGAGCTAGAAGGGCCACCCATAGAGGAACCACCCTCAAACGGAGCACTCCGAGAAGCAGCCGCAGTCTTCACCTTCCTCTTGACATACAGCTTCCTCACCTTGTGCTCTACCATGGGAAGCTCGGTGTACTCCTTCCTCATCTCATACTTGATAAGCATCATGATATAGGGAGCATAGGGAATGGTGAAGCCACCAATCATAGCAGCAAAGAGCTCGTGAAAGATGATGTCCATCACATCCACAGTATATGAGACAGCCGGGTCCTCTTCGTCCATACACTCCTTAGCCAGAATCAGAAGGTTGCACAGAGGAGTGGTGAGAGCATCGTTGTTACCTCCACTTGGCACCAGAAAAGCTCTGAAGATACGCACCAGCTGATCATAAAGAGGAAGCAGTCCCTCAAGCCCCCCAACATCGAAACCAGGGGCATAGAGCTCAGCCATGGACACCTCCCTCCTCGGCCTATCAACCTCATGGACACGGTGACCAAGGGGAGGGTGCTCGCTGTAAGAGTAGCCAAGACGCCGAGCAAACCTCTCAAAGGATGCCTCACAGGGTGTATCTCCAGACATCCACTTCAGACGGGTCACAATATCACCAGTGGAGTACACGAGGGTGGACATAAACTGCATCACCAGCTGCGTGTTGTAGTTGCACTGGGTCTCCATCAGCTTCACCAAACCAAAGCGCTCAACAATACTGGCAGCATCAGCAAACTCATCCTTGGCCTTGAGAGCGGCATGGTCATATGGATGCATAGGGCGGCATGGATGGCGGTAGTCACAATAGATGTCAGTGTAAATGTAAGACTGCTCCAGATTCCAGAAACGAGCATCAATGTTGCCAACCCTCGGAGACAGATAAGCATCCTTCTTTCTGAGCTCATTGAACTCCTGAATCGGAATATCGGTCTTATAGTTGGGCCGAGGTTTCCTCTTGTTACGGGTAGAGACAAGCTTCTTGCGCTTTGGAACGCTTCGATCGTGGTCACCATCTGTGAAACAAGATATAGTAGGAAAAGCACAAGATAAGTACACTAGTGTCATACAACGGATACAAACATACATAGAAAACATAGAGAAGATGACAGGAAACAATCGATATGGAAATCTGGGAAAGATTCATTTGGGGCTGCCCTTTAAAAACGTTCTGGACTCAGCCGGATATTCCGGTTCAAAACTGAACCGGATATTCCGGTTACCCGGATATTCCGGTTCAGTCGTGGACCGGATATTCCGGTAAATTTCAGAACAGCACAAAATTAACCTAGATCTCAGATTTCCGCAAGGATTGTTAACAAGTGATCTATTCTATGAGTTCTAGCATGTAAGGGGAGTCCTCTTCGGAACGAAATCTACCAAGCAAGCTAGCAAAAACACACATCCATGGAAGGTGAGGTTATAGCACCAAGATTCAAGAGATTTGAACTATACCGGGATCCATGGAGAGAAAAGCTTGGGTAGAAACGATCCAAAACGCGAGGAGAACAAGATCCGGGTCAAATCTCCAAGATCTTGCGGAGGAAACGGCCCGGGAGGCCAAGAACCACGGCGGCGGCGATTTGGTGGGGAGGAGCGGACGGGAAATAGGGCAAGAACTGCCCATCCCCGTCGGGCTCCAGTTTATATGGATTTCGCCGAACCGGATATTCCGGTTCAAGTTTGAACCGGATATTCCGGTACAGCCGGATATTCCGGTTCAGAACTGAACCGGAAAATCCGACTTCCTCCAGATTCGAAATTTCCTCGTTTTCAACGGACGACACTAGTGCTTAGAAAGAAAGGCTTTTTGAGAGAAAGGCTTAGGATAGAATTACCAAACTGAGACTAGTACTTATCCCTCTCAAGAGCAAGAAACAACCAACAAAAAAATTGAGTGGGATTTTCCTAGGAAGAAACACTTAGCCGGGAAAAACACACGAATTTCAATCAAATGACAAATAGACAAACCCAACTAAGATCCAACTCTTCGCAATGAAGAGGTCGGTGGCCGAAGCCACCATGTAAGAGTTCTTGGTATGCAACCGCGAAGATATATCTTGGGGGCATTGCCAAAACTCAACATTGAAGCTCACAATTCAACATTAGAAAAAGAGATTACAATGAATTTTTTTTTACTATGGGCATAATGGGGGGAGGGAGAATCCAATGTGTTAGGATAGCACTCCCCCTATGTCCATGCCTACATCTAAGCTCGAACACGTTTCATCTATAGGGGTGTGCGCAAGATAGTCAAGCTAAACTCCTTGAATCAATCACATTTAGCTCATTCCTCAAGAACATGAATCTTGCATCATCAAGTGGCTTCGTGAAAATATCCGCAAGATTGTCCTTGGTAGGCACATAACCAAGTGCAATGTCTCCTCTCGCCACGTGATCACGGATGAAGTGGTGGCGGATCTCAATGTGCTTCGTCCTTGTGTGTTGCACCGGATTGTATGCAATCTTGATAGCACTTTCATTGTCACATAGAAGAGGTACCTTGTCCAAATGAACTCCATATTCCTTGAGAGTTTGCCTCATCCATAGCAATTGGGTGCATGCACTCGCGGCGGCAACATATTCCGCTTCGGCGGTGGAGAGAGAGATGCAATTTTGTTTCTTCGAGGACCAACTTACAAGGGACCTACCAAGGAATTGGCAAGCCCCCGAAGTTGACTTCCTATCATCTTGATCACCCGCCCAATCGGAATCCGTATATCCATTGAGAGTAAATTGTGCCCCCTTTGGGTACCACAAACCAAATCTTGAGGTATGAACCAAATAACGAAAGATTCTATGAACCGCCATTAGATGGCAATCCTTAGGAGCCGCTTGATACCTTGCACACACACCTACACTCAAAACGATATCGGGCCTAGATGCACAAAGATAGAGCAAAGAACCAATCATAGAACGATAGAGCTTTTGGTCCACATCCTTACTCCCTTTTGGATTGCGTGATAGATGACACTTGACTTGCATGGGAGTGGTTTTGATCTTTGCTTCTTGGAAGTTAAACCTCTTGAGCATGTCTTGAGTATACTTGGCTTGAGAAATGAAGGTACCACGGGCCAATTGCTTGATCTCAAAGCCAAGGAAGAATTTAAGCTCACCCATCATAGACATCTCGAACCTGTCAGTCATAAGCTTAGAGAACTCATTATTGAAAGCTTGGTTAGTTGAGCCAAAGATGATATCGTCCACATAGAGTTGGCATATGAAAAGCTCTCCTTTACTCTCTTGGTGAAGAGAGTGGGGTCAATCTTCCCAACTTCGAAACCACGATCATCTAACAACTCCCTAAGGTGCTCATACCAAGCACGGGGTGCTTGTTTGAGACCATAGAGAGCCTTGTCAAGTTTGTAAACGTGGTTGGGAAAGTTGAGATTCTCGAACCCCGGAGGTTGCTTAACATATACCTCCTCTTTTAGTGGACCATTCAAGAAAGCACTTTTCACATCCATTTGTTGCAACTTGAAATTATGTGAGGAAGCATAAGCAAGGAGGATACGGATGGACTCAAGGCGAGCCACGGGCGCATAGGTTTCATCAAAGTCAATGCCTTCAACTTGGGTGTAACCTTGAGCGACCAATCTTGCCTTGTTCCTAATGACAATGCCATTCTCATCTTGCTTGTTCTTGAATATCCACTTGGTGCCAATAACATTGTGGCAATCCTTGGGTTTCTCAACCAATCTCCAAACCTTGTTGCGCTCAAAGTTATTGAGCTCATCATGCATAGCTTCAACCCAATCGGAGTCCTCAAGAGCTTCATACACCTTTTTAGGCTCCACCATAGAGATATGAGCTTGATGCTCACAAAAATGAGCCAATTGCCTTCTAGTGGATCTTCTAGTTTGAACATCCTCCAAGACCTTGTTGTCTTGGGCATCAATTTGCTTCAAAGCTCTTCTTATCCTTTTGATGCGACGGGCTTCGATCTCCTCATTATTGCGAGGAGGGATCACTTGATCATCTTGATCATTTGGGTCCCCATCTTGACCAACATGGCCTTGATCATCAACATTGTCGTCAACAATATCTTCAACACTAGCTTCAACTTGAGAAGAGGATGACGAGGAAGAAGGATCTTGGCCTTGATCTTGACTCGCATTAGTGAGAGGAGTGGGTACGACTTGCGGAGTCACTTGATCAATGAGAGGAGGGTCTTGAATATGTTCTCGGTTAGGTGTAGAAGGTGGCTCCTTGGCTTGATCTTCAAATGTAGAGGAGGGCTCCACTTGGGTAGAGCATAGTCCTTCTCGAGTCGCCACAAGGTGTCCCTCGATGGGGCGGAAGAATCCCACGCCCATCCTTCCTATGGCTTCTTGAGGCATTTCAACATCTACATTTGAAACATGAAATTGCGCCACTTGGGAGCCGTCATTTTCCTCGAAAACCACACTACAAGATTCTATGACAATCCGTGAGGCTTTGTCATAGACTCTATAAGTGTGGGATTCGGCACCGTAACCAACAAAGATACCCTCAATAGTTTTGGATTGAAATTTCGACAACCTAATACCCTTGATCAAATAGAAGCACTTACAACCGAATACACGGAAGTAGGATACGTTGGGCTTGTTGCCGGTGAGGATCTCATATGGGGTCTTGCACAAGCCTTTGCGGATGTAGAGGCGGTTGGAGGAGTGGCATGCGGTGGATACGGCCTCGGCCCATAAATATTGGGGAGAAGAGTACTCCGCCAACATGGTCCTTGCCATATCCAAGAGAGTGCGATTCTTCCTTTCGGCAACACCATTTTGTTGAGGAGTGTAAGTGGCGGAGTATTGGTGACGAATGCCTTCTTCACTAAGAAATTCATTCAATGTATAGTTCTTGAACTCCGACCCATTATCACTCCTAATAGCCATGATTTGCACATTGTGTTGACGTTGCACTTCGTTGGAGAAATCGATGATGGTTTGTTGAGTCTCACTCTTGCACTTGAAGAAATAAACCCAAGTGTATCTTGAATAATCATCGACAATCACCAAGCAATACTTCTTGCCACCAAGACTTGCCTCGGGCACGGCACCAAAGAGATCAACATGGAGAAGCTCCAAGATCCTCTTTGATGAGATAATAGTCTTGGCCTTGTGCACAATATCATGCATCTTCCCTTCAACACACGACCTACAAACGCGATCCTTTGCAAAGGAAACATTTTCTTTTAGTCCGACAATAAGGCCACTTTTGTGAAGACTTTGCAAAGTTCTCATGTTGACATGGGATAGACGGCGGTGCCACAACCATCCCAAGTCCGCCTTTCCGAAAAGACACATTGCTTGAGTGTTGGTTGACTTCGAAAAGTCCACCACATACAACTCATTTTCAACATGTCCCACGTGAACGACGTCAAGAGTCTTGCTCCTCAAAAGGACCACAATATCACCATCAAAGAAGACGGAAAGACCCATCTTACTAAGAGAACGGACGGAAAGTAAATTGTAACCAAGGGATTCGACAAGCATGACGTTCACGATAGTGATATCGGGAGCCACCACAACCTTGCCAAATCCGGATACCTTAGACTTGGACGAGTCCCCATAGGTGACGGTTGCTTGGATATCATTTGGTTGCAACTCCGTCACAAGTTCTTTGCTTCCGGTCATATGATTAGTGCATCCACTATCAAGAATCCATTTAGCCCCACCGGAAGCATAGTCCTGCAAGAGATCATTGACTAGAGTTAGGACCCGAGTTGGGTCCCTTCATGTTAGCAACAAGGGTCTTTGGAACCCATATAGTGTAGTCAATAAAACCCTCAATAGGACCAACATATTTAGCTTGCACAACACCATAATAATCAACATATAAGAAATGGTGTGGGTTGTTAGTTCCCGCGGAGGAGCTACGAGTAGTGTTGTCCCTCATGACAATACCACCCGAAGCGCCATGTTTGTTCTTCTTCTTGTTCTTCTTCTTCTTGTTCCTTTTCTTGGCCACATAGCCAAGACCTTGCTTGCCCACTTGTTGCCTTGGAGCACTCACTTGTGGTCTAGAAATGACCGCATTAGTGCTTGAGGCAACCACTTGTGGGGTGGTAAGCACCACCTTTTCAACTTGAGTGCTTTTACCCTTGAGCCTTGCAAGTTCATCCTTCAACCTAGCATTTTCTTCAATAACATTTGCATGATCACAAGAAGAAGTAGAAGTGCTAGGATGGTTAGCTTGAGTAAGTTGAGTTTGAAGTTGTTCATGCAACTCTTTGAGGGATGAGTGTTGGCTTTCCAAAGCTTTGTGAGCAATGGTTAGCTTTTCAAACTCCTCGGTTAGTTTACCATGACCAACCCCAAACTCTACTTTATCCTTTTTAGCCTTTTTATATTTAGCAATAGCAAGATCACGTTCCTTAATGATTTTAGAGACAAGTTCATTGTGAGTGGTTTCAATGGTTTCAAGTTCATCCTCTAGAGAAACTCTACCATCATGCTCTTCTTCAAGAGTCATTGAGAGAGATGCAATTTCATCCGCATCCCTTCTCTCAATCTCACCTTTCTTCTCAAGTGCCTCTTGGGCCTCTCCCAATTGCCTCATGAGATGCTCAAAGTACTTCTTGGTCTCCCCTTGCATGTTAGACATAAAACGATCCAAGGAGGCTCTTTCCTCTTCCTCTCTAAGACAAGAAATATGTTCTAGTTCACTAGGGGTCTTAGAGTTGGGAGAAGATGATACCTCCGTGGCCTTAGCCATGAAGCACTTGGCATCGCGTTGAGGAAGATTTTCATTGGGAGATTCAAAGAGGGATGACGAAGATGGAGTGGAAGCAATAGCTAGAGCGGCTACTTCACTTGTTGTTTCTTCTTCTTCATCACTCCCGGAATCATACTCCTCTTGAGTCAAGAGCACAAACTTGGTAGGAGTCTTCTTGTTGAAAGGTTTCTTCTTGAAATGAGGTTTCTTGTATTCAACCTTGGACTTGTCCTTGCGGATGAGCTTGCCACTATGGTTTTCTCTATTCTCATATGGGCATTCCGCGATGAAGTGGTACTTGTCTTGGCAATTGAAGCAAGATCTCACTCTTTGAGCCCCATCATTACCATAGCGAGACTTGGTCTTCTCCTCAACAAACTTCTTGCCTTTAGGGGGATTGTTCCAAAACTTTTGCACGGTGAGAGCTATTAGATCCTTTAGAACGGGATCATATTCTTGTTCCTTCAATGGAGGCAATGCTTCTTCACCATCTTCATCATTCTCAACTTCTCTTGTCAACACCTTGGCCTTCAAAGCAACGGAAGCTCCTTGATGCATTCCAATGGCCCTAGCACGGTTGTCAAGAGCATTCTTGGTTTGCACTTTGTAGGAGCTCAACTCTTGCATGACTTGGGTAGAGGTCATGGTGGAGAAATCATGTCTCCCTTGAATGCTCTTCATATCCGTGCCCTCGAAAGGCATCACGGCAATTATGAACTTCCTCTTGATCCAAGCATCATCAATATGTGTTGCACCCGCATTAGAGAAGGCGGTGGCAAGAGACTTGAGCCTCCGATACATGTCAACGTGATCTTCTCCATCACGCATGAAGAATCCTTCGGCCTCATTGGTCAAGGTGTCATAGCGATTTCTTTGCATGCTTTCATTCCCAACAAACATGACGACAAGGGCATCCCATGTCTCTTTGGCGGTGGAGAAGTGTTGAAGATGCGGCATGTGATTGGGGCCCACGGCTTGATGAAGGATGGACAAAGCGGTGTAATTGAGTTGGCAATCTACAACCTCTCTTCTTGTGAGATTCTTGGGATCATATGGCTTGTATCCATCACGAGTGATTCTCCAAAGATCTATACAAGAAGAGTTCAAGTGAGTCTCCATGTAGTATTGCCATTCACGAAAAGAATATGCATCAATTTTAGGTGGATCTCCCCTAGGAATTATATGAGGAAAAGGGATGGGAGGATCGGGAGAATATGAGCCTTCTACGGCATTATATCCTTCCTTTCCACTCGCACCCTTCTTAGAAGATTGTTCGGCGGAAGCAGTTTTAGGTAGTTCACCATCAACCCCAATCTTGGCACCCTCCGTTTCCGGAGGGGATGAGTCGACCACCTCCGGTTCCTTGGTTTTGAGGAGTGTTGTCATGAGTAGACGCAACTCCTCAAATTTAGTGTCTATGGATGAGGTCAATGATTCTCTCAAAGCATTGAGATCATTCATGGACACATTTACTTCGGACGGAGCGTCATCCTCATCACCCATACTTAAACTCTTAGGCGGTTAAGCCCGATAGAAGAGCCGAGGCTCTGATACCAATTGAAAGTATAGTATGGGCACCTAGAGGGGGGGGGTGAATAGGTGCTACGGCAAATTTTAATTTTTCTCAAATTTAGGCTTGACAAGAAAGGTAAATTCTCTAGATAGTGCAACTAGTGAGGAATTTACCTATATGACAAGACAAGTAATCAATGCAACAAGTACAAGTAAGTAAAGAGAGGGAGGAACGAGGTAACCGATGGAAGCACACGGAGACACGATGTATTTCCGAGTTCCTCCTTTTTAGGGGAGTACGTCTCGTTGGAGGGGTGTGAGCTCGCCACAAAGGCCTACTCAACGCCACTAAGGCTTCACCCTATTCTCCGATGAACTTCGCCACAAAGGCCTAGTTCACCTTCCACTATAGAACCCCTTTGAGGCGGGGATCAAATCCTTTACAAACACCTTGGGGCACACACCCACAACTTAATTGGGGGCTCCCAACAACTCTTGAATCACCAACTAGAAACAAGATGCCTAGGTTCTCCACAAGAGGAAACCCTAGGCAAGATCCCTCGAGCTAGAGAGGGGGAAATGAAGAACGGGTTGGTGAAGATGTAGATCGGGGCCTTCTCCTTCAATCCTCCAAAGATCTTCAAGATTGGGTGGAGGGATTGGGAGTTATGAGGAATTTGGTGAGTTCTTAAATGCTCATCAATGCTAAGAGGAAGAACTAGATCTTGAGGAAGAGGAGGAGGGCTATTTATAGTCCCTCCTCACAACTAGTCGTTGTGCAGGAAAAAAGGTACCGGAATATCCGGTTCAAGTTTGGACCGGAATATCCGGTAAGCTTGCTCCGCGCTGAACTGCAGTGCTGGACCGGATTATCCGGTTGATTTGAAATAATCCGGTACAAATAATCCGGTAGATGCCAGTACGCAAATCTTCTAGTCCTTAGCCATTTTTCCACTTCCTCAACTGCAACCGGAATATCCGGTATATATATGAAATATCCGGTACAAATAATCCGGTTGACTCCAGTAGCTCAAAACTTCCAGTCCTTAGCAGTTTTTCGCAGCAACCGGAATATCCGGTCCGGAATGAATAATCCGGTCCAAATAATCCGGTTGACTCCAGTAGCTCAAAACTTCAGTCCTTAGCAATTCTTCGCAGTAACCGGAATATCCGGTCCAGGATGAAATATCCGGTCCGAATAATCCGGTTGGTTCCAGTATGCAAGATCCTCAGTCCTTAGCCATTCTTGAGCTCCTTTCTCAACAACCGGAATATCCGGTCCAGGATGAATAATCCGGTCCGAATAATCCGGTTGAGTTCTGTCCCAAAAACCTCAGGCCAAACTTCACCGACTTTTCAGTGCTCGATGCCGATGTTAAGTATAACACCTGCACACTAAACACCTTGATAAATAATGTACTTAGTATTGTTAACTAACACACAAAACACTGGGAAAACGAAATGCACTTTCAGAAACACATCAAAGTCCTTGTTGGGAAAACGGTACAAAGATCACCCAGATCTTGTACTTCTTCTCTCAAGGAAAATCAGTCAGTGGCTTGGCGTGGATGCAAAATTCTTCAAATAAATGGAGGTAACAACCTACCATCTCAAGAATAGTCCACACATGCACGAACGACTTGGGATTATCCCCGAAGGAACAAGAAAACTCTACTCGAATCCAGGGCGACAACTTTCACCTTAAGCACATGAACCCGAGAAAGTCACTTCGAACATCGAGAACACAACTTCGTGATGACACAAAGGTGGTTCTCAAAAGTTTCCAACTTAAATGCCAATTGTTCAACATGGACCCCTTGCAATTTGGACGATTAGAAATGTCATCGATGGGCTCGACAACAAACTTATCAAGTTACTCCAAGAAGAGGGATTCATAGGATATACGAACAAGAAAAAGTATTGGTCAGACTAAAGGACATGAAGGTATACTCAGGCAAAACACCATGAGTGAAAACACCATCAAGATGATCCTTGAATCTGGACTTGATCTGACGATAGCCCAAATCAAATCAAAGGTAGGATGATAACATGTCCACGAGGGAGATACTATCATGCTTCAACACAAAAGGAACTAGACATCCCTTAACAAAGGATCAAGTTAGGAAGAGCTCTTGTCTTTCAACTCTCCAAGTTATTGTTTAAGCTCAACCACTAGTCCAGGATGTCCAGCATAGTTTCTTGGAGGAAGGAGTAGTTCAACTTACCCCTTATGTAGACATCACGGTTAGGTAAAACCCGGTGATACTTCTAGAAAGACAACCAGAATATCACAACCCACCGATATGTCTTGGAGTTCGAAAGGGGTCTTGCTTTTCAAAGCAACCGATATGGTCTAGAGAGCTTTGGCATGGACCTAACTCTCTGAACAAGAATGTGCACCGGAATGAACGGATTTGGTAACACGGTCAACTTTAGTAGAGACCGGGTGACCGATACTGCTAAGAAGGATACAAATGTTTTTTAGACGTTTCAAAGCAATAGGAATTGCTAGGAACATCTGATACACATGTCAATGTACAGACTCACCATTCTCAAGCACTCAAGACTAGAAGAAAGGGGAGTGAAGACGTGTAAGAGCATCACTTCATCAATAAGGCCATGAAACACAACACAACCTCTTGATATATAAGGGTGTGATACTCGAAAGTGGAACATAACAGAAGCTAATGAAACTTCTTTATTATGTGGATTACAAAGATTTGACCTGGTTCTAGAGATGAACGAGGTACTGAAGTTTGTTTCTCCTTAAATTCCAAGGTGGAATGTTTTGACGAAAAACAAGAGCAAATGCATTGGAGGAATCCAGTACACACATATGCAACTTGGTGTCCGAATCAACGGATGGAGATTTTAGGCAACTGGAGGGTAGGAACATGCTCAGGGAAGATCCTAGGATCAAGTTGATTGCACAGGGTAATACTCATTTGTAAAACCCATGCTAAAGGATTGATATGTCTGAAATAAGAACGAAGATGTGGATGCCATAATGATCACTCCTGTTGTGATCCCTTTTTGTTCCAAAAGAGAACCAATGGCTATTGGAGTTGAAGTTTCCTAGCCATCCTGAGGTAGAATAGATTCCTCAGGATCCAAAGAAACATAACTTGGGTTAAAGGTCAGCATCCTGTACTGATAGCGTGAGCATCACATGGTTAAGAAACCCCACGATCCAATCCACTGCAGTTCAGCACATTCCGGGACCTTCGGTTCAAGTCCAAGGTTAAAATACAGAGAAAGGAGGAACTACTATTTGAGTGCTTTAAAGAACACCATGAATAGCAATCATAGAGTATCTTTCAAGGGACAACGATAAATCCAGAAGAACTTGAGCAGAGGATAACGAATACATTCGAGATGAAAAGGAATTCTCGAGGTTCAGGATTTCATAATTTTGAACATTAAGGGGTGGAATCCATACCATTCTGAGAGATTATGATAGAAAGGAAACCTCCCAGGTTAAGAGATAACGAAACATGGAACGCACACGACTCTAGAAACTGAACACTAGGTCAACTTGGGTAAAAGAACGTCTTGCCATAGAAGGCACCTAAGTTTTGAATAATCAGAACCTTTTCAAATCAAAACAGGTAAGATGACCCAGAGTTAGAGCGATACCAGATAAGGAGTAAAAAGAATTCCTAAGAAGGTTTTTCACAATCCATTTGGAGTTTCAAAGTAGTTTTCACAAACACTAGACCCAACATCGACCAAGCAGTAAGGTTTTCCTACAGGCAGTCCTGCTCTGATACCATGACCTGTCACGACCCCGGACCCAGAGATATACATACTGTTATGTGCTCCTAGCCATGGACTCACAAGGGCTTCAGGGTTACCAGCCCCGGCCGCAACAAACAACGGCACGTAGACTGGATTCATCGGCACGTAGTCCGGATCCCCAGTCTACTACTCCTTGTATCCATGCTAGTCATAACCAACTATGCATATCAAAGCGTCCACGAATCGAATGAAACTGAAGGAAACGGGACCAAAGCTATACAGAGATGCTATGTGTCCAGAAAGTGCAACAACAATCGAGGGTTACTGGGGTCACCTCGCCCCAGGCCGAATCACATCAGCAGGCGGGTTCGGACATGGATCATCGGCTCCACAACCCCTCGACTGCGACAACTATGCAGGCATAGCCAAAACTGTATAACAATGAGCTCGAAACCAACAACCGATCAAAGCAGTACTCTAAACATGGAAGCTATATTAAACATGTGTTACTAGAGTATAGCTTACAAACAGAGGTCACACGACCCAACATTACATCAGACAACGGAAGGAAAATTATGTAGCTAATCAACAAGAACCAAAAAGGCCTAAGAGGCCGCAACATAAGGCGATGTCCCAACCCATAGATTCCAGGCTGCTACCTGGGAACCCCAAACTACTCGTCGATGTCCACGTAGAAACACCACCGAACTGAGGAACTCCACCTGAACCAAGTTGAAGCAAACATGAGTACGGGAGGTACTCAACAAGACTTAGTTAACCTATTATATATCTGCTATCTTCAAAAAGGGTTTTATGAAGGCTGATTTGCGTAAAGCAATCTTTGTTTTCCAAATCGAGGAAGAATAGCACGTCTCATAGAATGTTTTTCAAAATAGATGAGAAAGCTACTCAACTACTGAGATCATCATCTTCTTGTATTCCACCAAGTCCTTCTCATTCCCACACTATCTCATGCTACAAGGATCACCCCTCTCGACATCTCCGAGGAGGCACCCTTCAATCATGGTTAGCAAGTTTTAGTCATTCCGTTGAAGTTATCTATGATCACAGAATCCGTTGCCAAGTCGTCCGTAACCGTGGACACGGCTTCTCGAGGAGATTTATCCCTGCAGGGGGTACACTTTACCCACACGTACCATCCGACTCTTAACGCCACATGTACGCTCGTCCATGGAGCGCGGCAGAGGGTGGCTGGCCACGACCTTTACCTTTCTCAACCCTATCCATGAGTCAACCCAAACAGGGCCACCCCGTCAACAGGGAGTTGGCCACCTCCTGACGGCACCTGTTCTGTGAGTCGGGAACAAGATCCGAGTACGTCCATCACTTGTCCCGGTCACGCCCTAAGTTTTCTCCAAATCGTTTTCTGACTCACACGCAGATGGAAAGATCAAACTACGTGACTCATGGATGTGGCCAAACAAGTTAGTTGGTCGAGCGCGGTCTGTTAGGCCCCGCGTGTGGTTGCACGCTCAGTCTTAGCTTCGAAGGCAAGAACTCGCTCCTAGGGGCATGAACAGGACAAAACGCCACAACCCATTGTGGCCTCACATCCATGCCGTTGTTTAGTCAAGTTATCAAAGATAATTCAAAACACAACAACCTGACAAAGTAGATTCACACATTTGACCAGATTCATCAACCGGATGGATCAGATCACAACTAGGCATGGCTAAGCAAGACTCACAGGTTTTAACAAGGCGCGCACAATCAAACATATAGCTGCTAGGAGAAGTAGATTAGGATATATAGGCGATGCAGCAAGTATAGGAAAACTCTATCTAAGACCATTAATACTTTGAACTGCATGCAATATACGAGATCCAAAACACTTCGAAAACTATATATGAGCAGATAAGAGGTTATGCTTGCCTTGGTTATAAGAAAACCAGATAAACTCTTCATGAATAAGTGCTTGACTTGTCGGTTAAGATCAAGTATTCACCATTGGACTGCTGGCCTTCTCTTCGGAGTCGCATTCTACCGAGGGGGAATAAACACCGAAACAAGAAGAACAACAATCAATCATGGCATCGATACAATGCGCAATATGTATGCATGAGCAAGTTAATGCACTAAAATAAAGCCCTAAGCATGATCGTTGGGTTGCTAGGGTTTGTATGTCAGTTAAGCATTTTTACTGAAATTAGTCCGAAATAGACCTAGAGGGCAATTCGGGTGATTATGGAAGTGAGTACAAGTTAAAGTGCTCAAATGGGTTTGGAAACATCATAACTAGATTGTACTTGTCATTTTGAGCAATTTGATATATAACTTTTAATTTTCTAGTTTTGTTGCATAAAAACTTATTTTCTCTATTTTAAAAGATTAAACAATATTAAATAAATGCTCATTTTTGGACTTTCTCAAACATGTGTGAAAATGGTATATTTGGGTAGAGAATAATTTGCTGAACATTACCATATTTTTATATTATTTTTCTGATTAGTATTTTAATAGTTATTCCATTATCAATTTTTATTCTTTTTCTGAAATTCCTGGAATTACTAAAAAGGAGATTATGACGTCACTGTGACGTCATCCTTGCATCATTCAGGGAAGATCCTCTCTGTTTCTATCAAATTCGAATGCCTCGATGGATAAAATGTGAAATTGACTCGTGGCCTAGGTAGAGGGGCTTGAGGGTGACCACTAGGTGGCGGCGGCTGGCCGGATGGCCACCGGAATGACCGGCGGCGACCAACGGAGCAATGGCGGGCGGCGGCCAGCGGTGGCAGGGTAAACCGGAGGGGGAGGAGGCAAGCTGAGAACACCCACAGATGAAGGGACTCACCGAGATGCTTGTGGTGCGGTCAGAGGGGCCGGAGGAGCGGCGGATACGCCGGAATCGGAGGAGGCTCACCGGCCGGAGGCGGGGAAGACGGGTTCGATCCCGAAGATTCGCGCTATCCCTGCCCTTGTGCTTCTTTGTGGAGGGAGAGGGAAGTATGGCCGGTCTTCTTGGAGCCTCGGTTGGGTTTGACGACGCCGGGGACGACGGCAACCGGCGGCGGCCGAACACTAGGGGTTCGGGTTGGGGCTTCCCGCGAAACAGAGATACAGAGAGGGAGCAACGGTTGAGAGGATAGGGAGAGGGAGGAGGGGCACGACTTCTTCCTGATCTCCTCGGCCACGCAAGCAGACGGGCGGGTAGGAGGTGGCAGCGGCGCGGTCGAGCTGCCATGCAGCTCCTTCTTCTGTCCCAACGAAGAAGACAAAGTTACATTTCCGACAACCCCCTGGAAAGTTTTGGAAACTATAAAACAGCCCTTCTGTCCTTTAAAACTTCAACAAAAACCATGTATTCCGGGCCTTTTTGTGAACAGAAAATTTGGCAAAAATAACTTTTGGAAAGCTCACAAAATTTCCAACCACACCATATATTTGTTTGGTTAAATTGAATTACTTTTCAGTACAAAATTTTGGAAACCCTTTTAAGTAGTATTTGCGGGATTTTTCTCAAACCATTTAAATTCATAATTTAAATTGTTCTTTGTGGTTTAAATTTTTGTTTCATGCATGTATGATATGAACACAACACCACACACTCTTGTTAGCAAATTTGGGATGTTACAATCATCCTCGTTCTCAACCTCTGAAGCAGATCGAGACATCACCCTTTTCTTGCTTGCCTATCAAACATACAAAGAAAATAGATGAAAATAACAGATGACAAGAATGTACAGAACATAGATGAAACTAGCAGATGACAAGCATGTACAAGAAATGATGAAAACTAGCAGATTATAGTCAAACAACGGTGTGTGTCATGAACTAGCAGATGAGAAGCATAGATGAAACAGCAGGTGTCAAGCATGTGAGGAAGATAGATGAAAATAGCAGATGACAAGCATGTACAAAAAATTGATGAAAACTTGCAGATTATAGTCAAACCACGGTGTGTGTCATGAACTAGCTGATGAGAAGCATAGATGAAACAACAGGTGTCAAGCATGTGAGGAAGATAGATGAAAATAGCAGATGACAAGCATGTACAAAAAATTGATGAAAACTAGCATATTATAATCAACCAACTGTGTGTGTAATGAACTAGTAGATGAGAAGCATAGATGGAATAGCAGGTGTCAAGCATGTGAGGAAGATAGATGGAAACCATGTTGAAATGACAACGACAGTCTTAATTACTATAAGTGGGTTTCACGGCCTTAATTAGCTTGCCAAAACTTCTTATTGTATGGAATAGAGGAAGTATCACAAAATATATGGCGCCACATTGATCAGACAGTTCAACACAAGATAAGAAAACTGCACCCTAGTTGTTGCGTTATCATGAAAGAATGTTGAGCTACCGGGTACAGTAGGGCATGAAAGAAAACTTGCTGGATTTACGCCCAGTTCACGCATTTTTGCATTGTTTGCCATGATAGTTCTGGCACGCTCTTCTTCAATGGGGTGTAGTGGCGATCCTAACATGAATAAAGAACTAAAAGTAAAGTACAAATATAGCACTTCGTAAGAACCTAATACAACATAAATAATTAAGCACTCATCTTGTATGAACAGTCCAGTGCAAGTAATATAAATTCTAATCCTAACTAAGACTAATAGGATCACAAGCAAAGTGACATTAAACCTAATACGTAGTATACAAGCTAGATTGCTACAAATGAGGAAAGTTTTACCAAGCAAGAAGGCCCCCCTTCATATTTCCGTTACAAGAAACCATTTAGAGAGATTTATTGCATCAAACATAGCAGTATAATTAGGATAATAATGAAGCATCGAACATATGATTAAACAGACAACCAGTTTAGAAAGATTAACTGCATCGAACATAAGCAGGATAATAAGGAAGCATCAAACATACAATTAAATGGACAAAAGCAAAGTTTATTGGTAACACCAAGTTTCAACTACTGGCATAATAATAACTTATATAATATTAATAGTAGTAATAGACACTCAAAAATAGTTTTTGATAACCAAAGTTTTGTAAAACTTTCAGAAGTAAAACATGCATGATAGATAATGTTAAGGGTAGTAGCAAGCATCAGGATGGCTTGCCTTGAAACTCTTTGTGTCCCTAGCTTTGAAGTAGCTTGAATTTGACACACTGCTCTACAACTCTTTCTTCTTCGTTCTCTAACGACGTAAAAAGAAGAAAATATACACACTCAGAACCAAATGAAGACGACCAATAATACAAATCAACGCATACAGTAAGCAAACTTATACTAGCGCAATCACTGAAAAATTTGTCGAGACAACTACCACGCAAACACACATGGTATAAAAGCTATCACTAGAATACTTATGGTTGAGAAAACGTATTCCACATCCTAAATATCATAGGTTGAGTGGGTGTACCACTCTCATGCCAAGACATTTAAGAAGCTAAAGATAGCTTGTGGTCACAAGGGTGAGACTACTAAAGTAATAACAATCATTCCAAGTAATACCCATGGCAGTGGGTATTAACAACAACACAAGTAAGCATCACCAAACGTTTACCACTAACTCAAAGAATAGATAACAAGATAAGACTAAACACAACTATAGCACTAGTACAACACTCGTGCTAAAGTAATCACTCAGGCAATTTCAATCAGTAAAGGAAAACACAGATGAATAAGATAGTCACATACTATGCTCATATCTACACAAAGACTAAGGAATCACTCGTTCATAAATATAACTAAACCAACCAGTGGCTTAACCAATGGTAACAAGTCATAATACACACTCTAAAGCACAAGAATCACAAGGGATAATAAAGATAGAAAATAGAATAATGATAGGAGTTTACTAATAGCATAATAGTATTAAAGATTTTCTACACAAGCACGCTATAAGGAAAATAAGGTATTCTACAACCAATAACAACTAGCAAATACAATAGCCAAGTCAAAAAATAAAATAAGTGAAAACATGCTAAACATGCTAGGCTAAGCATACACTCATAAAGTAGAAAGGCAAGAATAATAGAGCAACTCATAAAATCTAGGGGTACCACTAATACAATAATAGAGAAACAAACAACACTACAAGGATGCATATTCCTAAACAAGAAACACATGAATATAAAGAATCACTAACTATACATACACCTTACACATGCTAGTAAACAAAAATATACTAAAATAACTCTATGAAAACAACTACTTAGCAAGAATCAACCAAGTTTAATAAATCGTGTTTTCCTAATAACCAAATAACAAACATAAGTAACATGCTATAAAACCAGTATCTATGCACTCAATACATGCTCAAACAAACACTTCTAAAATTAAAACACTCAAGGGAAATTCTATCCACACATAAATACCAACACTAGGACAATACTTCTATTTTCAAACCACACTCAATCTATACTTCTTGTAAAGCAAAACCCCACTAACATGCATTAATGATTTTTTCTATCTCAACATGCAAGCTATCCACATCATCCATCCTCCTAGCCAATCAATTGTCCATGTCATCTCCACTAATATTTATGAATTACTATATGCAAACTACACATCATCTATTTCTTAAACCATCCAATTATTCATATTAATAATTTTAAAAATATATATTATGATCAATTGTATCACATCTCTTATAAACTTTACAATGTACTGTAGTTCCTAAAACGGTCCCCGCAGCAACGCGCGGGGTATTCTTCTAGTTTAATAAAAAACAAAAGTCAACCACTTCTTAACATGATATTCCCAAGGAAACATCATATCAACAATGTACCTTGACTAAACATACCAGGAGTCACAAAGCATTACTAACACCTCAATCAAACAAGTAGAGCAATCACCTATTTTCCTTGGTGGAAAATACTAAACACTCATATAGTAATAAATACCACTGACAAACAAGTGTATGGTAGGGAATTTTTATCCCTAACCAAAATGCAATGGGACCAGTGGGTGTTCCACTAATATACCAAAGAATTGAGAGTCCAAAATGCCTCTGGTCTCACTTGAGAAAAATAACAATCTACCAAACAATTATTACTAAGCTACTCACACTAGTGAAAACAACAAAGGTGAAACAAACAAAAATGCTACACATGCTTTTCTATAAAATAATGTGCAAGCTAACAGAGGTGATACCATCACAACATCAGTACGAAAATGGTACTGGAATCAACATAACCACATCAAAAACTTAGGTAATAAACCTAACCAAACTTGCTCACAAAATTTATTCCATAAAAAGCTAAAAAAGAATACTAGACTAATCCTATTTCTATTTGTTTTCCAAACATGCACAAATTTCCTAACATACTAGTAATGTAAGAAAACATCCTAATAACAGAGAGCAACACATCTACACATGCTAGGAAACAAGTTTCTAACAAACAAGCATTTATTTAAAACTATTTGCACACAATTTAATAAGGGAATGCCTAGGTCTCACTCGAGTAAGAAGTAAGTTAAGTCTCACTCAGATGGCATCAGCCAGTTGCATGTGCAACTCATGAAATACGAGTTGCAACTGAGTGACATCTAGGTGCAACTGGAGAAAATATGAGTTGCAAGTCATTTATAACTAACAACCCACACGAATCACAATGTAAATCTAATGGGATTCTACTTGAGTGAGCTCTAGCTTAACTCTCACTCGAGCGAGAAAAAGCAAAACCGATTTAATAATAACATAAAAGTGCAAAATTTGTTAGGCATGCCAAAAAAAAAATCTCTGGCTTTAAAAATTATGCCAAGCTAGGATTTCATAGATCTAATCACACACAAGCTCATCTAATTGGATCCACATGAAAAATCAATTTTAAGCTCCCTACAAAAATCCTAAAAATGCCTACTGGTCATTTACGAAAATGGATGACGTTTCCATTAGGCAACTCTCCTTGATGCAAGGTCAAGTGCTAATGATAGATATACTCAAGGGCTACTCAAAAAAATTTGGTTTGACCAGTTTGGATACATATTCAAAAAGTTATGCACCAAATGGACTAACAGATAGCCTGTGGCATTTAAAATACCATGGCAAAAATAATCACTCAAATCTAGATCCACCACTCGGGGGTGTTCAAGAAAATGCTAATCTACTGCCAAGAATTTTGGTGGAATTTTATTTCCAAAAAACCTATTTTTAAAGAGCAAAAGCAAAGCATCACTTTGTCCTAATTTTAAAAATGGAAAAGGAATCACACGGGCTAGGGCTGGCTTTCTCTGCGCGCGACTCAACTAGTGCACAACGCGGCCCAGCGCACTAGCGCGCGCAACGCACGGGAAACGTCCCGATTCAAGCGGAGCCGTTGATCAAAGATCAACGGTTGTCATGCGTCCTCTTCCTGTCACTCTCTCTTCTCTCACCGGAGATCGACGGCGGCGCGGGAGCGGTTGATTCCTCACCGTGGGGGCTTACGAAGTGGTGACGCAACGTCGTGGGTGTTGTAGGGCTTCTGGGAGGTGGAGGAGCGTGGTCCTTGGCGGCTGCGCTGGTCCCTGTCGACGGCACGGAGGTAGTGCGGCCACGGCGGCGAGATCGATGGCGGCGATGGCTCTGCAAACGAGAGGGAACACGGGGTTGTCAGCACGGCTCTACGGGGTATGGAGATCATGGCGAAACAAAAATAGAGGGGTGGATGGGATCGAGGCGAGCTGCACCACCTCGGGTGGTGCTCGGTGGCCGGCGGCGATGGATTCACTCTCTACGCGCACAGAGAGCTCTTGGGCGCAATCTAATGGCTCGGGGCGAGTGTGGTGAGGGTGGGGAGGCCAGTGGAAAATGGGTGTCGTGGGAGGTGGCTTAAAGGCACGACGTCGTGGCCTCGTGGGCGATGGCATGGGGGTGCTCTTGGACGTGTGTCTTCCGGCACGGGGACGTGCTCCAGGGCGTGTTTGGGACATGCCAAGGTGGGGCATGGTCTCTGGGACGTAGATAGTGGGCTAGGGCAGTAGCAGGGCGGCGTTGAGGGCTGGACACATGGCCACAGTGGCCACGCACAGTGCGGCCATGCCATGTCCCTCACCTCTCTGTCCCCTCTCTTTCACACTCATGTTCCTCTCTCCCTAGACCTTCTAGAAGCAAGCCAAAAGCACCAAGGTAAAGTTCAAACATGAGTGAAACCATTTGGAAAAGTCCCAATTCAAAGTTCGCACAAAACTCAAATGAAAACAACTGTCAAACTTTTGCAAAAACAATGTTTCAGAAAAGTTCATTTAAGAGAGACTTAGGATTTTTTTGAAGTGTTGGAAACAGATGAAATGATCAAAATGTTCGGATTGTTTTCATGGCTCAAATGGAATCCAAATTTTGTTTACAAAGTAGGAGATTGTTAAACATTTTTGTACTTTCATAAACATATTTTAGAAACAAAATTAGAGTAGTGGAAGGCTATGAAAACAAAGTGCAAAAAGGGCTAGTCTCTGTTTTTCTCAGTTTTTCCAAAATGCATTTTTCCGGCTTATTTTTCTTCCACAAAAAACAAACATGCAAATGATTGTTTTTAAAGTCCATAAATCAAACCAAGCTTGTACTTTTGCAGTCCACATATCAGAGAACAAATACAAGTCAAGAAAACACAAAATGGAATAATATAACCCATTGAAAACAAGTGGGAAAAACAGGTGGTTGGCTATATTTTAAGGGAAAAGTTTCAATAGAAAACTTAAAATAAAACTTCCATAATTCATTTTGCATTTTTTTCTTGGATCCAACAAAGTTAAAAGTCTAAGTCAAGATGCAAACAAACATGATCCAAGTCTTGGTATAAAAATAACTCAAGTCTCATTAGGGAAAACATCAGAGAAAACATAAAAGTGTTTTCAGGAAAATTTGTATTGGCTTAAAATGAAACAAAAACCTTGCATTGCATATATGACTATTGTCACATACACATGTTGGTTCACACAAACATGTTGCTAAAAAAAAGTTGGCCCACATTTTTTTCTCCTTGAACTACAGTACAAGGATCCTAAAACTGGGGTGTGACAATTATATATACCCCTCATAAGCATCCGCAAATAAAAGAAAGTAATTAAGATAAATCTAACCAGAGCCTTAAAACACCGGGATCCTACACTTCCTTGTGCATTGGTTTCCTAACGGGGGTTTCGGTTTCTGTCACTCCGGCAACACCACAATTAGTAGCCAAACACATAATGCATCCTCCTAGGCCCATAAATGTGAAGTATCATATAGTAGACGTTCACATGACACCACAAGAAGAATAGCACCACAATACCGAACCACGAGATATTACTTCAACATAACTTCAGTACTAACATCATGACTTCTCCCATGTCCTCAAGAACTAAACAAACTACTCACGAGATATCATATGGATCATAATCACAGGTGATATAATGGATAATAACAATCTGGTCATAAATTGCAAACACCGATAAATCTCACAAGCATCAACTACTAACAAGTAATCCACACCGGGAGAGAGATCTAGTGGAAAACAACGATAAAGACCCCTAATTGTTACATCAGAATGAAGGTGGACGGTGACGGTGATGGTGCTGGTGAGAGGATGATGATGATGATCTCGATGAAGCCCGGAGTGATGACAGTGACGATGGTGATGATTTCCCCTCTACGGGGAGAAATTTCCCCTGCAGATTTCTCCCTGCCGGAGAGCTTTTCTCTCTCTGTTGTTTTTCGCCCCGAGGCGGCGGCGGAATAATTCTTCGACGATGTTTTTGTTCTTAGGGTTCCCTGAGGGTCAAGAACGCGAAAGGGGCACCCAAGAGTGGGCCAGGGGGCCAGACCACCCCCAGGCGCGGCCAGAGGGTGGGGCCGCCTGGTGGTGTGGGCCCTAGGTGACCCCCCCTTCGAGTGTCCTTCTGGCTAGCTTCCTCCTCGGGACTTCTAATACTCCTCCGGTGTTCCCTCTCTTCTTCTGATCTTCTGAAATAGCGTGTCCTGACGGTGCTTTTTTCCATTAGATTTATGGTTCTGGTGTTTCTTCTCCAAAAATTATAAAACATGAAAAATAAGATAAAAATAACATAAGTTATGCATCATAACATGAAATATATCGATGAATAACAGAAAATAACAATATAAAATAGTGATTCAAAATGGACATAGAAGTGTCCACCATACCTACGTATATGTGGTATTTCACCGCCACTCCAAGTAAATCTCGTGTGCTACCGTCAAAACTTGAAAATTCTTACCTGTTTTGTGTTCCTATTTTAGCTCATGAGGAACTAGTTTAACGTATATTATGGTTTATTTCAAGCAAGATTCTTCTCCCTTATTTCACCCGACGAGTATGAAATCCACGTTCATTCTAAATTGCAGAGAGCCGATGCCAAATAATATGAGCAGAAAAGGGAGGAGGAAAGACGCCCTGGTGAACCTTCATAATAAGTGAACAAGTGTAAGATTTGCTGCCCGATGATGCTTGCGTTGGGATACCCCAAGAGGAGGGTGTGATGAGCACAACGGTAGGAATTTTCCCCTTAGTTAAGAACTAGGGTTATCAATTCAGTAGGAGAAAGAGGACCTTCGGAAGGTTGATGCCACTGACGGTGGTTCTGGCGCTTCACCGGTGTCAGAACCAACAAGGAACATGCACACAACACAACCAAAATACTTTCCCCCAACGGTATAGTGAGGTTGTCAATCTCACCGGTCTTGCTGAAAAAAAGATTAGACGTATAGTGTGGAAAACAGTGTATGCTTGCAGTAGGTAAAGAAATCAGGAAATTGTTGTGTTATTTTTAACAGTGTGGAAAATGGACCGGAGTTCATAGGTTCACTAGTGGTGTCTCTCCATAAAAATAACATGCTGGGTGAACAAATTATAGCTGGGCAATTGACAAATAGAGGTTGCACCGTAGTGCACATTATAACATGATGATTACGATGATATTTAGTGCGGGCATTATAATAAGATACATAGACCGACATCCATCTGCATCTATGACTAATAATACACCCTCAGGTTATTATCCGAACCCCCTTAGGTATTAAGTTGCAAGCAACATATAATTGCATTAAACAAAGTGTGTAATGTAAGCATGGAAAAGTGGTATTTCGATAGTCCTTAAGAGTGGGACAAAACATAAATGCCAGGACACTTTCAAAGTTCAAGGGGAAGACTATAACAAATAATTCAAGAACAAATAATATCACATCATGAAGTAATTATTGATGTTTATGGGACAAATGCACATAGAACTCAGAATGGAAAAAATGATCTCTCAACTGTGCATAAAGTTAGAAGATGGAGACTCAACATAAAAGTAAAAGAAAGGCCCTTCGTAGAGGGAAGCAGGGATCACTCATGTGCTACAGCTTTTTATTTTATTAAACAGAGATATTAAAAGTTTGGCATTTGTGGAGGAATGTCTATATTTTAGGAGGGGTTTATGCTAGTGTCAACGAATGGTAAACAGATAATACAGTACGTCACAAGCGAACTGGATTCACAAGAGCGGCTCCCATGGTGAAGGACGCAACTGGTGTAGAAGGTCATCCCTCTTTCTTTTTTGTTTACACAATTATGCTTTGACTGATATGATCAGGGGCAAAAATAGTGAAGAGAATTTGTTTGTATTAATTTAGGGCTGGGCACCCTGCTGCCAGCTCTTCTATCATTTGGATAAGAGGATGAAGCCACTAGTCCAGGGTGTGAAATCCAATCAACAAGTGATATAAATATTCTCTATTGACGTCCTCGTGAGCAAAAACAAGAACACAAACCAGGAATAATTTTGAAGGTTTTAATGGTAACACATGAGCAATTTACTTGGAGTGGCAGTTAAATACCACATGTAGGTAGGTATAGTGTACACAATGGGATTTTTTTTGGTTTAAAGGAGTTTGGATGCACGATTAGAGCTCATACTCAATACAGGTGGAGGCTAGCAAAAGACTGGGAGCAACAAATCAAGAGAGCATAAGAGCCATAATCATGCACATGGACATAAGCATCATTAATTAAAACATAAGCAATATCACAAGTTCAAAAACTAAGTGGTCATGGAGGCTATTCGTGACTGGTGTGTAGTCATAAACATGGTGTGAGCATGCACCAAGTCAACCAAATAAATCATTCGAAAGAGAATACCATATATTGATGCTTTACTATGACAAGAACAACTCATGAATATTTCAATACATATTAAACACTCTCAGCTATTTGAGGATAATCATGCTACTCAATAACCACAAGGCTTTAAAACTAAAATAACATTTAGCATGACCTGAAAAGGTTCTAGACACAGTCTATACAAGCTTCTACTAGTACTGTTATAAATTCTACTTCAAGCAGTTGTTTTATTTCTCCCAACAAGCACCATACAAAACATGCTTTAACAAAACTACTATTTATGATACAACAAGCAAACATGAGAGTAATCACATAACACTACTAAAAGTAACAGCTCTGATAAGAGATGCATGCAAACCAGGAGCTAAATAAATGCAGCAGCTAGACAGAGATTAAGAATACACCGTATTCTCATGAAAAAGGGGAGCGTGTCACTCTATAATAAAAGAATGCTGGGGTCCAACCAAGCTTATTGTTAAAGTAAAAACAAACTGAAAACAAAAATAAAAGACGTTCCAAGTAAAACACATAAGATGCGACCGAATAAAAATATAGTTTCACTAGAAGTGACCTGATAATTTGTTGTTGAAGGAGGGGATGCCTTGGGCATCCCAAAGCATAGACGCTTGAGTCTTCTTGGAATTTTCTGGTATGTACCACCGGGGCATCCCCAAACTTAAACTTTTCACACTTCTTGATCACATCATATAATCCTCTTCTTTTGACCCTTGAAAACTTCCTTCACATCAAAATTCTCACAATCTTCATTAGCAACGTTAGTGCAATCGAAATAATAAACTCACATGATTCAGTTTAAAAACAATACTAGCACTCAAAAACACATTATCTGCTGTCACAACTTCTTTTAAAACACTTTTTCTCAAAAGAACACCAAAATAAAGAGATTAAGATGCAAATGCAATAATTGGCAGAAATCTGTCAAAACAGAACAGCAGGCAGAGATCGATTTTTTTGAAAATATTCTGTTGCACAAATCAAAAAGTGGTGAACTAAGAAAAGTTGTGTATATAACTCAGTATTAAGAAAAAACAGATCAGGTCATTTTGAATTTTCTGTGATTTTTAACGGAATTAACAGTGGATAGCAGAAATCTGTTTTCTGCGCAGAAATCCGAAATATAGTGTCAACTTTCCACTAGAGGATTTGCTTGGCTCAACAAAAAATCAAAAGAAAAGATACAGCGGGGTTGCTAAGGAAATAGACAACACCCAGGTGCAAAGCACACCAAAGAAAATAGAGGAAAACTGAATTAAAACAGGGAAATAAAACGGGTTGTCTCCCGGTAGCACTTTTCTTTAACGCCTTTCAGCTAGGCATGATAATTCGAGAAGATGCTCACATGAGAAATAAAAATTGAAGTAAAAGAGAGCATCAAGAAGAAAATGTAAAACAAATTTAAGTCTAACTCACTTCCTATGCATAGGAATCTTGTAAAGAAATAAATTAAAGAGGCTCAAACTAGAAATCATGGGAAGGTAGAACAAGAGCAAATTCAAAACTTTCAACAAAAACAGAGGTATTTTAGTAACATGAAAATTCCTAAAACCATATTTTCCTCTCTCATAATAATTTCTAGTAGCATCATGAACAAACTCAACAACATAATTATCACATAAATCATGTTTGTCATGGTACGAAAGCACGCAATTCATCTAAGGCTTAAAAACAGTGGGATCAAAATTTAAAATCAGCTCTTCTTTTTTCCCACATTTAGCAATAGAAAAACAAGATGATTGATCACTCATAAAAGTTATAGAACACATTATAGCAATCCTATTTTCAGTAGCACTATGATTTATAACATCAAGTAACATAGGACCGTCATCAAGAGCATTATCATATAAATTTTCTAAACAAACTTCCTCATTATCATGCATATCAATAGTTGGAATAAATAGAGGATTCTCATAGGATTTATCAAAGTAGCATGGATTATCATAAATAACAGTAGCAATATTATTCTCACAAGTTTCATTCATAATAGTATCAAGGTCACAAGTATAGAAAGTATCAACTTCATCAAAAATAGATATTTCAAAAGAATCCATAGGATCATCACAATTATGAGTTAAAGAGTTACTATCATTGGGAGGTAGACATGGGTTCCATTCTTCCTCCTCTTGATCATCACTCTCCTCCTCTTTTTCATCCAAAGAGCTTCCAGTTTCAGCAATTTCTTCTTCCATGGTTTCCTGCAAGGCATTAGTCTCTCCCTTTGGGGGAGAGAAACTATTAAGATAACCCATTATGTAGTAATTACAATCCTTGTAATTATCAAAGCAATATTCAAGTATAGCATAAATCCAATATTTATAAGGTGCAGCATCAATACTTTCAAGCAAATAGGCAATTTCGAATGCACCCTTCCAAGCAATAAATTCTTCAATTTGTTCCACATCATATAATTCATAATTTCCTTTAACATAAGAAGATATGGTAACGTCATCATTACACTCACATTGAAAAGGGAGGTGTTTATACCTCCTACAGCAGCAAGATTTATCAAAGCAATAAGTAACATTATAAGTAGAGCACAAGTTTTTAGCATAGTCATGCAATTTATTAATTTGCTCCCATTAGTGTATCCCTTTTTGTGACAAGCGGTGTTCCTTATAATGTTTTTGTTGTTCATCCGTGAACCCACTTTTCCTATACGATCTAGTTTCAAAGACATTAAACATTGATAGCAAGCATGATAAAGCAAAAATAACAACTAGAGAACTAATTTTTTTGTGTTTTTAATATAGAGAAGAAAAACAAGACAATAAACAAAATAAAGAGGTAGAGAGTGAGAGACTCCCCTTGCCAGAAGACTTCCTTCTCCCCGGCAACAGCGCCAGAAAATGTCCTTGATGCTTGCATTGGGATACCCAAAGAGGAGGGTGTGATGAGCACAGCGGTAGGAACTTTCCCCTTGGTTAAGAACCAGGGTGATCAATCCAGTAGGAGAAAGAGGACCTTCGAAAGGTTGATGCCACTAACGATGGTGCTGGCGCTTCACCGGTGTCAGCAACAACGTGGAACCTGCACACAACAAAACCAAAATACCTTTCCGCAATGGTACAGTGAGGTTGTCAATCTCACCGATCTTGCTGAAAACAAAGATTAGACGTATAGTGTGGAAAACAGTGTATGCTTGCAGTAAGTAAAGAAAGCTGGAAATTGTTGTGGTTTGTTTAACAGTATCGAAAATGGACCGAGGTTCATAGGTTCACTAGTGGTGTCTCTCCATAAAAATAACATGCTGGGTGAACAAATTACAGCTGGACAATTGACAAATAGAGGCTGCACCGTAGTGCACATTATAACATGATGATTACTATGATATTTAGTGCGGCCATTACAACAAGATACATAGACCGACATACATCTGCATCTATGACTAATAATCCACCCTCAGGTTATCATCCGAACCCCCTTAGGTATTAAGTTGCAAGTAACAGATAAATGCATTAAACAAAGTGTGTACCCTAAGCAATGATTATACACACCGGTACTCTCACAGCTGTTTTCTCCCTAATGGATACAGCACATCCTCCCCCTTCACGTTTATGTCACTCGAGCAAGGCAACAAGGAGGCATGAACCCACTATCAAGCATAAATACTCCCTCTTGGTGTCACTAGCAACTACTTGGCCAGAGCAACCACTAGCAACGGAAAGCATGCAAGATCACAAATAGCATATGCAATAAATACTATAATCAACTTGGCATAAGGTCAATATTCATCGGATCCCAGCAAACACAATATATAAAATTACATAAGATCGATCTCGATCATGATAGGCAGCTCACGAGATCTAAACATGAAGGCATATGAGGAGGAGACAACCATCTAGCTAATGCTATGGACCCGTAGTCCAGGGATGAACTACTCAAGCATCACTCTGGAGGCAGGCATGGTGATGTAGAAGCCTCCGGTGATGATTTCCTCTCCAGCAGGGTGCCAAAAAACAGCTCCAGAACCCTCCTGATCTAGGGTTGACGGTGACGGCGGCTGCGGAACTTTTTCTGGATTTTTGATCAGGTGCTTAGGGTTTTTCCATACGGGGGGCTTAAATAGGCGAAAGGGCAAAGGCGGTGGAGCTCTAGGGGCCCCACACCCATAGCTGGCGCGGCCAGGGGGACCCACGCCAGCCCATGGTGTGGCCCCCCTGTTGCCCCTCTTCGACTCCTCTTCGGTCTTCTGGATGCTTCCGAGGAAAGTAGGACTTCCGGGCTTCGAACTTTCCAATTCCGAGAATATTTCCAGAACAACTTTTCTGAAACTAAAAATAGCACAAAACAGGGAACTGGCTCTATGGCATGTTGTCAATAGGTTAGTCCGGAAAATCGATAAAAATGACATAAAGAAGGGAGAAAACATGTAGCAATTGGCATAATATCATCATGGAGCATCAGAAATTAGGGATACGTTTATGACGTATCACCCGACAGTATGGAGTACTGATCACACCGAGGGACAGGCCCTGAAGCGAAGGACAGGAACAAGCGGAATCAATTTGTTCCAATTTCTGGCCTTGCACCGACCATCCAATGGACCATGTACTAAACGATTGACATAGACATACACCTCTCTCAAAATTTGTTTTCAATCTCTATTTATTAAATAAAAAGCTCTAGCACATGAGTGATCCCTGCTTTCCTCTGCGAAGGGACTTTCTTTTACTTATATGCTGAGTCTTCATCTTCTTACTTTTATGCACCAATTGAGAGAGCATAGTTGTCATTCTGAGTATAATGTGCATAGTCCCAAAATTTATTATTAATTGATTCATGATTGTGGTATTGCTTGTTCTTAAATTATTTGCATATAGTCACCATTTAAACTTCGAAGGTGTCCTCACATTTATGTTTTCCTATTCCATGAAGGACAATAGGGATACCATGTTATTATGTTTTTCTTTATGGTTGAAACAAACTTATTGCTTTCAATGTTTCATTATTCATTCTTTTGTTTGTGTTACTTTTCATGTGCAACATGATTGCTAAGTTTACATTAGTTGAAATAATATTTATCATGCCTTTGTTAAAGTACTTTGATCTTATCTTGCAATGATTTTACATAAAGTTGATCAAGATTTTTGTTGGCTTCATGTCACCTCAAAAATTATTTTGTTATCACTTACCTACTCGAGGACGAGTAGGAGTTAAGCTTGGGGATGCTGATACGTTGCAAACGTATCTATAATTTTTGATTCTCCATGCTTCTTATATTTCCAATAACTTATGTCATTTTCATGTCTGCACATGTTTCCCTTCGTTTTCCAGATGTTTTCATCGACTAACGTATTTACAAGATGCCCTAGGCCAGTTGTTATATTTTTGCTGTTTTTCTATTTTAGAAAAGTTTTGAAGAAAATATTCTCGGAAAGGGCTGAAAATTCACGGAAGACATTTTTTACCCGGAACAAGACGGAGTCCAAAGGGGACCCGAAGGGGCCTCTAGGAGGTTGCCAGGAGTAGCCCCCCAGGCCGCGGCTGGTGGGCCCCTGGGGTCTCTGACCACCACATCAAGTCCCCTCTTTGCCTATAAATTTCCTTTAACCCTAAAAATCATAGGGATGGAGTTATTCTCACGAAACATACAAAGAGAAGTCGTCACCTTGAAAGTCCAATCTAGGTCTTCTGGAGTCCCAAGCCGGCACCCTGCCGGAGGGGGGGAATCGTCATTGGAGGTCTCTACATTTCCATGATGATCGCCTTCAGACAAATGCGTGAGTAGTTCATCCCAGGACTACAGGTCCATAGCAGTAGCTAGATAGTTGTTCTCCCCCAATGCCTCCATGTTTAGAGTTTCACACTAGTAGTAAACTACTTATAGGCCCCACCATACGAATGGCCAACATTTTTTGGTGTTGGCCAGTGCTATTACCATTGGCCAAGCTTTTATTGCGTTTGCCAGTGCTAAGTTAGAACCACTAGCGAAGTAACGATTCAGCTCGCCAGTGCTAACGGTGAGCATCCCACCCCCCTGGCGCAATATACCGCTGGCGAACAGGATGAAGGCTTCGACAACGATAACCTCTGTACCGCTCGCTAACAGATGAGACGCTTCGCCAACGCTATGTGGCCTACTACCATTGGCGAATAGCTTTGCTGCTTCGTCATCGCTATTTGACTGCTGCCCAGGATTTTCACTCCACACCCCATCCCCCCCCCCGGTCCGTCTTTTTAGTTTTGTAAAAGATAAAACAAATTTGATAAAAATTTCAAAAAATAAAATCTTTTGATATGTAGGTAGGGTTTAGGTCTAGTTGGTTAGAAATTTTGAAATGTGAATTTTGACATTTTTCAAATTTTAAAATTAAAAATTAAAACATCCATAACTTTTGCATACGACGTCGATAAAACGCGTTTAATATATCAAAAAAACCGTGAGAAAATTTCCGTCTCAACCTGTGAGACAATTTGCCGAAACGTACGGGGGGAGGATGTGTTGTTGCCACTAGGGAGAAAACAGAGGTGCTCTTGTCTACAGATGGGAATCACTGCTTACATTACGTATAGAGTTTAATGTATTTGTCTGTTTCACACATAGCAATCACTTTGTTGTTGCAACTTAATACCAATGGATTTGCTGGATAGCTTTCTTGAGGTGAACTTTAAGATATGGATGCATGCTGGATAGGGGTCCATATATCTTGACATAATGCCTACAATGTTATAACCCGTAAACTTTATGTCGTCATAATAGTATTGTTATACATTCAAGATTTGACAATTTCCTAGTTGTAATTTGTTCACCCAACATGTTTGTTTTCTTTGGAGAGACATCACTAGTGAACCTATGGACCCCGGTCATATTTTTCTCATAAGTACAACCTTATTTTAAGCACCTTTAATCATTGTTTGCTTTCTGTACCGTTTTCACTTTAATTACTTTACAAGACTCTATATGTTTAATTATCCCGTTTTCAGCAAGACCAAAAGATTGAAAACTTCTGGAAAAGTTGGGGCAAGAGATAGTTTGTTCTTGTGTGCAGGTTCCCCGCTTGGTCAATATCGGTAAACGGTGCCGTTGATACAAGTAATTTTCCTCAAAACTACGAAGTCCTACTGATATGATAAACTCTAGTTCCATACAGGGAATTTTTTTCACTAGACTACATCATAACTTCCGCTTGGGGTCTACCAACGAGTGTGTGATCACGTCAGTATCAGGGTGCGACCACCTCCTTAGTGCAACCAAGTCTCCCTCCTAGTTGTAGTAGGACTCCTCTCCCCTTTGGTAAGTTCCTCCTCCCCTCCAACTATAAAAGGACCCCCAAGAGTTGAGGCAAAACATAATTTTATGAGCAATTGTCTCTCAAGCCTCTCACTCTCTCTATATATACTCCCTCCGTCTCAAATTAACTGTCATAAAATTGGACAAAGTCGATGTATCTAGACATAATTTAGTGTTAGATACATCAACTTTTATCCAACTTTGTGACAATTAATTTGAGACGGAGGGAGTATATATATTAGAATTAGATGATCTAATTAGATCTCGTCTAATTGAATTAGAGATTTCGATAATTAGGTTTTGAGGTGTCCTCTCCTGATTAGATCTGCCTCTGATTGCTATTATATCTTATGTGTTGAGAAACTTCTAGATTCATATAACTTTAGTCACGGTCGATTACTGCTACCAATTAGCAATGCTGAAAGGCTACGTCTCTTGTTCAGGGCCAAGTTCTAGACGGAGAAGCGCTAGAGGGTTGACACGAGTTTACACATGCTCCTAGAAACTGTGTGGAGACTTCTTTTGAGCTTATTGAGTTTACACATGCATGTGAGTAGTATGAATTAAAATCTAAAATGGGAGTGTCTATGTCTCAGTCGACTGAGATTTTCTTAAATCTCAGTCATTTTTGAGAAAAGTGCAACTGTAGTTCAAAGAAAAGTGCAATGGCACTTTTAGCAAAACCGAAAATCTAACCATTGATTTACATGGAAAGTGTGGAATTTTTAAATGGACAAGCATTTATTCAATAAAAAATCTCTCTAAATATCTCGTTAATTAAGCCTAAAATCTTGGCAGCAGATCCCCATTTTTAATTTCAAGATCTTCTCTCATTAATACCGTACTTACCAAGTTCATATCCATTGTTCCTACAGCTTTGGACCAGCCTTAATGGTTTAAAACTTGGCTTTAAACCAAAACAAACTAATCCTAAAGTCACACGCTACTGCTCCTAGCTGTCTCTTGAATAGTTTATATAGTTAAGCTTTAATAATTAATGAATACCAAGCATGCGCCTTGCATAGTCATGCATGAATCATTATGCCACACTCTCTGCATGCATGCAAAGCATCGTCTGTCATATGTATAAAGAAACTTCATATGGGCCACAAGCCAACGCTCTGCCAGCCAAGCATTACGAATTTACGATTCCACAGCCAAGGCAGAGCTCATAAGCAAGATTGCGTGACATAAAAGAAGATCAACATTGGCCTCGCATTGCATCTGGTAGATATCAATTGCCTATCTGTAAACTAGCTAGCTAAGTAAAGCAGAGATATGATTGCTCTCGATCCAATGGCTTAATGATTGTGTCACTGAGAACAAACTAACAGTAGCGCACATGATGTTGTACATACCTGAGTGGCGACCCGGGACTGGTTAAACTCCCCATGCCTCCCCCAGTCGCCGACGGCAAGGACGGTCAGCGACCCGTCGGTCTTCAGTGACTGCTCCAGCCGCGGCAGCTCAGCACCCACAGACGCTGCCGCCACAGCAACGGCAGCGATGAGAAGGAGCGTGACTGGGGCCATATCCCAGGGGATGTAGAGGAGAGGAGAGGGGTAGGAGACTCACTCGTGTTCCAGATGATACAAGCCGAGTGGCTGCAGGGAGACAATAAGCAGAGCGGTACGCGTAAGCTACCAACCATTCGTGGGCGAATACGGGTGGGTCCATGCAAAACAAAAACAAAAAACGGGTGGGTCGGTGAGAGGGAGGAAGAGGCGTGACCAACGTGCGACTCCACGTAGCCCCCGGAGTAATATATCAGGCTCGACTCGACTTTTTTTTTTTGACATAAACACAACACTTTATTGATCACATAATATCAAATACAAAGAGTTTTCCGAATCAAATCCGGAGCAGATACTGAAATGAAGCCTGGACTAGAACCATCACAATTACGAGCTAAAATGTGAGCTGAAATATTTAGAGAACCCTTGACGTGATTGAGAGAAGCCGAGGCAAAGCCAGCCATCATCCTCTTGATCTCCGAGACCACGACACCAACCATTGAGCGATCAGGTGTTGGTGAGAGAACTCGCTGGACAAGGGACAGCGAGTGCAACGCGAAAATCACCTTGTCGAAGCCACGCTCCTTTGCAACAAGGACTGCACGTCGGAGTGCCATCGCCTCTGCCAACTCCGGTGACGGGAACCCGGTGAGAGGCTCACTCACTCGCAGCAAGCATGCAGACACCGCTGCAATCACGAAAGACCACAACAGCAGAAGCACGGTCTTGCTCTGGGAAGAGGGCAGCATCGACGTTAACCATCACCACCGCAGGCGGTGGCGGCGTCCATTTCTCCCTCCTGGACTCTCGCCTATTGCCTGGTTTCTGACGAAAGCAGTGATGTACAATAATACTAACGTAAGCACTGATCTTCAAACTGGGTTGACTCGGGTTCGATACTTGTTGATTATTGCGAACATCATTCCTCATCTCTCAGATGTACCAGCAGCTCACTATCAACACCGTAGCCTCCAGCTCAGTTGCATAACGAAGAAAATTGAACAGCCACTGTTTCGGTGACATGAAGTCACGTCTCGCTAGGTGAATGCCAAAATTGATCTTCACAAGACGCCAAACTTCGCGCGTGAACTGACATCGAAGGAACACGTGCTCAACATCCTCCTCTCTTCCGCAGAAGATACAAGCCGGATTCATGGAAATACGGTGATGGGCGAGTTGAACACCAGTTGGCAAACAATCATGTGCAAATCTCCATATGTGAATTTTCATTTTGCCGGGTGGAATGATTTTCCAAACCAACTTCCATTGTTTATCTTCATTAGCAGCCTAGGAAATAGAGCCTCCCTCTTGCTTACTTACGGAGAGAAAGAAACTATTCGACCTTGCAAGGTTATATGCTGATTCAACCGAGTACATACCATTCTTTTTGTGAGGCCAGCGAATGAAGTCACCCTCAACCTTGCTGATCTGAATTTGCATAATCTGATCCGCGGTTTCCTTGTCAAAGAAAGCATTAGCAGTTCCCGGGGTCCAGGACCTAGATTGTGCATCGATAAGGCAGTGTACCTTAGCAGCCGCTGGGATCGGCTCAACCGGTCGGAGCATGTAGGCAGGACGCTCTGGAATCCAATTGTCAGAGGTGATGTTGATAAGATGACCATCACCTATGCCCCATTGAGCTCCACTGAATAGTAGTTCCCGTCCATGCAAAATACTCCTCCACTTAAACGATGATGAACGGGGTTTTGGCGCATGCCAGAAATTTGTATGCGGAAATGGCTCGGTAAGAAGACGCCACCCCTTCTTTCCCAACATGGCCTGGTTAAAGTTGGCCATGTCTCGAAAACCCATACCCCCTAGAGATTTGGGAGCCGACAGCCACTTCCACGATCTCTAGTGAAGTTTCCTCTTCCCGTCTGCAACGCCCCAACAATGATTCTCCACCACGGATCTCATCTTGTTGCAAATCGAAGCGGGCAATTGGAAGCAGCTCATGACATATGTTGGGATGGCATGGACAACCTCCTTGAGGAAGGTTTCATTGCCCGCCCACGAGAGGGGTCTCTCCGATATCCCACTCATACGCTTCCAGATCATGTCATAGAGGAAGTTGAAGGTAACCTCAGGAGAGCGACCTACAGCCGTAGGCAAACCCAAGTATTTATCATGCATAATTTCACTCTGCACACCGAGGCTACTCTTCACTCTATTCCTGACCATCTCATCACAATGGTTACCAAAGAACGCTGACGATTTGTCCAGGTTGATCTTTTGGCCGGATCCATCACAGTACATCCTCAGAGTTTCCTTGAGGGCCTCCACACTCCTACTATCACTCCGTGAAAAGAAAATATTGTCATCTGCCAGTAAATGGGAGATGGGGGGGGGGGGCTAGTCTACCGTTTTGAATACCATGGAGCTCATCTCGGTCCTCCCTTTGTTGCAGTAAACATGACAATCCTTCGGTGCATAACATAAATAGATAGGGGCTAATAGGATCCCCCTGCCTGATGCCTCTAGAAGGCATTACTGGTTCAGTTAACTCTCCATTAACACAGACAACATAACGAACACATGTCACATGATACGTCTCCAACATATCTATAATTTCTGGTGTTCCATGTTGATATTATGTCAATTGCTACATGTTTTCTCCCTTCTTTATAGCATTTTTACACGTTTTCCGGGACTAACCTATTAACAAGATGGAAAGTGTCAGTTCCCTGTTTTCTGCTGTTTGTGATTTCAGAAAAGTTTTTCAGGAAATATTCTCGGAATTGGACCCCACGAATCCCGAAGTTCCTATTTTCCCCGGAAGCATCCAGAAGTCCTAAGAGGAGTCGAAGACGGGCACCAGGGGGCCCTCACCATAGCCAGGCGCCCCCCTTGGCCGCGCCTAGGGGTGGTGAGGCCACCCTGGTGGCCCACCGGCTTTGCTCTTCCGCCTATTTAAGTCCTTCCTCTAGAAAACCCTAACCTAATCGGCGAAATTCCACGAAACCTTCCGCAGCCGCCGTCATCGTCAACCCAAGTTTCGGGGGACATATCTTTGTTCTAGCACCCTGCCGGGACGGGGAAGTGTCCCCGGAAGCCATATCCATCGACTCCACCGCCATCTCCATCGATGTTGTTGTCTCTTATGATGAGGAGTGAGTAGTTCTCCCCCGAGGCTGAGGGCTCTAGCGGTACCTATGTGGTTCATCTCTCTCTCCCATGGTGTGGTCTATATGTGATTGTGAGCTTTGTAATCTAGTTGAATAAGTAGATGTTACTCTTCATCTATTGTGCTATTCAAGTGTTTTATTAATAAGAACTTTGGAGTCACCTTGTCCCGCGGTGTGAAGGTGACAGTGTGCACATCATGTGTGTGTCTCCTGTATGAATTGTGGTGTTTGTCCAGTACCTTCTAGGGCGCTCAAGTGACAGTGTGGGGGCTAACTAGACATGGGAATGCTTACTTTAAGGAATTCTTTTTGCAGCCCTTAAACGACTCAAATAAACATACAAGGTTACAAAGTACACACCTTAACACACCTTAAACGACTCAACTAACATACAAGATACATACACCTTATTAGACACAGCTATCGCCGAGCAGTAGCCTCTCGAAGCAGCCGCTCTGTCTCTGCAGCGGTTAGCCGAACGATTCGCTCCGCTCCAGGCCGCACAACCTCATAGTGAGGAACAAAGTCAATGGCTGCTCCTGGGGTCTCAGGAAGTTGCGCCACAAAGTTGAAGTTCACGTCTGGATGCCACAGCCGCACAAATCCGAGTGCCACTTGAGCGCCGCACATAAGCTGCTGACGCACACACTCGCGAATATCTTCCACCCGACAAAACAACCTTAGCAAACCAATCAGTCGATCAGGAACAACATCGAACAGATACATTGCCCGATAAACCGAAGAAAGAGCCTCCCGACAAGATTCGACGAAGAGTTGCGCCTGACTTACTCGAAAGAATACAGGACACACGACAGATTCAGTCACAGAGCTGCATCCCACTCTACGATGTACAACGAACATATCTTCGAATGCTAGGGGGCTACTCCCATCGGGATAAAACAAAGTAAAGCAAACCAACAAATGCTGACACTTTAAAATCCTCCATTCAGAAATTAAAACATAGACTATTTCCAAAGGTTCATTACAAGACGAGACATACAAAAGCAAAAATTCTATCTAAGCCTAGGGAACAACGGACTTCCCGTAAGCGGCTCCGCTGGCGGATGGTTTCGCGACACGACCGCGCGAAACCAGATCAGAAATCTTCTTCAGTAACTTCCTAGTGCGATCGCCAAAAGGACGGAGCGCTACCTTTTTACCCAGGGAGTCTCGAGGAAGCTCATAGTATACCTTCTCCATATTGCCCGAGACACCATGCTCCAGAGCGAACTGTCCTGACTCCGCACTCGGTCTGGGCGAGAGTGTACTCCTGAAGAAGATCGCCTTCACAAAGGAAAACTTGCAGGAGGCCCTCCAAGGTCGATGGAACCGGCTTCTCTGCGAGTAGTCGCTGGTGCAGCTGCGATATCACAAAGAGAGAGGCACGCCTTATTCCCGTGCTCCTGCAGCTTGGTGCACACATCCGCCAGAGCGTCGACCCGAACCCCTCAAGAAAACGTCAAGGTAACGCCAAGCGCGTCTATCAAAAGACGAAATAAGTCATAAAAGGTAAACACGCGAATGGACACGTGACGTACTTGCCAAGGCCTGAGCTATGGGACGAAGGGTGTCGTTCAGGTCATTTTCATGCGCCACACCCGCGTTCTCCAGCTTCTTCAGGGACTCCCGAGACGTAGCGAGACGCTCGGCCGCTTCCTTGCGAGTGGACTCCATCTCCTTTTGAGTAGACTCCAACTCCTTCTCGAGATCCTTGCTCCGAGAGTTGGCTTCGGTCTTCTCGAGGTTCGCACGGGCGGTCTCATCTGTGACATGGAAAGAATACGTCAGATAATGATGCGGTCCGAAGAAACAAAGTGAAAAACATGAATTGCATAGCAACTCACCTCTCGAGGAACGGGCGTCCTGAATGCACTGGTCGCGCTCTTGACGAAGGGAAGTGCACTCCGCCTCAGCCACAGCAAGGCGACGCCCGAACGCGACCAAAGAATCAAGAATGGTCTGCAAAAATTATGCGAGTCAGACAAGCACCGTTTAAGTCAATACACGATTGCAAGAAATCGAGTATAGACTCAGGGGCTACTCCCATAGGGAGCACTGCCGTGCACCCGATAAACAAAATAAGAAAAAGCAATAGAATCGAGAGTGCAACTTGAGCCTTCAACCGACTGCAAACAGTCAATCACAGATTCAGGGGCTACTCCCATCGGGAGCACTGCCGTGCACCCGATGAAAAGAACGATAGCTACTCGAAGCAAAAATAACTGTACCTTGCCATTCGGGGTCGACAAAGGGTCGTGCGAGTTAGCCGAATCCTTTTTGTTCGCTGACGCCCCGGCATCCAGATGTTGCTCGTGTGCCAAGCTGGGCATTGCGTATTATCGTCCTCGCAGGGCTTGGAGATCGTCAAGGAGGACTTGAATCTCTAGGCGGACTCGCGGCAACTCCCTTCTGCTTCCCAGATTGGGCGGAAGATGCAAATTGATCCCTGCCAATGATCACAAGACTGAGCGAAAGTCAAAAAGAAACAACTGAAAAGACAAAACTTCGGATGGCAAAGGCACGAAACTTACTATTCTTCGTCGTCCTCGTCGAGATTATCCACGTCCCAGGCGGTAGGGATCTTCGGCTGTTGGATCGAGGGAGGAAGCACGTTCAAAGGAGTCGCCATAATCGGGCGAGTATCAATCTCCTCGACATCATCCTCACTCAAGGACCTATCTTTGGAGGTTGCCTCGTCATCCTCCACTCGACGCCACTTGCGGTGCTCGAGCTCCTCCTCCTCCTTCTCCTCCTCCAGCTCCTCGCTCGACTCTGCATCTGCGACGCTGGCCTCGGGTGGAGCCTCGAAGTTACTCCCTAGAAGATCTGAACGTCTATCGTCCACGGAGAGTGGAGGGTAGCACGTCGCCACATCTTTGTTCTGCAATGAAGAGGATGAAAGGAAGGATGCGGTTTAATCGACATAAATCTACAAAAGAGAGAAATTAGGAAAAGGAAGAACATAAAAGTTTACCTCAGTCGGAGGATGCTGGGCGTCGAAAGGAGTGAAGGGACATGGCGAGTGGCTCTCCCCCTTTTTCAGGCTGGTGATCGCGGAAATCCTCTTCTCGAACTCAGCATTGGAAAGGATGTCGTCGCACGTCCGGCTCAGATCGTTGATACTCAGAACTCCCACATAGGAGTGGGCCTGTCCTGGAGCGGTTGGATCCTCCGGCAGGAAGACGCCCGCCAGGTGCATCCCATTCAGCAGGGGCCCTTGATCCTTTTGACGAAGCCGCCCAAATTGCGCGAGCAGAGGAGACACCGTCTTCGACTCTTCAGATGTTATCTTGTACGTCCAGGATTTCCTTCGCTTCAGAATCGCGAATGGCTTAAATTCTAGCACGCCACCCGCATCATCCTCCTGGACGTAAAACCACTGCCGGCGCCATCCTTGCGCCGACTCGACTAATTTCATCTCCAGATACGGAAAATTCTTGGTCGTATGGATCCCGAAGCCGCCAGTCGCCAGCGGCTCCCCCACTCGCTCACCCGCCAGGGGCTTCTCCCAAAAGACCCTCAACTGGAAGATAGACTTCCAGAGCTCCCAATGCGGGCGAATGCCAAGAAAGCACTCGCACATCACGATCAAGCATGAGATATGTTGCACCGCATTGGGAGGAAGATCGTGCAACTGTATGTCGTATACATACAACAGCCCTAGAAGAAATGGGTGGAGGGGGAAGGACATACCGCGGGCGACGTGGTTGGAGAATACGACACGCTCGTTGACGTTCGGATTGGGCACCTCCTCGCCCTTCGTCAGCGTGCGGACGCGCCCGGAAGCTTTTCAAGGGAGCAGACCCTCCCTCTGCATCTCCAAGACGCTCTTCTTCGTCACATTGGACGGGCGCCACTCGCACGTCCTCTTCGCTGGAGTCGTCGTGGAACCGCTGGCCGCCTCCTTGCCCGAAGCCGCAGCCGCAACACGTTTCTTGGTCGGTGCCATTGGTGTCCTCTCTCTCGCAGAGGAAGGTGGGCACGATGGATGGAGGAAGAAGATGAATAGAGGTCGGGAAGGGTAAATTTCCCCTAAGGCCCACTATTTATATTGCTGCTGGATCACTAGGAGCCGTCAATTTGCGTACGTGGCACGCACTCCCGCTGCCACGCAGTGAGCCGAAGTGAGGTGGCGCGGAATGGTTACTCTGCACGATCTTTAACGCAAGATCGTGCGTAATTACTGCACGACCTGCGGAAAAACTGGCGCACGACAGCACGCTTCAAGTCAAAAGCTGACATGATGGGCCCTACGTGCCCTGCCCCACAGTGTCACGTCCCATCGGGAGTAGGCGAGTGCGCAGTGACGTCATTGCGCACATCACTATGCGAAAATTCTTTCGCATGAAATCTCACAAACACGAAATTTCTTTGGTATGACCTCAGAAGCAAAGCTAACCTCACTCGAGGATTGCAAGGTGAAAACATTAGCACTTGCCATTTCCCAAGAACAAAAGAGGGGCACTCGCCACTATTCGGAGACAAAAGACAGCACTTGTTGCGCATCCAAAAGAAAATCGTGAGTACGCGACTCCCGCAACTCCGCATGATGATGTACTAACACATCATCTTACCCTGGATCGTTCGGCCGACTAGGCCCATCCGGATACCGTATTTTTTGAGTACGAAGGTAAGACCCAAGGTTCTCTCCTATGGGCCTGGAATCGCACTCAACCTGCGTCCTCCAGTAAATTTTCCGTGTCAACAACACGAAGAAAAATCCTAGCGGACGCGCCCGGTACCCCTTAAGGTTAAGTTTGAATCGATAAGACCTCCACGGCCCAGTCGCAATGATCACCTCGCCGGATTCGAGTCGAAGGTCTCAAATTCGTGTAGGCCAAAACTGTTTCTGTCCGAGAAGCAATTAATTAGCCCTGATCTATCGGGAGAGCCAAGCGACTGTGCCATACCCTTCTGCGAAAAAATCCAAAACAAGACACACTTATTGCTCCATACTCGAGTACATCTCACACAGGGTACACACCTTTCAGATCAAGTATTCGACTAACTCAATCGTAAGATCCAGAAACAGGCTTTGAGTCCTTACTCAACTATTCTCAGTTGAACAAACAGTCGGGGGCTACTGACGAGGGTATTACTTCAGGACCTATCGAGTGGGACTACCTGGTCTAAGGCCCAGCCTTGAAGCCCAGCGCAAAGGACTACATCGTGGCTCCAGAAGGCCCAGCAGCGGCCCACCCGCAAGACTTGCGGGGAAAGATGGAAAGCTTCAACCGATTAGGGCTAGGGTTTGTAACCCCCCAGGTACGGCTTGAGACCCAGACACCTATTTAAGGGCTGGGAGAGCCACCCGAGGGGGACATCCAATCTTAGTTTTCCACCACATAGTCATAGCTTGAGATCCAATCTCTTGGCTTGCACATCCACCATTGTAATCAATCTTCATAATATAGAGACAGATAAGCACGAGTAAGGGTATTACCTCTACAAGGACCCTGAACCTGGGTAAATCGTGCCCCTGTTAGCCGACGTAGTCACAAGCGCCTATTCGTTCTCCTACTCGAAACCCTACCGGGTCATCCGAGGGATTTGTCGACATGCATAATCGACATTGACTCCACAGTCAGAGGGGCAAAAGAGTAATCTCACAACTAAAATTAATTCTAATTTTTTTCAAACTTCTATGATTTATTCAGAGAGTTTGGAACACCCAAAAATCAAATAAAAATATTCCAAAAACTCCTAAAATTATGAGGAATTTGATTCTGAATTTTATTTGATAAAAAAAATTATTTCTTTGAGTGAAAATTTCAAAGT